>CM025854.1:11300711-11388736 GCA_003952965.2 Morella rubra
GACATGCCACCTGCTAATACAATGGCGGGCTTCTGGAAAAACCTGAGAGACAGCAGTATGTATTGCTCTGTCTTGATCAGTGACTATAGAGACAGGTGGGCGATCATTCATTGCAGTAAGAAATGTCTTGAAAAGCCAGACAAAAGAAGCCTCCGAATCATCTAGAAGTAATGCACAACCAAACAAAACCGTCTGACCATGATGGTTCACCCCGGTAAAGGGAGCAAATGGCACTCTGTATTGATTCACTCTATACATAGTGTCCAGCGTTACTGCATCACCAAAATGACTATAAGCTGTCCTTGATCTTGCATCCGCCCAAAATACGTTACCCATGCGGTTATCCTCATCAAGTTGTATTGCATAAAAGAATCCAGGGTTCTCAGCCTGCATTTTTTTGAAATATTCCAGTAAATTCTGTGCATCCCTCCCAAGTGTCCTCTTCCGATTACAAGGCCTAACAACATAATTCATTGCCCCAGCATTTTTTCCCAGGCGATTTGCTTCAGCAGGAGGGGTTTTTCTAACTCCATGATTTGCCTCTACTGGAACCTGGTTTCCATCCATGGAGAGATACATAACACCACTTGGAACAATTCCCAAACCCTGATAACTTTCCGTCATGGTCTTTGAAGCGCCAGCAAAATGTCTCCGAGGCCGAAGGTAATGCACCTTACTTGGACTCACAAGGGAATGGCTGTGGTCCTTTACAAATTTAGTCACAACCCATTTGTCTTCAGCCTTCAACTCTATCTTGAGCATTGCGTCACAGCTATCAGCATGCCTTCTTTTCAAACCCTCTCTGCCACATACAAAATCCCGAGTAATGATTGTCCCATCAGATTGAGAGCGACTAGATTGACCAACTTTGGAGCTAAAACCTATACGCCTAGCATACTCATCGTAGAAAGTCTTAGCAGCATTTTCAGAATCAAACTCCATACCAACATACGGCTCAGCAACTCCATCGTCTTCATGAGCTGTGGAATTCTCGCCAGCATTTGGTTCACCTTCATTGAGTTCAGCAGCTCCATCATCTGCTGCACCACGATGACCCACCCCTTCTTCCACGTCAATCACTTGAACATCCATACTTCTCTACCATTACAAAGCTAAATTATTGTGTGTTTAATTTGCGCACCAATTACATTGCAAAGCACCACATGCTTTCAGAGCCAAAGTAGAATCGAGCTGCACTAAATCTTCAAACATACAAACAGATTTATTATCTAATAATGCAAAGAATACTCCAAAGAACTGAACGAACAACAGATACAATACTAAGCAACCAGCCTTCATTCAATTTCCAAAGAAACTGCACTTAAGCTTATCCTACTATGAAAGTTGCAAATAAAAGTAATAAAAAACGACTGATAATCATGAATAGTTTATATTTCTTGACAAACTTAAACTACTATAGAAAACTATAATCAATTCAATCAAAGAACTGATATCATTCTTTGAGAGCAAGCACTTTCACCTACGAATTGTCCGAAGCCAGAAAAACAACGTGGATAGACTACCAGTTTTCATATCAAAGAACTCTCGCGTATACATAAGTGCATAAATAAGCATGGACTATCATATATACATACATAAAAGTACTTCATACATAGCAGGGCAAAAAGCAAGAGGAAGAGAGTTTGAGAAACCCTAGGATTCAGACTATGCAGGGGCCTCGAATGGGAATTACATGGGGAAATTTCAAAGGAAAGTAACAGAGAAAGTAATTAGAGGTATTACATAAAGCGGAAGGTTAGAAAACGACTGTGTTTCGTGGTCTCCCTAGGGTTCCTCCACCACCGGACGCTTGCAGAGTCGGCGCGAGACGGAGAAAGGCAGAGAGGGAGTGCGTGTCGCATAGATGGGATGACATAAGTAGACGCGCGAAGTATAAGCCGTCCAATTTCGATCATACGGCTAATGTGCATTCATAACAAACACATTGTACTTAATCAGATTAGTACGAAGTCAGTGAGAGCTGTGGGTCCCGTGCATTGTAGTGTCTGATGCCAGACCGTATCAATTTTTTTTCTTGTTCTCGTTTCTCTTTTTGTCAAATCCACAATTATTTCTTAATGCGGACCAATTAACATGCACATTCCTATAGTTTTTATACTACAATTAAAGTCCAAAGATTTTTAAATGTCTCTTGTCGTACATAATGCAGCCCGATGAACCTATACTCATTGATATCAGGAATATTTTTATATTTAGAGATATTCTTAGTAACAGTGTGTAAAGTTCATATTTTTATATATATAAAAATCTTTTGTTTGACGCATTATCAACTAAGTTATTTTGAATGCCTTTCTGCATAGGAAGGTGCATATTGCTTAAATTGCCTTATGTAAAAGATTTCAATGAAAACAATATTCCAACAAAAGCCGTCCTATACAGATGAGGCTTTGAAATAATGAAAATATTGCAAAAATTAAATTCAAGACTTGTTAAGTAAAAAGATTATTAGAAAAAGACTGCCTCGTAATGTTTCAGCCTTTTGATATCTAGAAAAGTATTGAATTACAAATAGGTGCATTAAGATTAGTCATTAACTATATAAACCATTAAACAAAGTTTTGAAATCATCTATACACTACACAATTCCAAATAAAACTACGTCATAAATAGATTGGCCTTATGGTTAGTGAGTCAGTTAGTCTCTTGTTGTGACGTTGAATTCAACCTATACGAGTACTCAGTGGCGGAAGGAGAGGGTAGCGAACCAGGGCGGTCGCTACCCATTCCCCCGCCCAAAAAAAAATTTTGCAAATATAATTTTTTTTTTCATTACTTGGCCTGGGCCCCGATACCCATTGGGCCCAGGCCTAGTAGAGTTTATGTTGGGGGCCTGGGCCCGATACCCATTAGGCCCGGGCCCCCAGCCCGTTTTTATTTTTTTTTAAAGCAGAGGGTGAAACGACGCCGTTTCACCCTCTGCGTTAAAAAAAAAAAATAATAAAAAGGTGAAACGCCTGCTTTGAAAGTCCCCTCTCTCTCACAATTTTAATCTCTCTGGTCTCTGCCCTCTGCCGTTGCCCAGGCCCCAGCCGTGTTGCCGCCGTTGCCGTCCGTTGGTCGTTGCCCCACCGGCCACCCGCCACCGCCGCACCGTCGCACGACTCACACCACCACTTACAGCCTACAGGTATAAGTTATATCGTATAAAATTAACCTCTCTCTCTTGTGCGTCTCTGGCTGGCTGCTGCTGCTGCTCTCTTTCGATTTCTTTTCTAATTTTCCAATTTGATTTGCAGTCGAAGATAGTCTCTCAATCTCGGATTGGATCATTGCCTTATTGGTGAGTTTTCGTTCCTTTTTTTTTTTCGGTTATTTTGTTTTAGTAGTTTAGGATTTTAGGCAATGAATGAATGAGGTAAATTTCTTTATTTGAGTTTTATGTGAAATAGATTTTCAATAATTTTTATTGGGTTATTGGTTGGATTATTGTTATTGTTAATTGTTGGATTATTGGATTATTTAGGCAAATATATTGTTTTGCTGTGAATTTTTCCACTAGGAAGTTTTCTTCGTGAGTTGCAAAGTTGCGTTTTTTTTTTTTGTTCATATTGCCTAATGCCTATGCTAGCTCATCTTTGTTAAATTTATCGTTTCTCCCATTTGTTAAATCTACATTCCATGTTCAAATTGGACACAGTAATCTGCCAACTTATTGCAACTACATGTTTATTTGCTAAATGATTATTGATTGCATTTATTTATTTTATTAATGCAGATTATTGATTAATGTTGTTTAATTTGCTGAGTGATTATTAAATTAATTTTCATTTTTGTTTTGTTTAGATAATGGATAAGTTTGTGATAAGAAAGCCACGTAGCGTGGAGTCGTCTAATACTCCTAACGTGGCTACTAATTCTGAAGTGGAAAGTAGTTCAAAAAAACCTCGCATTATATTTAGTCCGGATGATATCGTTGCTGACCCAGGGTTACGTAAACCCATTGAAGAATATGATCTTGGGATTAGGGATCAAGTTCGTAGGGAGTACTTAATAAAAGGTCTTTTCAACCGCATGGCCATAATTTTCCCAAGAAGGAATACGGGCAAGAAATGAGGGGTTTTAGGGAGACATGGTTTAAAGATTTTAATTGGTTGGAATATAGTGTATCAAAGGATGAGGCGTATTGCTTGTGGTGTTATCTGTTTAGGCGACCTAGAGGAGGGAAGTCTGGGGGAGATAAGTTTACATCTACGGGCTTTAGCCACTGGAAAAAGGCAGTGGGGTTTTTGTTGAACATGTTGGTGCACATGATAGTGCTCACAATGAAGCTAGAAGACTATGTGAAGCACTTGAAAATCAGCGACAAAGTGTGTCGCACATGTTATCCGCACACGGGCACGATCAAGAGAATGCTTATCGCATTCGTTTAACAGCGGTTTTAGATGCATTCGTTATCTTTTGGGGCAAGGATTAGCTTTTCGTGGTCATGATGAGTCTGAGAGTTCAATAAGGAAGGGCAATTTTCTTGAGCTTTTGAATGTGTTTTGCCAACGTGATGAAAAAGTTGCTAAGACACTTAACACTAATGCTCCTGGAAACAACCAAATGACTTCTCCAAAAGTGCAGAAGGAAATGGTGAGTGCTTGTGCAGCTAAAACCACACTTGCCATTATTAAAGAAATTGGGATGGATTTTATTCTCTTATGGTTGATGAGTCTCGAGATAATTCAGTGAAGGAGCAAATGACAGTGGTTTTGAGATATGTAAACAACGTGGACAGGTGATTGAAAGGTTTCTTGGTGTGGAACATGTTCCTGATACTTGCTCTGAATCTTTGAAAAAGCTATAGATAAATTGTTTGCAAGACATGGTTGTCAATATCCAGATTGAGAGGTCAAGGGTATGATGGGGCATCAACATGCGAGGCGAGTTCAATGGGTTGAAGTCGCTCATTTTGAGGGACAATCCTTCTGCTACGTATATCCATTGTTTTGCTCACCAACTTCAATTGGTTATTGTGGGTATTGCAAAGAATAACTTGCAAGTTGGTGATTTTTTTAATTATACTTCCAAGATTGTGAATATGGTCGGAGCTTCATGTAAAAGGAAAGATGCTCTTCGGCAAAGTTGTCATGAGAAGATAGTGGAGCGGTTGGACAAGGGAGAGATTTCTAGTGGAAGGGGCAAAAATCAAGAAACCAGTCTCGCACGACCAGGTGATTATTATATTTCATTATAATATTAATAGACCATTTAGTTTTTTTTTAATTTGTTTATAGTTTTGTAATTCCTATAATATTGTAGGTGACACTCGTTGGGGTTCATACCACCTTACAATAATCCGTCTCTTTACTATGTGGTCATCAGTATTGGAAGTGCTTGAACACATAAAAGATGATGGTACTCTATCAGAACAAAGATCTCTGGCTATGGGTTTGATGGATAAGATGGAAAGTTTTGAGTTTGTATTCACTATGCATTTGTTGAGGAATATAATGGAATTACAAACGAATTGTCACAAGCCTTACAACGAAAAGATCAAGACATTGTTAATGCTATGGGTTTGGTTGGAGTTGTGAAGAACAGTTGCAAGAATTGAGAGAGATAGAATGGATGAATTTTTGGAAGAAGTTAAAACTTTTTGTGTTGATAACTCTATTAGTGTGCCGAATATGGAAGACATTATACCAATTCGTAGTCGTTCGAGGCGTGGAGGGCAATTTATTACTTATTTACATCATTTTCGTGTGGAAGTGTTTTGCCAAGTTATTGATTTGATCACTCAGGAGATGGATAATCGGTTCACAGAAGCAAGTACGGAATTACTTCTTTGCATAGCATGTCTTGATCCAAAAAACTCATTCTCAGCGTTTGATCATGTTAAGTTACGTCGTCTTGCCGAGCTTTATCCAGAAGATTTTATAGTAGATGATCATTTGATACTTAAAAATCAGCTTAATACCTATATTAGAGATGTTAGAAGAAATGATGTTTTTTCTAGACTTCAAGATATTGGAGGTCTTGCTGTGAAGATGGTTGAGACAAAAAAGAATACTCTATTTCCATTAGTTTATCGACTTATTGAGTTGGCATTGGTCTTACCAGTTGCGACTGCAACCGTTGAAAGAGTGTTTTTCTGCAATGAAGATCATCAAAAGTGATTTGCGTAATAGGATGGGGATGATTGGATGAATGATTGCATGATAGTGTACATCGAGCAAGAAGTTTTTAAAACTATTGAGAACGAAGACATTTTGCAACATTTTCAGAAGATGCAAAATCGTAGGATACAATTGTCACCTTTAGTTGTAGTACATAGTACGGTACGTGTATTCTAATATTTTTAATGCTTTTAGTCCTTAATTTTCGACATTGTAACTTTAAGACAATTTTTTGTATTACGAAAGAAATTTTTTTTCTTATCATTTCGCCTTTAAAGTTCGACACCCATAGATTTCAATCCTGGTTCCGTCACTGCGAGTACTAAATCAAGTCTGTCCGAACTTGATGCATGTGAATGGAAGTTTGAATTTCCCTCGATATTAAATAAAAGAAAAAAAATCCATTAAAATTTGTGGTAGACATTTAAAGAAATTTTTATTTATTTAATCCAACCCATGCCCATCTAAAGCACTGTTTGTGTCTACTCTGATTAGTTATGACCAATTAAAACTCATACCTAGTGATAAATTTCCTTGAAGGCAAACTATATGTCAGTCAAAAAGTACATGTCCAACGCAGCAAGTCACCATTCCTCACAACCAATTTATTTTTAATCCAACCTAGATATGACAAGAAAAAAAAAACACAAAAACAAAGAACCCACTCTGGATCTTACCCAAAGTTACTAGCTTCCCAAACGTCCCCTATAGAAGCCAATAAATTTTAGAGAAAATATCCCTCATATTTATAGGCAGAAGTCAATCAACCTCCCAAAAGTTTCAATTATGCCCCTCATGTTAAAAAAAAATAAAAAAAAATAAACCTCCCCCACCTAAAAGTTTCAATTTATCTAATTATGCTCCTCATGTTTTAAAAAGAAAAAAAATTAAACCTCCCCCTCAATTCGATTTGGCCATTATAAAATTATTGTCTCTGGCCCCACTTTTGTTTGTTGTTAGTCTCTCCACTAGGGACTTATTTTATGTTTCTGTAAGATTAGTGAGACTAATTTTATGCTCTTATTATCACGAGTACTGATTCAATTTTCGCGGATATCACATGGATTGATTTTGCATTTATTCCTTACTAAAAATATTAAAAATAAAAAAAATGATGTATGAATAAAAAAAATATTTTTAAATAAAAACATAGAAATTCTATTTTATTTTTTATTTTTATAAATTTATTTATTTTTTCCTAACTTTTATTTAAAAAAAAGATTAAATACATTTTTCACCCTTGAACTATTGGGGCATTCACACTTTACACCATAAACTATCAACTTTGAGACATTTCAAACTTGAACTATCGATTATTGTCATATTACCCCATAAATATATGATTTTAGTTAAATTGAACAGAGAATTGAATAAAGAATGAACCATATGCATTGTATCTACCTTCTTTAGACTATAAATGATGAAATTACCATTATATTTTTAAGTTGTTTTTCCTTTTCCTTTTTGTTCTGATTTTTTTATTGTCTTTTTTGCTCATGTTTTGGCTTCTTTTTATAGTCTACTAGTATAATTTCACAATTTTCTAGTCTCACGAATGCATAAACGATGCGTATGGTTCCTTGTTTTTGTCCAATTCTTTGTTCAATTTAACGAAAATTATATATCTATAGTGCAATGTAATAGAAATCAGTAGTTTGAGGGTGAAATCTCTCAAAGTTGATAGTTTAGGGTATAAAATGTAAATGACCCCATAGTTTAAGGGTAAAAATATATATTTAAACTTTTCAAAAAATTATTTCTTGTTAGAAAATGGGATTACACCTTCCCACTTTCAGAGTCATTTCAGTTTATTAAGTGCCATTCAGCTGCTATGGTTGCATAGAAACTTGGAGTACGTCCTCCTTTACCAAACTGTGACTCACTTTTTATTATTGGTAATTAATTTTGGGGGTAAAATCATAGTTAGCTCCGTAAGTATGAGAAAAAAATCCCAAAACAAATTTAACCTAACTTTAAACATCAATTCACACCTCCCGAAATTAGGTTAAATTAAAAAATATGAAAAATGACCAAAATGCCCCTCCAAGATAAAATTACTAAAAATATTAAAAATAATTAAAAATAAAAAACAATATTTTTTTAAAAAAATTAATTTTTTAAAAATAAAACTAAAACTTTGTTTCAATAATTTATTGATTTAGTCTTGGAGGGGCATTTTGGTCATTTTACGTAATTTTCCGTCAGACTTAAAGCCTAATTTGAACGGGGGGCGTGAATTGATGAGTTTCAAAAGTTAAAGTCTTAAATTGTCATTTTGAAAGTTACGGGGCTAAGTATGTGTCACGCCCCGTGCTCGTACTTATCCCTTAGGCTCACTTAATATACACACAAGACGGGAATTACGGTACGAAACTAAACTTATTGATGGAAGTCTAAATTGCCCTTGGGAAAAAGCTCAGCGGAAGACTTACAAATTAAAAAAGGTAACCACGGGGGTCACAAAAATAGTTAGAATTTTAGTACAGGTTTTTGCAAAGTTGCACTACTATATTTAGTGTACTAAAGCGTTTTTAGAAAACTAGTGGGGAAAAGTGCAATAAAGATTAAGCTTAATAAAACCCAAAACGTGACTTATACACCAGTTACAAAAGCGTCCTTCTGAGGACTACGATAAAAACGCTAGTTACAAAAGGTGAGCCTACTAAGATGCTCACTGAGCTTATATCGCCGTGATATCCACAAAATAAAACCGTTTGAAATACAATCTAGAAACGGAATCAGCCTACTCCTCGTAATTGTTTCACCACCTGTTAAAAGAATTCGAATACAAGCAAACAAAACAAAAGACGGGGTGAATCATACAGATCCAATAAGGTCAGGGAGGGGACATGACAATTATGAAAGGAAATAGTATGTGAAGACATGGCAATACATAACATATGACAACGACATATCAAAAAATGTAACATATTATAATATGATACGTGATAAAGTATGCGTGCTTTCATACAATCAAGACATATATTGATGCACATGTAATGAGACAATGAGATGATGCTATGCACCTATTTCCCATCTATTCCTTTGGGGTTGAGGTATTTTTGCCTTCTGCTCTGTTCACCCCTAGAGTTGGGTTATGCATCCCTCCTCCCCTCCGGGACTTGTCCCATGCTACCTGCGCTAGGATCATTTCATAGTAGGCACTTTGCCCCATAGGAGCCACCCTTTTCTCATAGCGGTGGGTTGCACTCTCTCCTTAGTGAACTGTACCATCACCCATTATTATGGAAAACAACTCGGGTAAATTCGGTTTTCATTCCTTGGTCTTGATCCACTAAATGATTTATGATATGAATGCAACCATTGATGCTCATTCATTTGCATAAAATAATGTAACATGTAATCATGATTCATGATTAATCATTTATTCATAGATTCATAACTCCATACCGAATCAAGGCATTCATAATATTCCAAAAGAATTAATGAACTTCAAGTAAACGTTTTATTCTATTCATTTACAAGTATATTCATAAGTTCTATATTCCTTTATGTATTCCTTGCTTTTATTAAACCAGTAAATTTAGCAACTTGATTTCAAGTTCTTTATTAAATTTTAAAGACACTTTTATGATTTCTAAGACTTTATTAGCTTAGCTTTTCATTAGTAAATTATGTCTTTAATCCTTTTCTTGAATTATTGTCTTTTCCAACACAATTATACCTATAATTGACTCATTTTCCCTTTTGTTTGAAACAGACTAAATCAATTATCATAAAAAACGTAGAAATTCACTAATTGTGTACCGTTTAGGCCTCCTAGGCCCTGATGGGTCAGATTACTAACTCAAAATACTCCCTAAGGTTATTTAGAATTATTGGGCTCAAAAGTCCATTTGTGGACCTTAACGGGCCGTGTGATTTGGGCCCTCTAAATAAGTTAGTTTGAGCTCAAATTTTTACACATATAACCTTTTTCTCTACTTTACATGACCATAAGCCCAGTTTTTCTATTGGGACTCTTTTACCCCTTCGTTTACATAGAAATACTGAAACTACCCTTAGAGACCTCCATGGGCATTTTTGACCTTTACTGACCTCCGATTGAGCTAAAATTTTTACTGTAATATCCTGAATACCTACACTACCTATTTGGAAAGTTTCACACAAAAATTCCAAGGATTTCTTGAGTTTGTTTTGGACAGTGCCCATTTTCTATGTTAAACCCTAACTAATGTTGTTGCATGTTATAGATCTTGCTTCTAAATACCGTATTTCAATGATCTACCACTCTTACACATATTAATAATATCACAGAGCACATATTACATGATATCAGTGAGAAAACAAGATCAAAATAAAGCCACTTAATAAATCAACACATGAGCACCATTTCCTTGCCATTTTGGAACTTTGTAAGCATCAAACTTATCTTTGAGTTCATAGGCTTCCTTTCAACGCCTTGCCTTGCCATATTCACATCTCAAAATCCATCCTTGCCATTCGGCCCTCAGCAAACTTTTCATATTGCATAACTTTGAAACATAACATATGACCTATGTTTCACAAGTCATAAAAATAGGCATGCAACATCATCCACCAACATCGAAGGCAAAACCGTGGCCCTCCCTTTCTCCAAATACAATATTTGGCCACTGATGTGGTCTACAACACAACCAAGTTTCTTCTTACACAAGCAAATATTACACATCACCACATTCTTGCAAAATAGCCAAAGAAAACCTAATATTTTTGACATGCAAATACACTTAGCACATAATCTTATGTTGAAAACTAATCCTCTGCATTTCCTCCTTGCATCCAATGTATATGGCAGGATCAGCAAGTAAAAACATACAAGTACATGCTTTCAACAAAAATGCAAGAAACTACCCCTTACCTCTACACCTTTTTCTGTTCTTTTTCTTTGTCTACTTCTCCTCTTTTTTCTTCTTCTCCGACCTCTCTTTCTCCCTTCTCTCTCTTTTTTTTTTCTTTCTTCTTCTTTCTTTCTTTTTCTCTCTTTTCTTCACTCTTTCTTTCTCTAAGACTCATGGCAATCCACCTCTTTGCCGTGAGTCTCCCCTTTTATAAAGTCCCCAAATTTCGTCTCTTCTCAAGCTATGATTACCTACAATCTTAAGGGCAAGCTACTTGTGTTTTAGAGAGTTCAACAACTACAAGCAACCTTCAACAATTGGCTAGCCTCTTTTACAATAAGATTTTCTACACTTGGCAAGAAGATGAGATTTTGTCTCCTAAGAGAGGAGATGGCCAGCCATGCTTATGGTAATTAAATTAATGAATTTTGTAATTAACTGATTTTAATCAAGCAAAGAGACAATTTAAAAGAATTAACTTAGGTCAAAAGTATAACAATAATAAAAGAAAGGAAATCATAAAATCATTTAGGTGAAAAAAAATCAAGAATTAAACATAAGGAAATTGCATTTTAATTTTCGGAAATAAGGTAGAAAAATCATGTTTCCATAAGAAATGTAAAAAAACCAAAGAAAATCATCACATACTTAATTAAAATTGTGAGTAATAACTAATGCACTAAAAGCATGAATTTATATCAAAGGAAAATTGAAAAAGAACTCAACAAAAATGACTACTAAAAGATCATAAGTAAAGACATACATCTATTAAGAGCTTAAAAAAAAGGTTCAAAAGGGAGGGGTGTCACACTATGATTTTTGGTTATACTTACGGGGCTAATTATGACTTTACCCCTTAATTTTGATAATCATTTTCAAAGTTAAATTTTTTGAGAAAATACACCTTACACTCCCAAACTATGGGGTATTAACACTTTGTGCCTACATCTTCCAATTTCGTGACACTGAGCCCAAGAACTTTCAAAATTTATCAATTTGCACCCCAAAGGCAAAATTGCCATTGAGTCTCACGATAAATACACCATGTGAGGTCCACATGATTCACCCTCACTTGTAATATCCATTTTGCCCTCCATTATGTCTAAAACTGTCGAGAGAGGGAAAATATTCCAACACTTAGCTTCTTCTCCATTCTCAATTCAACACTCCAACTTTCCTACCTACTGCTCTCTTCGGCGCTCACCAATTGATTCCAGCTAAAAGCAATTTAATACTCCAACTTTCTTACGGGTATGCAAATCATAAATTGATGGATGGGCTTTTTTGTTTATTTTAAAGTTTTGGCCATTTTTCAATGGTAAATGTGGTATTGAAAATTTTAGGGTTTGTCATTTTTCGAGAAATGTTCGTTAGGTTTGGGTACTTTACGTAAGTAGCACATTTTAAAGTGGCTTGCATGTATCAACTACTTGGAATCGTCGAATTTGTCTTCTATGTATCAAATATGAAAACCCCTAGTTGTCCTATGGTCCTCTTGTGTCCCCCATTATTGAATCTGTTGGCATTATTTTACTTTTCACTCAGAGTAAGCTCTGTGGTCTCATAAAGTATTTGTTTGGTGCGTTGTTTACATTTCGAAAAGCATGTGTGTCTCCTTTGTTCACGTTCTGCACACAAAAAAGAAAAGGAAAAAAAAAGACAATGTTACTTTCACACCACAAGTGCACTTATTTTTACTATTTATGCTTGACCCACACAAGTCCTACCGTATCCGTTGAAGTTGTTTTATCTGATAGCTCTATTTATTTATTGCATTTCATATTCTAAGCTGAATTTTATAGTACTTGATAAGTGTCTCAAAAGATAATTACAAAACAACTTTTATCACCCTATTTGGACATTAGAGTGGAATTTAAAGCGTTTGGATTAAAAAATACACCAAGAGAAGTTTAGACTATTAGGAATCATAATTTTTTTAACTTATTCGTTAATTTTGGTATTATTTACATAGAGGATGTCCTCATCTATTCAAAATCAACAGTAGACATTTAAATACATTTTTATTTATTTTGAGGAAGCGAAGATTTATCTGGCCCATCAAGCTTGAGCCAGAGAATTATAATATGTATGTAGAGAAGAAAAATGGGTAATGTCATTGTTCGTCCATCAACTATGGGTCAATTGCAATTGCGCCCCTTAGCTATCAGAACTGTGATTTACGTGTTCTAAGTTTTAGACATTCTCAATGTTCGCCCCCCGTCTAAATCAACCATTAATTCTGACTTAAATGCCTATAAAATGACTGAAATACCCTCAAAGACAATTTCAAAAAATAAATAAATATTTGAGAAATAAATTAAAAATATATATAGATTACTGAAATAGAGTTTCAATAGTTTTATTTGAAAAATATTACCTTTTTTTAATATAATTTTTTTTTTATTTTTAATGAATTTTCTAATATTTTTAGTAATTTTATCTTGAATGGTCATTTTGGTCATTTCACAGGCATTTCCGTTTGACTTAACGGATGATTTGGATGAGGGGCGAACATTGAGAATGTCTGAAACTTAGAGGACGTAAATTGCAGTTATGATAGTTAAGGGGCGTAATTGTAATTGACCCATAGTTAAGGGGTGAACAATGACATTACCCCTAAGAAAAAGTATTTGTAATCGTTGTAGTATATCCTAGGTGCGTACTTGGGGAGGAGGGGATTTTATGCTTTGGTTTTTCTACACATTGTAGAGGAGAGGAGTAGGTGGTGGAATAGATGTCGCACGTCTCCTCCTACTGGTTGTAGACCTCATTTTCCGACTGCCGACTGCCGACTGCCAACTGTTTCTCTGTAGGTGGAGAGGCTTTTTGTGGTAAAGTGGGTGGGAGAAGTGACTACTGTACATAGTGCATCCTTGCATTTGCTCTAGTTTTCAAGAGTTCGCTACTTATGAGGGAAGACGATCACTCTTTCCTTATTCAGTGATCTTGTATGGCTGATTGGACTTGTCATTAAAGGACCTTTATGCGGAAGAAGCTTTCCTTCTGCAGACGAGGCTTAACAAAGCAAATGAAGAAATCCTTCCAAGCCTACGCCATTGGTATAGGGACCTTTTGGACTTCAGCCTCTTACACGGGGAAAGGGCCTCTAGGGCTTTTCCTGCAAGGATTACATGCCCTCGCTAGGTTGGACTTAGTCAAGTGTGCCGAGAAGTATCTAACCCATTAGTAACCCCCCTCCCCCAACAATTCTCTGGGGCTTGGTACATGTGGCCTGGAGAATGTCACCATAATCGCGAGGCCAACTTTTTCTGTAGACACAATGTGTCGCGCCTGTTCACTTAGCATCCTTTCATCTCATATGCACCTTGTCAAGACTTTACGTGCTCCTTGAGATGTGGTTGGGACCTTCCCATCCCCGCACAATTATTTTTTTGAAATTTTGGAACGTCCTTTAAAAGGAAGGAACAGGTTTTTCATCTACACTCTTCTATAGACCGCGTTTTCTTTCCTTCTGCTTTCTCGAGTTTTCTTCCTTGATCTCTTGCGTTTTCCGATTCAGATATGACCAATCGTATTATTTTTCCCATGAATGAAGAGGCCTTGGTCATGGAGTTACGGTCGAGGTACACAAAGGAGTCACTGGCATAGGCGCGGTCTTTGTAGAAATAATCCGACAGCTATACAACGTAGGAGCCACTAATGGACTTATCCAGAAGTTCAAAGAAGTTGCAAAAGACAGCCATCAATTGGTACTATACTTCCTAACAATCATGTATTAATCCTAGGTGGAGAGAATCACCACTAAGCACACAACCTACTCTGGGGGACTGACGATGAGAGTTAGCAGACGATAAAGGAATTCTTTTCAGAAAAATTAAAGGTTGCTTACAATCCATGTTTCATATGGGGAATAATTTTTCACATGGAAAATTATATCTCGTGCCCATATGGCTACAACCCTATTTTCATGTCTGATCGAGGAGGAAGGATTCGAAGAAAAAATCTTTGTAAAACATGTTATTGAAAGTTTGCATGCGGAAAATTACTTACTTGATCTTGATGAACAATCTTGATCTTCTCTGTGAGTGAATCTTCAATCTTCTTTTAATCTCCAGTCTTATTGATCTCACACCTTGAGTCTTTTGATTTCACAACTTAGCAGCCTAAATATTTTGCCTCCTTTCTTTCCACGCTCATAGTCGTCACAGGGTTTCTCTAAGGTTTTGATGGCCAACTACTTAACTAACTATCGTATAATTAGCCTTTTGAATAAAACCCTAACTATGATAGTACGTAAGATCATTAGGGATATTAGATCTAGGTCGTAGGATCACATGGAAAACTCTTTTCCATTATTTCCCTTATATTATTTTATTTCAAATTGTAGACTTATACTAATTGCAATCATGTTCATCAACATATCACAATTCACCCCCGAGTATTTGAGATTGATTTGTGAAATCCCTTATTTCCCTTGTATTATTTTATTTCAAATTGTAGACTTATACTAATTGAAATCATGTTCATCAACATATCACAATTCACCCCCGAGTATTTGAGATTGATTTGTGAAATCCCTTATGCTAACAATTATTTGTTTATTTATCCTTCCACCATGCTATATTCCACATGAGCCTATAGGATCGTAATCATATCATTGATTAAGTCCCTAACTCATATAATTTTTAATTTACAATTTGTAACCCAGTAGACTCTCTATCGTTTCCAAAACAATTTCACAAATATATATATTAATTTTGAAAAATATTTTCACAGAATTTTATTGGCCAAGGGTTTCTTTTCGAGTCCAACCTTATACAGATATATCAAATATACTGCCTCATCAAGAGACTGATAAATTCTTTATTGAGCATTTATACAAACTCATTTATTATGTACAAGACTCAACGTTATCTAAAATATTTGACATAGAAATATCATCACCAAATGATTTGGTCAAAGCGTAAGTACACAACAAATAAACCTGCATAAACCTCTCAGGTCTAAGGATACAATAAATTAATTGTGCTGAATACCTTCTCAACATCAATGATCATTTCTAGAAGGTATCAATATTTAATCTTGTTCAGAGCATGTATTGTTACAGTGCACCCACTCATTGCTTAAGGTCACCACCTCAATGACAAAGTCCATCATCCTATTTAATAGAGGCACAAGAAGTGTAGAACTATTATATATAAACATGTACCTTGGTCTTGAATAATTGTCAAGTGAACAAGGAATCGAAGATTCATACTCTTCGTCTTTGATTTATTAATCATTGGCATGACTTTTCTATAATGTCACTTAACAATATCTGTTTAATATCTTATGTCACATCATAATACCTAATAAATAAATATAAACATATGACATCTAAATAAATAATTATTCAGACAAATGATTTTTAGTGCATAATTCTTAAAGTTATGTGAATAGGTTGTTTCAACACCTTCACAATCACATGATGAGGCAATGGCGTGGCCCAAATATTGTACTTCATTTTCACTAATCAAAATAACATTCATTAAAGCAAGTTGTCTTATGCGACATATAGTTCAAAACAAAGCATAGCGTCCAAAGCCAAATAACCTGGTTAGACCCTAATTGAGTTGGTAATCGCCAAAATTGAACTGACAAGATAAGAGTTACACGCATCTAAGAGAAGGAGCGGGAGCATCAAAAGCTACCAAATTAAATGGGACGTGCCGCATAAGAAAAGAATAAATGATGTACAACAACTCCCCATGATCTCCCGATATTACCGAAAAAGGAACCGTCGTATTGGTCAATAAAAAGACGACCCCTCAGCAAAAGAGAGAAGAAAAGCCAAATAAAAAACAAAAATGCAGCCTCACAAATGAAACCCTAATAGGTCTCTACCTGAAAAAATGTGGGCTGAGGTAATCAGTTGGATGATACATAACAACGTGAGAGAATGGTAGAATCTCTGCACAATGTCCAAAATATTCAACAAGGTGGCCCATGCACCTGTAGTGTATCATAGATTGAAAATCGAAGACGTCTAGCCCCCGTATCCTCCAACAGAAGCATGGGTAACCTTAAGCAACCGATGCTATAAGTGTTCAAAATTTGTATAAGCTCTTCATCAGAGGAAGTGAGAAGATGTGTTCAAAAGAAACTATAGAAGAAGGAATAAGAGAATTCCAGGCATCGACAAAGGGAGGCAACGCCGAAGGCGAAATATCTAATCGCATTAGCATACTATCATCAAGGAGGAGATTCAAGAAGAATAGCCATAAGCATTATAACTGAGTTAAAGAATCAATTAAATGAAGCACAAGTGGGAGTAGTTTGAGATGCCATAGGGAACTAGGCGGTAACAAGATGGGGAAGAACTAAAATACATCGTTTCAGATTGGGAGTAATGGAGTGCCCCTAAGATAAGGCCTGTTTCTTCCTGGTAGAGGAAGACGAGCGCATATTGTTCGATGAATGGTGGATCCTCCATAGAAATCACTTCTGCGACGTATGTTATGCGAACAAGGAGTTTACTTACTGCGAAATGTACTTAGGCACTAGCAGAGAAGAAATAGAATGGACGATTCCTTCCTAGACCAATGTATAATCATTAATGTCATGTCCCTCGTGCTCGTATTAGTCGTCTCTAAGCTTTTTTTGTAGTAACAGAGATGCATATAAGGTGAGATTATGGCACGTCGTTATCCTCGGGTCTCAAGACTGTAGTATTTATCTTGGGGTGTGTAAAGACTTATTACTTTATTAAATTTAGCTGAAGACTTGTAAAATGTATTCAGAAACAATATGGTGAAAATGAAGTCAAGTAGAAGAAGATAAGAAAAATACTTTAAATATAAAGCAAACATCACACATACAAAAGTAAGTAGCACACTATCCGTCAGGGTTAGGGATTGGGGAGGACCCTAAGGCCCTTACAAAAACTAGGCTAACACTGAATAAGCCTATATCACTAACCCTATTGTTTTAAGCTTATAAACAAACAAGCCAACGTTAGTAAAAGAAAAACAAAAGTATCTTCTTAAGATGAGTCTTCATCGGACGATACGGTAAGGTCTATCCAGTCTATGTCGGAGTGGTTCGCTCCCACGGGTTCATTCTTGTGAGGAAACTTTGGTGGCAGATTCTTGGGGACAAGGTAGGGCTGGGTGTCTACAAATACTTCTAGGCCATCAGTTATTAATACTCGGACATAAATGACCAAAACATGGGTGTGAAGCATGTGGGTAATGAAGGAGTAAAAAACCACCCTAATCTATCTTGGCAGTGAAATAAATATGGACAGGGAAACATGGTGAGTTTTCAGGACTCAGTAAGAGGGAATAAGGGCATGTGATGACAAACATATAAACAGTACCTACATACTCGATAAACAGTTCATAATTCAAAGATAATACTAGTATATTTATATGTAGTATGCATGCCATGCTCATGTCTGTTAAAATGCACAATGTCTGTAAAATCATTTGTCTTTCATGTTCACTATTTTACCCTCAGAAACAGGGTTATGCGTCCAATCTCCCCTACACTTTAAGATAGTCCTAGGCATTCTGTTGCCCTAGGACAATGGGTAAAGGCCTATCTGCCTTCTACCCGGGGCCATCCACTACTCGATAGTGATGGTTGCACTCTCCAATGATCGGTACCGTCACCCAGTAAACTGTAAAAATTTCCGTTAGTGCAAATATCATATCCTTTATATCATGGATGCAATTGCCATGCAAATGCGATAACCATATCATTAGTGCATTTTTTTTTAAAAGTATGCCCTTTACCATTAATCACGTGCAATGAAATTCCTTAATCTCGCTTAAAATATCACATGTAAACATGTCACACGATAATTTCAATTTTGTTATAAATCTTGTAAAAGACAACATTTTATCAAATCCATGATTTTCTAAGAAAACCTAATACTTTTATCAATTCATATCTTGTATTTATTTTCAAAATAAATACCATATTAAACTTATACTCAGCCAAACTAATATCCTTAATCAAATCAGCAAGCAATTAAAGACTTAGTTAAAATTTCCATTATTCAAATACAAGTCCAATATCTAAGTTCAATATTTCAAGTCCAATAAGGACTTGAACTTGGGCTTGCTGACAAGCCCAACTCTTGACAAGATCAATACGTATGGAAGGTTACTTGGGTCAGCCCAAAACAATGAAAAAGAGGCCTATTTCATATGACCACTTAAGTTAGGCTTTTTGGGTCCAATAGGGACCTATCCTTGGGCTCCACTTACAAGCCTATATTCTAGTAAATAAAATGAGTATTCAAGCCCATTAAAAACAATCCAAGTGATAGAAAACAAGTCAAAATCTGTAGCTATAGAAATAACCCGTTTTGATGCAAAAACCTAGGTTTTAACAATGACTTCAAATAATCATAACTTTTTCATCCTAACTCCAAATGACTCGAAGTTTTAACTGAAGGTTCCTGATGGTGTCTATTATAATACCCTCAAATTTAAGATCAATCAGTGGTCTTTTACTATATAAGGTAATTCATTAAGTGCACTGTTAGCACTAATTAAGCAAAACTCGACTAGGTTTGACCTAATTAACCATATCTTCTTTTTCCACGTAAACCTTTGCATGTAAACTATTCAATCTACTCCTAATAGTCCCTAAATAATTCAGTAATCATTTCATGCCATAATTTACATAATTTCATATCAAAATCAATCTAAAGGGTGCAATGTCATAGTTTAACTATAATTTCCATATCTTCAATATTTTCTTGCATCTATCCATTTTCACTTCATACTTAGCTCATGTTAATCATATTCAAAGGTTTCAGATCACTCCCTAGCATATTACTAACCTCAAATTATGAAAATGCCAACAACATCACTAACATGTAAACTACCCTTACCTCTCTTGAACTTTTTTGGTCTTTGATGAGGTTCTTGGATTATAAAACCTACATAGAGCTTGCTGTTAGTATCAAAATCATCATAATAACTTCAAGGATAGCAAATCTCAAGAGAACCTCAACCTTTACCACTTTTCTCCAAAAATTTCTCCTTTTCTTCCTCCTAGGGAAATTTGGCTACTCTCTCCTCTCCTCTCTCCTTCCTTCTTCTTCCTTCTTCAGCTCTATCTCACTCTCCCTCTCTCTAAGAATGTCTGGATGTGTTGTGCGAAGAAAAACCTTCACAAAGCCTTCTATTTATACTACTCCTTGACCATAGTTTGTCTCCTAGGGTTAGTTAACTATGCTAGGGTTAATTAGACCATATGATCATGTCTACCACTAGGTTAGGGAGTCTATGCAAGGCTTGGAGCTAAATTGGTGGGTGGGGGCGGCAGCAACTCAAAATTTAACAAGTTTTGCATGGTTTTTAATGATTGCCAATCATTACATGAAAATCAATGGGCTTTGACCGGTTTTGAGAGTCGAAGGAGAGGTGGCATGGGCTGTGGTGATGGTCTGGGCCGAGTGATGTGTTTCGGAGGCCCAATTCCAAGCTATTTCAAAGCCCAAAGACATAAGAACCTATTTTCCAAGACCAATTACCTTATTTCTTGCAAAAATTCTTAAAAATAATCAATAGGGTGCACGACAATCTAGATTAGGTCCTATTGGCTTGGTAATTAAGGGAGTAATGTAAACCAAGCAAAAAGTTTGAAAAAAAGAATAAGGTTTTATAACAAATTGGAGCTAAATGCATGAAATAAGGGTATTTTAGTATTTTTCCAGCAATAAAATATATATTTTAAAAATTTTCAAGGTACTAAATGAGTAAAATTTGAAATTAAATCAGAGAGCTTGAAAAGATAAGAAAGGATATTTTTTCTCATAATTTTTGGTTATGTAAAACTATTTTTAGGGATTTTTCTCTATTTTAAAACTAATAAAATAATTAAATCCGAAAATAGTAATATAAATACTATTTATTATAATCTAATTGAGAAAATTAGGGTAATTAATGATACTTAGAGGGTTGGAGTATTACAATTAAGTAATCAAATCGAGATTATTTATCCTTGTTTGCATTCACATTCATGCAAAAATAGCATAGCAATAGTCGAGATCAAAGAAAAAACTGTAGAAAACATTCTTGACCTAACCCTATAAAGTCGGTTCCTGCCGAGAATAAGAGGAACGTGATGATACCAAATCTGAAGACAACCAGCTCACAAGGATCTAAATTTACATAACTAGGCCTAAAAAGAGGCCAATTTGAAGAAATCCCTAAAAGAGAAGCCCAACAAGAATTTGTCAACTAAAGATGTAATCCACAACTAAGTGGTTCCACGATCGAATACACACGATGAAAGGAAAACCATCCACTACCCAAAAAAATCACGATGTGAGGTAGTTGGAAGAGGAGGAAGCCCGGCTTTGAGAAAGGAGCAACAAAGGAAAGGTGAAAAATTCACTATAAAAAGGAAGGACGAAAACGAAGAAAGGCAAGTCATTGGCAACGCAACAATTCTTGATTCAAAGAAATACAGTACAAAAGAACTGACTTGATCATCAGAGGATTTATTGCTCGGTGATAGGGGCTTTTGTTTAAATTGTGCAGGAAAGATTTACAAGAGAACGAGAGCGTATTTATTCCGAATAGCCTTCGTAAATCAACTGATTCATCATTGACAATCCTCTTGTTGCTGAAACCCGTGCTTGCTTAATGGCATGTCAGTGGGCTCACGATCTTTATCTTGATTAAGTTTGTTTTGAAGGTGATTCTCAACTTACCTTCAAGGCGATCTCTGAGTCTATCTTCCTAAATGAAGGCCCAGTTGCGGAGCTCATTCTCCGGATTAAGTGTCTACTGCAGTTATCACAGGGATTCGAAGATGCTATGGGTTCCGCGTAGTCAGAATTTGGTGCTTTAAGTATCTCCTTTTTACCGCCTTCTGTTTATATGGCGGATACTTTCGAGCCTCCTTGAGTTTTATCTTTTGAATAAAACTTTTGCTTAGAAAATATATATATATATATATATATCTTATAAGAGCTACCCCAACTTGAAAGACCATACAATCCTTTCATCTGATCTCTTCTGTTGGACATAGTGAAAAATCTACACAGGCAGATGCTTTTGAAAAGTGTTTGGATATGCGCTACTTCTTCCGAGTGCTAGATCAAATTGGGGAGGGGGGCGGTGGGGGTGAGGTTTGGGAAAGAACAAGACAAAACCATACGTATCAGGGTCAAATTGGGGTTTCCCAAACAGTTCATAGAGGTTTCATACTTATATCACGTCAGTCCAAAAAACAAAAAAATATATTGGAAAGAATAAGACGTGAAATGTTGACAATTGTTTCCACTATTTACAGAAAATAAAAGGTTCCAGAGGCACAAGGATTGAGAATTACGTGTTGCTGTGCGACAGAACAAACATTTTTGGGGTCACGAGTTAAATGTCGAGCTGTTCTATTGGGAAAGTCACAAAGCTACCTTCAACATTAACTGCAAAACAGCTTCGGTCTTCCATTTACAGAGTCCAACTTCAAAAAGGGGGAGTTTTTACCTCTTGAGTGGTTTGTAGAGGACAACCGTGACATATTTAGACTGGAACCTATGGGTTAGTCCCAAGGCAACCACAGACTGGGAAGCCCAGCCCTTCTCCATGAAAACGTGGTTAAGCACCACATGCTGAGGCTTCGAAGAAGAAGCTTCACCTGAGTTCTCCATACCCAGGACAGTTAGGTGCAGGTGGGGTGGAACGGCCACAGGCTCCTTCGCAAAATCCTCCTCTGCTGGAAACACATGACTATAGCTATAGTCTGGCGATGGTGGAGCCTCAAATTCAGCGGAACTCTCCAGGTTTTCAGGCACATTATCCTGCATAAAGCAACAAAAGCTAACAGAGGAACATTAGATGATTGTTCTAGTTTTGTTGGTGCAAATAGGTCTCACGTCACTAAATTTATTGAGATCAGCTAAAAAAGAAGTCCACGTGAAATCCTCTAATAATGAAAGTAGGTCGAAAGGAAGTCCAAAAAATGGAAATGCTCCCATGAAAGCTGTTTGAATACATAGACTCAGTAAATTGAAGTATACATTTTTACGATCATTTACTATGACCAAAAAGTCTGAGAAATGGTGATCCAGACCTTTGATTTGTATCTCTTAAATTAAGGGGCGAGTGGGAACTATTATTATGACTACAGAGTAAGAATTTTATTACCCTAGTGTATATTTGTCTTATGTCTGCTTGAAATTTCCATTCCTATGGCATGCAAAAGATTACAAGCAGCTGATGTACACGATTGCACAATATTCCCTATTCCCATCTATGTGTGTGTGTGAGTGCGCCCACATGCAAGATTATAGATCTGCTTGGTATGCTTCTTACATCCACTAACTGAATGATCTGGTCTAGCAGGAAAAAGAAAACAAAAATCCAGGAGAATATATCGATAACAAAATAGGGGAAGCAAAACACATACATGAACGTTGAGAAGATTACAAACATGGCCCATTTCGTCAGCTACGAAAGGAAGATCTGGGCTATATCTGCATTCACCGTCTACAATGAACTTGTAATGGTATATACCTGATGGTAGGACCATAAGAATTGCGTGGTCTTTACCAGATCGCTGAAGCATTTTCCTGCAAAAAAGGTGAACCACATGTAGCATATTTCATTCGGTATGTAATTTTCAGCCAAAGATAGTTTCAAATTTGTTAACCAGACACGATAAAATTTATGTGTAAAATTCTAATTGACTTATGTCACCTAGATGCCCAGTTGTCCCAAGATCCCTCAACCACCACATTGTTACCACCATAGTTCCATGTAATCATGGTGGGAATTCCTTGCTCAGTTGGATGATCAACTACCTGAGATTCATTCTGCCACATACTGTTGGGAAAGGGAGGACCATCACCCTTCTGCAAGGGAGCTAGAGGAACCTTTAAATGCACAGAAAACAGGCAACCCATCAGTTTAAACGTCAATAACAGTGTAAAGCTCCCGAACTTTGGCGTCAAAATATCACCAGAATTTTCACTAGTGTCCCATTTGCACAGGAAAACTAGGCAATTCTTAAATGTGTAATTTGCAAAATTCTCCATCATGGACAAAATTGGTGGATAGCACACATTACTACAAAGTTCTCCCTATCATATAAACTAACAATGTTTCTAGTGATTCACATAAAACCATCAGAATCAACCAGAAAAGGCCTTTATGAACTAGCATATTAGCTTGCATCCCTGCAGTGTAGCTACTACTAAGTTGACTTGAACTTGGAATTATCACCCAAGACATCCCATATATCATGCAAAACTACACCATTTAAAATTACCAAAAATGAAGAAGAATCAAGGTTCTAACTCGAAACAGAAATTTATATCTCAACCCAACCTACTCAGAAACGTGGATTTCAGGCTTTTAGCTCAAGGGCAGCTACAATCCTCCAAAAGATCTGACCACAAAAAGTTTTTTTGTTACAAATTCAATAGATTCAAGAGTTCTTTTTCTTCATTTTCTGGGTAAGTTGATATATAACTCAAAAACTAAACAATGGCAGGGCAAAAGCCCATAGTTACAACCAGAGTTCCGAGAGGCACATGAGGGTCTGGAAAACCGTAGACTACACAAAACAAAACATATAAGTGCCACCCATTGCAGGAACAGAAGGGCTCCTTACAGGCCATCACCAACGCATGACGATCATATAATCCACACCAGAGTTCATTTTCAGTATGTCACAGAGCATGGGTCTTAAAAGTCCTAAAACCAGAGTATAGGTCCCAAAACCAGAAACTAAGAAAGAACAGGCCCTAATTTCCAATTTTCCCTGCAAGCTTCCCCTTCTCCCTCCCCCTCCCCCTCCCCCTCCCTGTCCACAGTAGATGCTATTTATACCCAACGAACCTCATGTTCTTAAGGCTCTAGTAGGGCCATAAAGAATTCCAAGGCCTTAGGAAGCATTAGAGATCAATTAAACCTGAGGGATGTTCATCGAGGACTGGAACGAAATGTTCCACTGAATCGCTGCATTGCACCCTGAACATCTTTTGCATCACGCACATGCACATGCCAGCACAATGTATATGCCCGTGAATTCAATTGCTCAAACTCTCCAGTCACAAGCCTCGTGGAAATATCATTTTGGAATTTTCCCTAACTTCCTATTCAAAAGAATTCAGAATCGATCTATGAAGCCTGGTGTTGAGTGGACTCGACTATTCATTTGACAGAAGAATTTCAAAGTTAATATAGGAACAAAACAAGCAAAGAATTGACTTGAAGCAATACAGGCATTTAAAAATTCTAGTTCCAACACAGGTTTTTCAGTACATGAGGCAAAGATCAATAAATAACAAAAGATAAATATCAGTTGGATTGGAGTACAGTGGAACCAGTTGAATGCCTCACTGCCTTGCAGACAATGTAATCACCTGTACATATCCAAATGGGATCAACCATCTTTACTTCTGTATTGGGTAATTACTTAGAGACAAAATTCCACCCCTCAAAGCTCTGTGCATTACCTTCTTGCCTGTAACTTTCAACGTGTGATCAAACATACTTATATCATTGCAGATCACTTTTACACTGAGTCAATATCCTTTACCAGCGTCAATTCCATACAAGCATTCTGGCACCAAATAACACCTCTTCACAATCTCTGAATTTTGGATGAATAGATGATAACAGAGAAGTAATAAAGATGTCAAACCTGATTTTCTGAACACAGAAACATAGGCTACGCTGACTCCTGGCACTTCTTTATTATGGTTGTTTTGGTCATAACTAACACCAAAGCACAGAGCAAAAGACACAGCGAGATGGTGTTCAGCTGAATCTAAGACTTCCTTAGAGCCAGGTATTCTAAGAAAGATAGACAGTTGACCTATAATTTATACATCACACTATCAAAATATGCAATCAATTCCACTATGCCACATTGGATAGTTGAAGAAAGCCACAAGGAGATTTGACCGGTATACAATTTCCTTTCTGATTCTCGCGCAATCAGTAAGACTAATGGCTCCATCTGTCACCCTGTGACCCCCACTGCAACCCGAAGAAAAAACATTACCTCTGCCGCCCCACCCAACCCTCCCCCCCAGTTCATACCTAACCTCAAGCTAGGAATTGAACCAAGGGGGCTTGCACCAAAGTTCTTTTTGGGAGGAAAAGGGGCATAAGTACTAAAGGATAAAAAAAACTAAACAACAAGTAAAGGTTCCTTTCCTCCCCCCCCTTTTTTTGTGTCTGTGTCTGTGTGTGGTGAGGGGAAGGGGCGGGCATGGTCACCTGTCCCTCCACCTATATTAATCCATGGGACTCTAATTCTGCATGGGGAGATCAATCTTGTACTCCCACTGAAAGAAAAGAAAGAGCAAGTCAAAATAAAACCCAAAATCTAAAAGCTCCAATCAATTACAAAAAAGGGAAAGAGGTGTGATTAGTCGCTACCAATTGCACCGAATGCTAGAGTTATCTCATGAACATGGTTTTCAAAACACATGCCTAAGGTCCAAGCTGACCTATGATGCAGATGGAACTACACTCCAAGAACTTGATAGAAAAATTGTCCAAAATAATTTTGACATAAATTGAGGACTTCCAAAGAAGGGAAAAAAAATGAGTTTTTTAAATTGAAAAATGAACACACATCATTATGCATAAGACAAGTTAATCACTCCCAATCAAAATAGTTTTATCTATTTATTGACTAGCGAAATTCAGAAACAAGGTATCAGTGCCTGTTCACTATTTTAGTTTGAAACCTGTGCTTTCAATTTGATTTCTAAGACCCGAGCTTTGGGATCCGAATGCAAGACCTGGTTGACTTTTCTTACCTAAAAGAGACATAAAACAACTGACTTGGAATCGCGATATCTATTGTGAGTTTAGCTATAGTAAAAAATAAAATGTCAGATGACCAAAAAACTAAAATGAAAAAAAGAAAAAGCAAAGGGTGGATGAAGGTGGAGAAACCCCATGGAGTGGTATCTCCTCTACCCCGTCCTGTGCTATGTAGGTGTGAAGTGGGAAGATTCCCTCACCATTCACCCTCGAGATGGAGGTGCAGGTTTTTGAGGAGGTGGATGGAGGATCCCCTCCACCATGCCTCTACAGTAGAGGAGGCTGAGGGAATCCTCCACTCCCCTCCATTTTTTGTTTTCCTTTAACTTTTTTATTATTTTCTTACTTTATTTGCTTCTTTGTTTCAACTTCTGGTCTTCTAATGTGAAATTTTTATCTATAGCAAATCCACATTAAACATCAATAATTTTGAGTTAGTTTTTTCTTGTCCTTTTTTTGTCAGAAAAGCCACTACGGTCTTGCAGTCCTCATGTCATAAAGCACAAGTTCTATATCACCAAATTGATAGTACAAGTATCCAAAACCTTATAGTGAAAAAGAATTGCTCCCTATTGCCCTCCTTCCAAGAGACTCCAACAAAGGCCTACAGAAGTTCACATGGCCAAAGGGTGAATCACTCTTTCAGATAATAAGAAAAGTTTGCTTATCAAATTGCAATTATATGTTTTGGTGCTACACATAGGCTCACAAGAAAGAAAACCTTGAAGTCAACCTGCACGTTAAACGTCTTTTCCATGCTAGGCTATACAAATTAAACTTTGCGAGTATTCAATCTGAAGCTGAATCACATAGTAACCTTCTATTTTGTATTTGAAGTTTAGCTTGCATTAGCAGCCATATGAAACACCATGACCGACTACATAATAAAATACCAATTTAAGCGCACAAGCATTTGCAGAAAGTATACAACTCTTGCTATGCTGGGAGGCCTTTTGAAATGGGTGATTGGAAGAAATTGAGACATAAAGTGAAAACAATGTAAGCATGAGAAATAAATATGGTATGAAATCCACAAACATAAAAGCATAGTTTGCACATGCCCTCAAACTTACAAATGCAGAAATATCACCCAAACCCAACAATAGAATTGATTTTTTCAGTTTCCATCAATAAAAGACCAGGAGAGAACAGCAGTCTTTCCTTTCATTTAGCATTCAAAGACCAGGAGAGAGAAATGGTACCCTCTTAAATAAAATTCTCTAAAGACCACAACGAGATTGTCGAATACATGAATGGTTTCTCGGTGTGTCTATTTTGCTGGTTTACCAATTGCTGATTTGTGAATTGTCGGACTTAACCTGCCATATTGTATGGCAGGTTAAGTCCGACAAAGATTCCATCACCCAATAAGTCAGTAATAGTTGGAGCTTTGGCACCGGGCACACAGCAAGAAGTAGCTCCGTCAACACAGCTCTAGGCACACGCAACATTATCAACAAAAATTCCTTCATCTTCTCAATTCCACCCTCTTTATTATTTCTTATTTTTCTTTTTTGTATAGGAGTGGTGATGGAAACCTGAATGGAATGAGCAAGAAGTGAAGTAGAAATTGCAACAAAAAAATCCACTTAGCACTAGAATGCACCACAAATTCCACTTACAGTGGGAAGTAGCACAGCATAAACTAACCCCCCGCCCCCCTTTTTTTCTCCTCGCTTTTCGTCGCAAGTTAACTCTATTTCAATACTTTCTTCAAAGGCTCATATAATTACGTAAATTAGCCATACACCACTATCCAAATAAATACTATCCACTCTCCATAAACTGCCCATTATCTCAAAAGAAACTAACCAAAAATACAAACTACCCACCCCAGTTCACAATGTGGCCCATCACTAACTCCCTTCAAGATAAGCATTAGCTTCCAAAATCAAAGTGACTGAAGTGCACCACTTGTTCTCGGCCCTTTCCAAAAGGCAACAGATATTTCTCAAGCCAAAGCTACCCTTGCTCAACTGATAGCTAAGAAAAGTTCTCCATCAAGCTCCAACTCGACTGATAGCTAATTGATAAAAACCAATTAGCTGATTGTGATGTTTGACTTCGAGAGCTATCATTTGCATTAATAATTTCACTTGGTTTTACTTCGATTGATGACGGTATGAATGGAATAGGGAACATTCGAAGTAAAAAGGGAACCAAAAAAATTCCACTTGGGCCTGGAATGCACCACAAATTTCACTTGGAGCAGGAAAAACGACAGTACAAATCCTGTTTTAATACTTGAGATTTGCATTCTATTTGAATAAATTACTACAAAGACTCTACAATAACATGACTTAACTAGCAACTAGTAAAAACCAGTCGCCAATACAAACTAGCCCACTCTCACTTCACATGCGTGGCCAATCAAAATTTGTATTGAGGCCCATCATAATACTAATGTGTATCTTGCGAGTAACGAATGGGAAAATAAGTAATTATCAAAAAAAAACGAAGGGGAAAAAAAGTGAAAACAAGAACCAAACTACTGCATCCACGAATCTCCTATCCAACCCTGGCATAGTTTTAGACTCCAAACCTGTATGCTTGTCTTGTTCTCAGCTGCCACGTTACATGCAAGTCATTAACTAAAAATCTTCACATTTTGATGTACCGGCTGATGATTAGACGAGGAAATAAAGAAAGAGATCCATATGCGAGAAACCAAATGATTAGTTCTGAACCAAAAAAAAAAGACTAAAGAGATTGAAATAACCAGAAAAGGTATTGCTCATATGACAATGGCCACAATGGCTACCTCTTAACATATAGATCAAACAAGAGACATCAGAAAAAGGCACCGTGATTTTTAACCCAAGGAAAAGGAAAAGAAGAGAAAAGAATAAAATTGTCTCGTTCCTACTGTTTGGTTGGTAAATAAGATATGGATAGAAAATTAATTAAAAGAACAAAAGCTACCACGAATATCTTTTCTTAGTTTCCCTCGTTAAAAGCGAACCGAATGGCGCGTGATCTCTCAGAGTAACACAAGAACTCCAAGCAAATAAAATCTGAAATCACGATTCAATATGCAGAAAGAAAGGTTGACCGTACCTGAGGGGAGAACAAGATGGGGGATCGAGAACGTCCGGGGCTCTGAAGAGGAGTGTTGTTCCCCATTGAATCCGATGAACCCACGCGCCGCGGCAGACGCGAATTCGGAAGTTCGTTGTAACCAGCCCCGGGTTCACCGTTGGATCTCTGTCCCGATAACGGATCATCATCGTCCCTCCCAATCCCATCGCCTCCTTCTTCTCTACCGCTGGCGTTTCCCATCGCCCCTTTGCAGAAACTCTCACAGATCCACGAGGATACAAATAAATATTACAGTCTATATTTCACGTAAAATATAGGTATAAAATCACAGCGGAGAGAGAGAGAATTGAAATGCAGGTGGAAAAGGTAGTTGCAGCGTGGTGGCGGGCTGCAGGAACTAGTTCTACTATGCGATTATGTAAAGGACGCCGATATTGAGATTATTTACTAGAATTGACACTGCTGGCGTGCGTAGAGAGAGGTGTCGCTCCGGTTCTTTGATCAGACACCCCCTAAATTTATTTCCAGACAGGAGGAGAAATCCACGAGTGGATAAGCCTCTCAACTAATTGAGTACAATTATAATCTTCCCATTTGTGTTACCCCCACGCGCCGTTTTTTTGTCTGAGCGTGTTTGCTGGGTACATTTTTTGGAGCTCATCGCACGGTTGCTGTTGCTTGTCATTTAGCGAGTTGGGCGTCGTCCCATTCGTTAGCGTAACACATATCTGATTATGGACGGAGATAGGACGTGGATTTCTTGCTATTCTAGTTATACTGTGTAATTTAAAAAGAGATAGATATAATAAATAGACCATATTGTAGAATCTATGATATTTGAAACTTTACATAAATAACATTAAATAGTATAAAATCTACCTATTGTATTTATCTCTCTCCGAATTATTTGGACAGTAAATTGTAGAGGATCTTGATTCGAGATTTTCTGTAATTTTCTGCGCAATTAGATAGTGCAATTTGGAGATATAAGTATAAATAATAACCCAAGAGAATGGGTGAATTGAGTTTTAATAAATTTTAAAAACTTTTTCAAGTTAATTTAAACAGTATAATGGTAAAGCATAGAACACAACAAGAAGAGATATGAGTAAGTAAAAAAAAGAGATGGAGTTAAAGAGATGACACCGTAATTTTAGGTGGTTCGGCCAACTCTTGCCTACGTCCACCCCCAAGGCTATTTACTTCCTTGGGCTTCTTTTCACTATTCTTCAAATAGCAAATACACCTTAGCTTCTGGGGTGCTAAGGAACCTTTACAAAACGTTTTTCAAGCTCACGCTTCAACTCTCTTCACAAATCCCAAAACCAAGGGATTTCTTCTACCCACACGAGTAGGACCAGTGTTTACCCAACACTCAAGTGGTTTATAAAGGATGGGTACAAAGGAAGATCAAAGAATGGCTTTTAAAGCTGAATATACAAGTATAAAGCACAAAGCAGTGCAATAAGACAGATCTCAGTAGAAAGCTGAAGTTTGGCAGAGGAATCGCAAGCTTTCTTGGTAGGTGTGGTCTTTTCTCTTCTTCAAAGCACTTTCTCTCTCTAGAAGTTAGGTCGTAGAATAATTGCAAAGTCTATGCGTACGATTCTCTCTTTCTTCTCTTTTTCTTCTGGTATTTAAATCTTCTTGACTTCAACGGTCATCAAAGCTAGCAAGAAGGACCGTTGGAGAGGCGCTCACGTCATTTGAAAGTGATTTGAAGGTTCTGACAAATATTCAAAATTTTTATTAAACCCGTGGCATGTGTTGACATATGGTTAACATGTGTTGACACATCAAAAATTAAACTGGAGTTGAGCTCTCAGGAGTCAGTGCAATGTGTCGACACTTGTCTTGGTCTGGAAAAGATGTCTCAGGTGTAAATGCAATGTGTTGACACTATGTTTAATGTGTCGACACTTACAAGTGCTAGAGAGAAAATCAGCAACTTTAAAGCGTCCAAACCATTCCAAAACCTTTTAAACACCTACAAAGGGAAAAAAATTGATCTTATCAACTTGTGTAATGGTGTTCAAGTCCTCTTATAAGCATTTTAGATAGAGAAATACGATCTTTTGAAACATATTTTTTAGAAAAGAGGATTGACAATATAAAATCTAAAAGTCTTCAAAACTTAGAATTTTTGTTATCATCAAAATCAAAATAGATTGTTTTGCAAAACAACCTTGGGCTAACAATCTCCCCTTTTTTATGATGACAAAACCATTTTAAAAACGACAATTTGCTAACAAATAAAAAAGCTCCCCCCGAGAACAAGCAGGAGTTTTTCATGACATTTTTAGCAAAAAGGACTTTGAGATTTTACAAAAATTTTGCAAGAGTTTCCTTTGTAAATGGAGGTTTCCCAAAATTTAAAAACATGAAAGAGCACTTCTAAACCTTTCTCCAAACCCCCAAACTTCCAATATACCAACAGAACACAAGACTTCATATTTTGAGATTGAGAGTTAAGAATACTACCTGTAAAGCAAGTCTCAATTTTCACAATGAAGTGCAAAGAGATAAGCACTTCTCAAATTCTTATAGATACCAATGAGATAATCAATAGATATAAGCAAAATCAAATAATCCATTGAAGACAAATAAATACTGAGATATTCATTAGAAACTGGCAAGTCAAAAGTTCAGCCAAAACAATGATTACAAGGCATATAGAGGACAAACTAAGATAAGTACAAAAATGAGAATGTCCTTTATAAGAGCTAGGAAGTCAGCAATACACTAAACTTCTCCCCCTTTGGCATCATCAAAAAAAAATAGGATAAGGGGAAGGTCAAGGGTAGGAGGAGTAGGGTCAAAGGAAATGTTTGGGTTTCTTGATAGAAGGAGGAGGATGCTTGATCTCAAATTTCTTCAGCCATTCCATCCAAGTCGTGGAGAACCAATACGTCCACTTCAGTACATGAGGACGAAGATTACGATCAGAATCCATACTTCTGTGGCCTGAACAACATCCTCAGCTGATTTTTGCACAAAGTCTGAAGCTCAGCAGAGGTGGCTTTGAATTCATTAACAGTATCTTGAATCACATTGCTAGCCACATGGATGCTATTGTTGACTTGGTGCTCGAGAGCCTCATATCCTTATCAAAGTACCAAAGCGCTCAGTATGAGCGGTGAGCAGCTTTTTAATATCTTCAAACCTGTTTTCATACTGGTGACCATAGTCCTTTAGAGTCTGACCCAATCTCTTCTGTTCTTCCTTTTTTTTCATCATGGAAGCTTCAAGGGAATTTAACGAGGCTCATGAGAACTACCAGCGACCCTCCTGAGAAATATCCAATCGGGGGAGGAGAAACAGAAAGAAGAGTGTTCTCACCCATAGGTGTTCGAGTCCCCATGGGAGTTCTTGCAGTTTCTTCCTCTTCCTCATCTTCACCCTCTTCTTCAGAATCTGAACCCCTTTCTCTTCCTTTTTGAGGTGTCACCACACCTTTCTAACCATTCTCCATCCTCATTTTGCAAAAACCCATCAACCTAAGGTTTTCTTGTTATACTCCTTAGATTCTTTGGGTTTTTCTCTAACTTCCCCAGTCATATCAACCTCAAGGGCATGAAACATGTGAGTAAAAACATCCCATAAGGGAGTCCTTGTTTCTTCTTTTCAGTGGCAGCTTTCATATGGTTGAGCATTAAGTGACCAAGGTTCAAACGTGTGCGAGTAACCAAGCAGTACATTACAAATAATTCTAGGAAAGTAATGTACTCAAATTTTCAGTCCTTTGGCAAAATAATATTACAAACCATATGATGTAAGATCCTTCTATGTATTGACAGATCACTGGCAGTGGGTCTAATCACTTCATTAAGGGTTGGATTATCCAACACAACCTTAAGAATGTCTATGGCTCAACTTCAGACATACCCAACCATCCATAGGCATCAAAGAACTTCTTTCCACCATTAGGGGCAGAGGCCAAAGCATTCAACGAAGCAACTGACATATCAAGTTGTTTGCCATTCACATAGCTGTTGGCATCATCAGATGTTGAATATTGAAAGTTTGCATAAACCAACTTCACCAAATAAACATAACAATCCACTTTCAAATTCACAAAAACACTCAATCCCTGATATTCAAACATCTCTTTAAAATCAAACTCATTTTCACTAAACCATTTAAAATCTGCCCAACGACCAGCAATGACCTTTCGGTTTCTATAATCTTGAACAAAATGATTTTTGCATAGCCCTGACCTGTAAATGCCTGCCTCTGGAGTAGGAGCGGGTTCCTCAGTGCTTCTCCCTTTCTTCCGTGTCCTTGAACTGATAGAGGTGGGCGTTTGATGAGCGGGACGCTTGAGCGGCTGAAGACATCACGGCAGAGGTGAGGCGAGGAGTTTAAAGGCTGTCGGCGGTGAAATTTTTGAACCGGGCAGTGGGTAAATGAGATTTGTGAGGGAAGAGAGAAAATGGCACCGTTTGGGGGAGAAATAGGGTTCTGTTAGTTGGAGGGAAGATAAGTGCCGACCCTAGCCCTAAAGAGTATTAATAAGACACGCGTGCCCCCATTTTTAAAAACACTGAACTCGAAAGATGTGTCAACACATTGAACCAAGTGTCGACACATTGCACATGTTCCTGAATGTATTTTTAAAGGGGCTCTGGGAAGGAAAGCTTGTGTGTTGACACATTGATTTATGGTGTCAACACATACTTCCTTAGTGCAAACTGCCATGAAAACCAGAAGTGTTGACACTTGTTTTACCAAGTGTTGACACATGCCAAGCAAAAAGAATACATACAATATTTCACAAGGAATAAGCAAATGATTATAATAGAAACGAATAGAGAGCAACTTAAATACAAATCAAAATGTCCAATGTACTCAATAACATAATTAATAGCACAAAACCAATTTAATCCGAAGGAAATCTCATTCCAATTTCTTGACGAATAAAGCAAAATCTATCCTCATTAAGGGGTTTTGTGAAAATATCCGCCAATTGAAGTCGGTATTTACAACTCAAGAATAATATCCCCTTTTTGAGCATGATCTCGAATAAAATGATGCTTAATCTCATATGTTTTGTCCTAGAGTGCTGAATTGGATTTTTTGTAAGATTAATCGCACTGGTGTTGTCACATTTTATTGGGATGAGAGAATAATAAAGATTAAAATCTTCCAACTGTTGTTTCATCCACAATACTTGTGCACAACAATTGCCCACGACAATATACTCGCTTCGTGGTTGATAGAGCCACGAAATTTTGTTTCTTACAAACCAAGAGACTAGTGAGGGTCCAAGAAATTGACATGCACCACTAGTACTCTTTCTATCAATTTTACACCTGCATAATCCGCATCCGAGTATCCTTGTAAATTAAATTCAACACTTTTGGGATAAAACAAACCAAGATTTTGAGTGCCAACAAGATATCTAAAATCCTTTTAACTGCAAGGAGATGAGATTCCTTAGGACAAGATTGAAATCTAGCACACATGCATACACTAAACATTATATCAGGTCTACTAGCGGTAAGATAGAGTAAGGAGCCAATCATACCTCGTATTTTGTTTGGTCTACATCCTTACCTTTCTCATCCTTTTCCATTTTTTAGATGGACTCATAGGTGTGCTAATAGGTTTTGAGTTGTCCATACTAAATCTTTTGAGGAGGTCTCTTGTATATTTTGCTTGATTGATGAAGATGCCCTCATTGCTTTGTTTGATTTGAAGCCAAGAAAATAGTTCAATTCTCCCATGAGGCTCATCTCAAATTCACCTTGCATGACTTGAGAAAATTCTTGACACAAAGATTCATTAGTAGATCCAAAAATAATGTCATCAACATATATTTGAACCGTTAACAATTCATTTTCTTTTTCTTTGGTGAAAAGAGTAGTATCAATTTTACCTCGTGAAAACCATTTTCAATAAGAAAAGAACTTAAACGTTCATACCATGCTCGAGGTGCTTGTTTCAAGCCATAAAGTGCTTTGTGAGCTTGTACACATGATTGAAAGCTTTTCATCTTCAAAGCCAGGTGGTTGCTCAACATATACTTCCTCCGAAAGGAATCCATTTAGAAATGCGCTTTTCACATCCATTTGAAAGAATTTAAAATCTTTATAACAAGCGAAAGCGAGTAACATGCGAATAGATTCTAAACGAGCAACGGGAGCAAAGGTTTCATCAAAATCAATTCCCTCTTCTTGATTGTAACCTTGGGCTACCAATCTTGCCTTGTTCCTCACTACAATCCCGGATTCATCCATTTGTTTCTAAAACCCATTTTGTACAAATAATTGGATAATCCTTGGGTCTAGGAACTAGATGTCATACTTGATTTTTCTCAAATTGTTTTAACTCTTCTTCCATAGCATGGATCCAACTTTCATCATCTTTAGCCTCAAGAAATTTTTAGGCTCAAGTTGAGAAAGTAAGGCAAAATTATTAGCTTGGTTAAAAGAAGAGCGAGTGCTTACCCTTTCTCAACATTACCAATAATTTGCTGAAGAGGATGACTCTTGATGTATCTCCAAGACTTCGGTAGATCATTGTTGACCTTCTTCTTGTGATTCTTGAGATGCTTGATCTTGTACATGTGTTTCTTCCTTATCTTCATTTATAGCAAGTTTCTCAACCTCTTTGTCAAGATCTATAACATCTTCATTATTTCTTTTCACAAGATTGTTAGATTCATAAAAAACAATGTGAACTGATTCTTCAACAACCAAAGTATGTTTATTGAAAACACGATAAGCTTTACTAGAAGTTGAATAGCCAAGAAATATACCTTCATCCGCTTTTGCATCAAACTTACCCAAATTGTCCTTGTTGTTGTTGAGCACAAAGCATTTGCATCCAAAACATGAAGTAACCAATGTTGGGTTTTCTATCATTCCATAGCTCATATGGGGTTTTCTTAAGAATAGGTCTAATCATGCAACGGTTCATAACATAGCAACTTGTGCTAACTGCTTCAGCCCAAAAGTAATCAGGCAAGTTGTTTTCACATAGCAAGGTTCTAGCCATTTCTTCAAGAGTCCTATTCTTCCTCTCTACAACACCATTTTGTTGAGGAGTTCTAGGAGCCGAGAAGTTATGGTTAATACCATTTTCACCACAAAACTTTTCAAAGGAGGAATTTTCAAATTCTTTTCCATGATCACTCCTTATGCTAGAAATAGCAAAACTTTTTCATTTTGAATTCTCTTGCTAAGTTTTTCAAAAGCATGAAAAGCCTCATCTTTATGAGCTAGGAATATAACCCATGTGAATCTACTGAAATCATCAACAACAACAAAGCCATAACGTTTGCCACCCAAACTCAATGTTCGGGTTGGACCAAATAAGTCCATGTGTAGAAGTTGAAGTGGCTAGAAGTGGACATCACATTTTTGGGCTTAAAAGAGGTTTTGGTTTGTTTGCCTTTTTGACAAGCTGCACAAATTTTGTCTTTTTCAAAAGAAAGATTAGGCAAACCCGAAACAAGATTTTTTTTCTAGCTAATTTTGAAATCAAGTCCATGCTTGCATGAGCAAGCCTTCTATGCCACAACCAACTATCCTTGTCATTTAGAGCTGAAAGACATTTAATGTTTTCTAAGGAGATGCTCTCTAAATGAACAATGTACACATTTTCAAATCTATGTCCAACAAACAAGACTTTCTTGCTTTCAATATTCTCAACAAGACATATTGATGATTCAAAAATGACTTGGTTTCCCTTGTCACATAATTGACTAATACTCAAGAGATTATGCTTTAAACATTAACAAGAAGTACATTTTCAATAATGGGATTAGAAGACATACCAATGCTACCAACACCAAGTATTTTACTTTTGTCATTGTCTCCAAAAGTAACTGAACCCTTTTCTTTGAAACAAAGAGATTGAACCAACTCTTGTCTCCGGTCATGTGCTTGGAGCATCCACTATCAAGGACCCAATGTTCCTTGGTTTCATTGGACTTCAAGCACTCCTGCAAAAAGGAATCATTCTTGACTTTTGGTACCCAAATCCTTTTGGGTCCATTGGTGTTAGAATTAAATTCCTTCACCTTATCTTTTTGGATCCACACAAACTTGATTCCATGAGTGGATTTCCTTTTAGTTGGACAAGTGTATGAAATGTGTCCATTTTTTTTACAAAAATTAAAAATTTTAAATAATGTGGATGATTTAATAATTACATCGGAGTATAGCTTTTGGTTATTAAACGAATTATATCCAATCCCACTTTTGTTGAAACAACATCTTTGGGAACCAAGTAAAATATCAAGGTTTCTTTTTCCTTGAGTGAATCTTGCAAGATCTTGTGTGAGAGAGTCAACTTTCCTTTTTAAATCAGTGTTTTCAGATTTCAAATCATTTGACTCTTCTTGCAAGATTTTCTCATTTTCTTTTGTGATTCTTGCAAGATTCTCTCCAAGAGAAACAACTTGATGTTTCAAAGTATCATTTTCTTGAATAAGTGCATCAAGGTTCTTTTTGAGACAACAATACTTTGAAAATACTCTTTTCAATTCAAGATATTGTTCATCATAAGCATCTTGTAATTCATCAAAAGAGAAAGAACAATTGAAGAGTCTTGTACCTCCATCTTTGCCATGACATTCTTCATTCTATCACTATCACTATCACTCCCATCGGACTCTCCCCATGTGGCTAAAAATGCTTTCTTTTTATCCTTAAAATCCTTGGATTTCTTGTGGGATTCAAGGTTGGGCAATCCGTCTTTATATGTCCCGGCTTCTTGCATCCATAGCAAATAATGTCATTCTTCTTGCTACTATCACCTTTATAACTTGTCTTCCTTGGAAATCTTTTATCTCCTTGTTTCTTCGGAAGAACTTCTTGAATCTCTTGGTGAACAATGCCATTTCTTCATCATCTTCGGAAGACTCATCATCATTTGAACATGAGGCTTTCAAGGCAATGCCTCTCTTTCCTTTTCCTTCATCCTCATCTTCTTTTACTTGATTCATCTCATGTGTCATGAGAGAGCCCATGAGCTCATCCAAAGAAAGCTTTGTCAAGTCTTAGCTTCTTGAATGGCGGTGACCTTGGGTTCCCAAGCTTTTGGTAGACACCTAAGAATCTTTCTCACCATTTCAACATTAGTATATTCTTTACCAAGAGATTTAAGACCATTTATAATATCGGTAAACGTGTAAACATAGATGAAATATTCTCATCAGGTTTCATTTTAAAAGCTCATAACTATGAACAAGCATACTAATCTTGCTCTCTTTAACTTGATTCGTACCTTCATGGGCCACTTGAAGTTTGTCCCAAATTTGTTTTGCGGTATCACAACCAGAAATACGATTAAATTCATTTGAATCAAGTGCACAATACAATACATTCATAGCTTTAGAATTTAAAGACATAATCTTAAGATCATCTTCATCCCACTCTTTTTCATCTTTCAACATTACCTTCCTTGTCTCTAGGAAATTTAGGACCATTTGAGATAACTCTCCACAGTTCATAGTCCACGGCTTGGATGTAAATCCTCATCCTAGCTTTCCAGTAGTTGTAGCAAGTTCCATTGAACAAAAGAGGTATGTTAGTGGATTGACCTTCAGCTAACGAAGAACTAACAAGGGTTGTCATAAAAAATTATTAAACCTCAGCTCTGATACCAATTGTAAGTCTGAATAACAACCCAAGAGGGGGGGTGAATTGGGTTTAATAAATTTTAAAACTTTTTCAAGTTAATTTAAGCAGTATAATGGTAAAGCATAGAACACAACAAGGAGAGATATGAGCAAGTAAAAAGAAGAGATGGAGTTAAAGAGATGACACCGTAATTTTAGGTGGTTCGGCTAACCCTTGCCTACGTCCACCCCAAGGCTATTTACTTCCTTGGGCTTCCTTTCACTATTCTTTAAATAGCAAATACACCTTAGCTTCCGGGTGCTAAGGAACCTTTACAAAATATTTTTTGAGCTCACGCTTCAACTCTCTTCACAAATCCAAAACCCAAGGGATTTCTTCTACCCATACGAGTAGGACCCAGTGTTTACCCAACACTCAAGTGGTTTATAAAGGATGGGTACAAAGGAAGATCAAATAATGGCTCTTAAAGCCGAATATACAAGTATAAAGCACAAAGCAGTGCAATAAGACAAAGATCTCAGTAGAAAGCTGAAGTTTGGCAGAGGAATCGCAAACTTTCTTGATAGGTGTGGTCTTTTCTCTTCTTCAAAGCACTTTCTCTCTCTAGAAGTTAGGTCGTAGAATAATTGCAAAGTCTATGCGTACGATTCTCTCTTTCTTCTGGTATTTAAATCTTCTTGACTTCAACGGTCATCAAAGCTAGCAAGAAGGACCGTTGGAGAGGCGCTCACGTCATTTGAAAGTGATTTGAAGGTTCTGACAAATATTCAAAATTTTCATTAAACCCGTGGCATGTGTTGACACATCAAAAATTGAACTGGAGTTGAGCTCTCGGGAGTCAGTGCAATGTGTCGACACCATAAAGCCAATGTGTCGACACTTGTCTTGGTCTGGAAAAGATGTCTCGGGTGTAAGTGTAATGTGTCGACACTATGATTCAATGTGTCGACACTTACAAGTGCTAGAAAGAAAATCAACAACTTTAAAGCGTTCCAAACTATTTCAAAACCTTTTAAAGCACCTACAAAGGGAAAAAAATTGATCTTATCAACTTATGTAATGGTGTTCAAGTCCTCTTATAAGCATTTTACATAGAGAAATACGATTTTTTGAAACATATTTTTTAGAAAAGAGGATTGACAATATAAAATCTAAAAGTCTTCAAAACTTAGAATATATGTTATCATCAAAATCATAAATAGATTGTTTTGCAAAACAACCTTGGGCTAATAGGAGAGATAAACATAGTAGATGGACCCCATTGTAGAGCCTATGCTGCCCGAGATTTTATATGGGTAGCATTAAATAGTGTAGAGTCTATCTACTATGTCTATCTCTCTTTGAATTATACTGTACAATCTAGTAGAAAATTACAAAAAATCTTAATTCTATAATAATATATTGACCTACAAAAACACTTAAAACATTCAATATATGTTTGCTCACATAAATGAATGTCTAACATGGCGTTTGAGAACAAAATTTTAGTAAAATTTTAAGGTAAAATTTTAGGAGTTAGTAAAAAAGTGAAGAGAGAGAATAAAAAAATTGGTGAAAAAGTAAATGAAAAAGTGAAAAAAATTTGTAAAAATTGAAGAAAGAGAAAAAATTGTAATGATGATAAAATTTTAGAAGTTAAAATTTTAGTTTACTAAATACCATGTAAATTTCTAAAAGGATATTTAATTTGATGCACAAAAAATTTTTGTGACGAATGATCGGACAATTTTTAATGTTTATTTTATCTATTTTTTTTAAACTGTCTCATAAAATTCGGAGAAAATTTTTAGAGAAAATTTTGTTATAATAAGTTAAGTAATTATTTTGTACATTGCTATATTTTAGAGCATCTTAATCTATGACAAAGAATATTAATAAAATGACTATCCATAATTATTTTGTATATTGATATATTTTGGGTTCCAATGTTAAATTTATAATTTTTAAATATGTTAAACTTTGTGAGTTTTACATTTTAAATATCTAAAAAAATTATAATTTTATCAATGTTGCTAAAAAATGTGGAGAAAAATGATTTGATTGAGTTTTTTTAAAGAATTTATAAATAAAAAATTGTGGGAAACGCTATCATATGCAATAATGCAAAGGTGCAGAAAATTACTGGGCACGAAAAAAAACAAAAAGCGGTTGGAATCCGTCTCAAGAATTCGTGAGGATTGGATGCATAAGCGAACCCATGTGTGAAGGCTAGCGCGTGAGGTTGGGCGCGTTGAGCTGCATCGTTTGTCATATATGGGTATCCAGGTGCCTTAGGTGGCAAGCAGGAACCCCACGTGTACGATTAAGACCCGCCACCATGGCGATTTCTTTGCCTTTGTTTTTTTTTTTGTTTTTTCTAAATTTCTTTGCCTGTTTCCTTTTCTTTAATCATGTAAGCCCTTTGTTTCGTTTCTTGTTCCACTTTCCTTAATGGCAATCGACGATGACGCTCAGAAGAATCTTTGACACGCTAGTCTTTGATAAACTTCGCTAGACTTCCCACGTCTGGACAAACTTGGCTGCCCCGAGAAAGAGTGGCTCAGAACAAAATAAATTGAAAAAAAATAATACAATCTTCATTAGAATAATTACCCCTTAATTATTGGGTATTGGTACTTTTCACCACGTATACATATAAATCTCGCCTCCCAATTATCTGCTACTCACATATTATAGTTGACGTTAGGATTTTCGTCATTATGAACGGAAAAGCATACACTTGAGTCATGGTAATATTTTATGCCTATTTTATTTCTTGAGAAAAATATACTTTGTCTCTTAATTATTAGATACTAACAATTTACACAACATATTGTTAATTTGGTGATATTTTATTTTCCCAACTACCACCTATTTACTAATTGCACCCCTACGTCATGCTTCTTGTCATTTTGAACGAAAAAACGTGGATGTGACTCATGGTGAACTTGTTGTACGAGTGAATATGACAGGTATGAAAACTTCGAAAAATTTTCATTTTGCTTTTTATTCTTCTCTTTTAACATATGCTAGTTTTTCACTCATCCTTGCTTGAAGATCAACGGAACCAATTTTCTCAACGAGATCCGATAGCTTACTGGACCATGATGACATCACAAACGAGTAAACGTTAGCTCTAGAACGACGCTGAACTCATCAACATTACTAAGTCCAAATTGCTATTCTGGTGTTAAAATATCTTTGAAGAAATCATTTACTGAAGCTAATTTCGACAGTCATTTTTAGCTGCATTAATTATAAGTAATTTTGTGAGCAAATATAAAATATCTTTCATCTATTTTAGTGACCAAGTAACTTATTTTTTGGTTTAGTTCAATAAATCTTGTAGATATTTCTCTTGGTATGACTCTAAGATGCGCTACCATAATAGGTGAGTGTTGAGATGGCTACAATAGTTTGGGGTTGAAATGTCACCAAATTAATAATATGGGATACAAAGTGCTACAATCTCAATAGTTGGAAGTGAAAATACTAATATTTATTAAATTCATACCCTAACTTTTGTGTTTTAATCTTTTTCTAATTTAAGGTCCTATTTGGATAGGTGTTAAAAGTAATTTTATTGAAGTACATAGATGAGCTTGATAAAAAAAAAAAATATGTTGGAGTTTATAAAAAAATTAAAATTTATTTAGAATTTATAAAAAATTGTCAAAATTTCTTGTAAAAACGTGAAAAACAATTCTGCCTATCAAAACAAATGCTCTGACCATGTTTAGATTGCTATTTTTGGGTTTCGTTTTGTTATCCCTGACGGAGATGGTTTCCCCGTGTTATGTGTAGGTTAAGGGTGGGTAAAACGGGAAATGAAAAGATTGAATGCACTGACATGTTTTCTTTATACTAATCGAGCCTTGGTGCACGAACACACGAATTAGATTTGACTACACGAATTAGATTTGACTGCGTCTTATTGACATGTCAATAAATGCAAACGATCTATTGATTGCAGTATTTGTTTATTTATAATCTTTCCTCCTTCCCATCGTTTTTTGATGGCTTTAAAATTTTGTTGATTCCAAATATTTTCATCTATTAAAATAATTTGTTTATCTTCATTAAATTATTATTTTTTATTAAATAAGTATAAAAAATACACTTAAATTATCTATTTCTTTATTTTTTTTTTTTACTAATTCTTGTACACCAAAATTTTTTAGAGACAATTAGAAACTTTTGAACTTGCCAAATTATGATACATTTACTCTGCCATTTCCTTTGTCCAAAGCGGAAGGTCATAACATACTTGTTTTTTTTTTTTTTTTTTAATTTTCTTTTGAAGTCTTTAATTTTTTTTTTAATAGTTGTACTAACTATTTAATGTTCAATTATTTTATATTTTATTTCTTCTTTAAGATAATTAATATGTTTATTTTTGCTTTCCATGAGATGATTTTTTTTTTGGTGGTGAATACTTCCTTTAGGGCGTTCAATTTCCTAGGTTGTGGATCTTTTGTAAATTCAAATGTTATTTTTTTTTAGAAATAATTAGAAGATTAATATGGAATTTAACTAATGCAAAGTTTTGGTAGGTACGACCCATTAAAGTTCCAAATTATAGAGAACATAGAGGCTAGTATGTGGCCAGGATCTATTGCGGTAACATATGCGCATACGAGTTTGAAATTATTGGGCCACTGGAGTTTCAATCGTCTTTGAGATAGCCTAGTTCACTAGGTCGTTGGACCTATATAGGGCATCAATAACAAACGAGGAGTCTCCTTCCAGAATTGACAGACTTAGCTTGAAATTGACACCTTCTTCGGTAGCCAGGAGCGGAGCTTTCGCTTCTACACAGAAAGGGTCTAAAATCGGTAGAATTCTTGTTGCGGCATATGTGATGTTTTGAGAGGGATCCAAGATGAGCACATATGCTGCTGATCTTAAAGTTCGAGTAATAGCATCAAATTAAGCTCGAAAGCAATTACCCGAAGTGGGGAGAGGATTAGATTTCGGAGATATTACACAGTTGCTGCCAATACACCAAGCTCAGTAATGTTTTGAAGGGACCGAGTTTATTTTTTCTAACACTCTGATGGGATCTGATGAATCAGTTAATTTATGGCCAACACCTTGAAGTAAATGCGCCTAGAACTTTGCGTACTTCCTCTCTACAAAACAACAAAGATGGCCCCGGACACCGGGGCATGGCACCTCCGATGCCCAAGTCAATGTTTTGGGTATCTCAATATTTCAGCTTTTTATCTTTTGGAATCACTTATCTTCATCTTTTATGACTTACTGCTTTAAAGTGCTTTTCTCCACGTCCCTCTTCCTTCTTGGCGGGAATTCCATCCCTGTAACGTTGTTTCCCAAGATTTGCTCCTCACACGATTATTTGCCAGCTACGTGCTTTACTGGCGAGAACATTGGGATCGTGGAGTTGTTGGACGTTATAAGTTTGTTATATAACCGCTCATGACACATGTCATGGTCTCTTCTTCTTGGCTTAACTCGACATGGGTTCATTGTAGTTTTTGGACCTTGAATGTGATCATGTCCATCTAGCTCGAATTAACTTGGGCTAGACCGATTCAATTTCGGTATCATCAGAGTCCCCCCATTCTCTAGCAGATTCGTTACGAATCGGGTTAAGAATGTTTGCTGATGTTTTTTGTACACACATGTGAGGAAAATCGAAGCTATGTTAACGAATTGAATTTTTATTAATGATCACATATCAGCCCAAGGAGGAATTGCCCATTCAATTACCTCTGCTTCGAAACCTAAATACATGTCACAATAAAAAGAATTCTTTGTTTGGATAACAAATATCGCAGAAATAACGTCTGTGGTTGATCCACCATTATGAAAATGACGCCAATATCCCAGCTTCTTCTGGTATGTAACAGCTTTCCTCTTCAGGGCATGTCAATCTTTCTTTTAACATGTACCGATGTACATCGGTATGCCCCCATTTGGACATCACCCAATCCAGGATTGTGTTACGTACAACGTCCATTTGTTCTGCTCGTAGTTGTTCTCGAAGCTCTATTATTATGCCAATGGCAATTTGCCTGGCATTTCCTCCTTGGTGGTGGTAGGCCAAAGCGAGGAGGCATTTAGCTTTCGGATTCCCTCCTTTCACTGAGGCGTGAACATCCCTTAGGCCTTCCTCAACTGTCTCGGTCCAGCATATCTTCGCACTACCTCAGATGAAAAGTTCGTGCAGATTTTAGCTTGCATAGCATTTGTTACTGAGAATCTTCCATGCCTCAGTCTAGGGGTACGAAGATGGTATATCTTCAATACACCACGGATCCATGGGCTGCCTTGTAGAATCACTTCGAAACTACACAGAGATTTGGCCATTCTTTTGGGTTATCATGGATTACCCAACTTATCACTTCAGACCAGAGTTCTTCAAGCAGGGTCTGAGTGGGGTTTCTCTTCGATGGCTGCATCCTTAGTTTTTTTGTTGTTCTTTGTTCTGTTTCTTTCACCTTCTCTCTATTGCTTTTGTTGAGATGGTCTTTCTCTTCATATCTGCATAGTTTGGCAGTTACTTTTCAAAAAGGATCATTCAAAGAAAACCATTTGATTGATCGTGTGTCGTCCCTTCATTTTTCGAATTGCACGTTTCTTTCAAGTCCGTATTTTTAGCGTCCAATGCTTCGACTGCTTCCTGTCTATAGACAACACGTGGCCACTTAAAACTTTTCAAATGATCGTGGGAAACAACGTGCTATCTCTTTGCGTACCTTGAGTAACACGTAGCATTCAATGCGGCCGTTTCTAATGCTTGATGCCTCGATTGATTATCGTCTGTAGGTGACACGTAATTAGTCAGAAGTTTTTGACGGTTTGCTGAAGTTGGCATGTATCGTTCCGTTCACACGAGAGGAAAATTAAGAACAGTTTCTACCATTATGGTTCCGGCTGATTGTCGCTTGGACAACACATGGCATCAACTTGCGTCACTTCGCCGTGCTTCGGGTAGTCTGTTGCATTTAATGTTATAGCTTTCAACCTTTAACGCTTCGGTCTGATTATCATCTATAATGGCACTTGGTCGATATCAATTTTCTGGTGATTGTCTAGGCCAATGTGCATCATTTCACCATGCTTGGAGCAGTCTATGGCATTTAATACTATAGCTTTATGGCGTCTGACAGCTTAAGGTTGTGTATGTTAGATCAACTTTTTGTTTGAACAGTTGTAGCCAAATATGGCTCCTACTTTTTACTGATGTATGACTACAATGATGTTAGTTTGTTCTTGGTAACTTTATCTCCTCGATCGAATTGCAACCAATTGGTTTGGTTTGTACTGGAATAATTTATTTCATACTACGTAAATAAAAAGAACTTTTATGGAATAAACGTTAATTTCATTAATTACTAGAAATGAAACGAAGCATCTGGACCAGGCCATTGCCTTGACATGTACTCATGATGGTGTTTGAACACCCAATTTACGTAATATGTTTTACAAAGGTTTTTTTTTCTGAACTTTTCTTCCACGGTCCACCATGAAAGAAGGGTTATAACTGTCTGGGCAAGGGATGTAATTTTCCACGCGGAAAATCATTCCACTATACTTGATGTGGTGTGTCAGCCACCCTCTCATCATCTTTGTCAGTATTTGCATCATTTTCCTCCCAAGATGCATCCGCAAGCTCCATATCATATCTCGAGCTTGTGCCCGGAATATTTCCTCTTTCGCAACATGGTACAAGATTGCCAAAAAGAAGTGGGCTGACTTGTGTCCTTCCAAAGCCGATTCCCTCAGCTTGTCATTGGCTACGAGGGTTATTCCTTCCTCAAGGAGGTGTCGGGCTGCTTCTACGAAGACCTCGTGAGGATTCCTTGCTTCTCGACAGTATCGTTTAACCCTGTGCCAGTTGAGTGCTGGCAACTAGATAGTTTAATAATCCTCAAGATTCATTCTTCTGAATGATAACTCATTGGAGGCTGCATGGTAGAACTCCCGAGATGCCAATTTGAACTGTTTCCAGTCATTGACGTCTCGTTTTGCCACGTAGTTGGCAATGATGGTAAGGACATCGAGGGGAAAGTATGGGAGTTGATTGATCTCGCCCATGGTACTAAAGTTGTTTTCCGACCCTTTGTTACCATCCTTGGATGTATGTGTTGTTCTTTTATAGATGTTGTAGCCAACATGTTCATTTGATTGTGGCCTTCATGGGTGCATACGGGGGCGCATCAATGTGTCTTTATTTTCAAATTTATTTCGGCCTGTTCTCGAATTTTCCTGAGAAAACGCCTCGCTTACCTCCCATGATGATGGGTATTTTGGTAATCTGTTGCCTTTGATTCATGCAATCGTGGTTTGGTGGGCGTCGCTTCAGAATTTTCAGAAAATCTTTGACATCGCCTTCCGTATCTGGACATCATATCGTTCTTCAATTAACCGTCATTCCTTGCGACTGTTCAGCTACAGGTTTAATTGGCATTATTTCAAACTTCTTGAGGAGTCCTTTTGAAATCGTGCGTCTCTATTGACGGCATTCCAGTCATTATGCCTTTCCTATTTAGGGTTGCATCTTTGACTTATCAGCAATTACGCCCTTTCTTGTTTTCCAAGCTTTTGTTCTTGCTCTCCAATTCTTTGCTTTCTATTTCTTACTTGCTTTCTTACTCGTAATGGCCAATAGTGGGACAACCTCAAGCGGTGTTGCTAGAACTCCCAAGGTGCTTGAGAGGCGTGAGGGCCACTGGGGCCCTAGCCAGATAGTGGAGGCCGATTTTGAGGCTTTCTACACTGAGTACCATTTCCCAAGGGGGACCCATTTTTGCTTTCCGTCAGACGAGGAGACGCTGTACACTAGGGGAGATGTGCTTCTTCGAGGCACCACTGAAATCTGGGGTACGATTTCCTCTTCCCGTAAGTGTTCACAAAATTTTGCGGTCTCTACGCTTTTCTTTCACCCAAATTGTTCCCAATGCTTGTAGGGTTTTGTTGGGTTGCGCCATTATGTGGCCCTTTTATCTGGGGCATGAATGCCAGTTAACTCTAAAGGAATTCTTATGGTTTTATACACCCATTTGCTCTTTCCAAGTTAGCAAATTTTGGTATTTTCGTCCTCATAGTCAGAGGGTTTCCCCCATTTCTTCTTATCCTGATAATAATAAAGGGTGGCATGAGCGTTATTTCTTCATGTCTGGTTTTGGATGGGAACGTTTTCCCAGTGAGGAGCAGAAAAGTGACTCGTCTTTGTGCTGGGTATTCGGCATCGTTCCAGACCATCGTAGGAAAGAGGTTTCAAACCTCACTTCGGTGGAGCAGGCCCATGTGGATGCCATCACTGAGATTGGCTTCGTAGACTGGAGTGCTTTGGTCCGCAAGAAGGTTTTCTAGGGTATACTGTATCTGATCCCCTCCCCAAGGTGAATCTTCCTCTTCGGATTGGGAAGAGTTCCCGTGATCGTTCTCCTCGTGATAGTTCCATGATCGGTTTTCCTCGTTTTTCTTTAGGCGATGCCTCTTCTAAATGGAGGCATTCTCGCAACATCAAGGGTTCCTCCCATTGTTCTTCTTCTAAGAAGAGGCGGACGTCCCCTCTCGTTCCTTTTGATGCTGAAGGGGAGGAGAGTGAGGCTCCCTTGAGCCTTAAGCCTTCAAGGCACAGGGAAGACAACGGTCAATGTTCTTTGTTGTATTTTTTTTGTAGGTATATTGTAACTTTGCCATTGTTCACAGGCTCTGAGGACATGCCTCGCATGTTCAGCACTATTTTTGGGGTTCGTACAGAGGCAGCGGTTCTCGAAGTGAGGGACATTCATGAGGTTGGGGTTCCTCCTTTCAGTCTTGTATCAGCAAACCCCTTCTTTGTTTGCAGTGGGCCCTCCTTATCCCCTGGAGTTTTAGGGGAGACTCTCAACTTAGTCACCACACCGACATCGGACCTGCCTAAAACCCCATAATGGATCGCTTGGAGGCTGGCGATGAGGATAGACCTATTGCTCCTTCAAGCCCTCGAAACACAGTCTTACTGTCTGATTCCACTTCTTTGAGCGGGTCAAATTTGCCTGGGACTGGAGTTGGTCTTGAAGTTCAGTCCGACGTGCTTCCGTCATTGGAGATTTTGTCGATGATCTCTCCATTGGTGGCAGTGCCTTTTTTGGAGTATCCTAGTGTGCTTGGGGCCGCTATTGCTAGTGGTTTGGGCACTTTTGTGTCCGCACCGGCCGGTGAGCTTAGCACGTCGGCGGCCAACATTGCTGGGGGTTCTATGGTGCCTCTAACTCTTTTGGCTAGAGGTGAAGGACAAGTTGCTTGCCTTTTTGCTTCGGATGATCTCGATGAATGCAATTTTGAGCCTCCGGCTCTTCCTACATGGCGTTTGAGGCCCTATGCCCAACCTCTTTTGATTGAGGAGCTGATGAGGGATTCTATGTCCCTTTCTCGCCATGTAAAAGTTGACATGATTGTGCGAGAACTTTCTCGTGGTGTGACAATGCTTGCTGCCCTAGATGTTGCTAAGTTGTAGCATGATGAGGAGTTGGAGTCCACCCGTCATAAGTTGCGGAGGCTTGAAGCCGAGTTAGAGGATCAGAAGAAATTGAATGATGAGTTGCGAATTGTAGTTCGTGGCTTTCATTCCCATGTTGAGACATATGAGAACAGGGTTATTGATTTGGAGAATGATGTTGCTTCTCGGGATGTCACTGAACTAAGGCAGATTGTCAACGAACTCGAGCAAGGACGTGTGGACTTCAAGTTTGGCTTGTCCCGAGAAAAAGCGGAATTTTTGCAATGTTTGAGTGAGTTTCGCGCATCTTCATCAAAGAGGGAAGAGGCGTTGCGAGCTAAAGTCGTGGAGGTTCGCCACGCTATGCGTGAAGCTGCTGACTCCTTTGCTGCCAAAAAGAGAGAACTGGAAAGGAGTCGCACTGGTTTCAACCTTTGTGTCGCCGAGTTGTCAACGATGCCCGCTTTTCCTGGTGATCTTGCAGTTTTAGCATGCAAGTGCATTGGTGCTGCTATGGTCGTTCTTGACGTGGCTCATGGGAATTAGAGGAGCCGTTTTAAGGTTTGCAAGGAGGAGTGCGGTGTGCGAAGGAAATTTACCAACACCTTGTTGAGAATTTAGGAACCCGTGGTATCCATCTTCCTCATGCGGAAGATTAGATGTTGTAATAATCTTTCGATGCTTTCTTTGAATTTGGTTGTTCCTTTGAACATTTGTGATTTGCTTTCTATACTTTGACCTTTGTGGTTGTTCCTTTGTTGGATCTGGTTATCTGTTTGGAACTTTATCCTCTCATTGTTGTGGCCGGTGGCTGTGTGATTTGTAATTTGTCTCTGGTACCTTAAATCCTATTGGACCTGATGTTTTTCTTGTTGTCATGTGATTGCTATTGCGTTTCGCCATTGGAAACTGAGAACCTTAGTTTTCTAAGTCTTTTATCGTGGATGCAACTATGAACCAGGATTCACCGAGGTCGTAGTAGACTGGGAACCTTAGTTTTCCTAAGTCTTTTGTTGTGGATGCTACTAGGAACCAGGGTTCGCTGAGGTCGTCTTACTCTTGAGTAGACTGGGAACCTTAGTTCTCCTAAGTCTTTTGTTATTGATGCGACTGGGAACTAGGGTTCACCGAGCTCATCTTACTCTTGAGTAGAGTGGGAACCTTAGTTCTCCTAAGTCTTTTGCTATGGATGCAACTGGGAACCGGGGTTCGCCGAGCTATAAGTGGAGAAAGTGCTTCATCGTCGTTTCTTGACAAGTAACTTTTGAAGAGAAACTTCAAGTATTTATAGTAAATAGTAAAACAAGACATTAAAACATAATATAAGTGTAAGCACATGGCGATAGATAGAATCGAGATGCCTATGCATAATACTTTCTAAGGTACATCGAGTTCCATGGGTGTTGTAATGCTTTTCCCTAAAGGTCTTCTAAATAGTACTTCCCTGGTTGCTTGGATCCGACAACACGGTACAGGCCTTCCTAATTCGGGTGTAGCTTGCCTTGTTGTGGATCCTTGTCCCAAGTAGCATCTTTTTGAGGACTAAATCTCCTGGGATAAAATGAAGTGGTCTAACCTTGGCATTGTAATAATTGACAATTTTCTGCTTGTACGCTTCCATCTTGAGCCGTACTTCTTCTCTCTTTCCTTCTAGTAGCTCGAGATCTAGGTTCTTTTCTTCTTCATTATTCTCATGAGTGAAAATCATCACCCGTGGTGAGAGAGCTCCTATTTCGATCTGGATCACGGCCTCAGTTCCATAGGTGAGAGCAAACTGGGTCTTTCCAATAGATGTTTTGACAGTGGTATGATATGCCCATAGTGCCCCAGGTAGTTCTTCCTCCCATAAGCCCTTGTGATCGTCGAGCTTCATTTTGATAATCTTTAGTAATGATCGGTTCGCCAACTCTACTTGTCCGTTGGCTTGCGGATAATATGGAGATGAGTAGTGGTTCTAGATATTAAGTTCTTTACATAAGGCTCGGAAATTCTTGTTGTCAAACTGTTTGCCATTGTCGGTGATTATGGCCCGGGGTAGCCTGAAACGACAGATGATGTTTCTCCAAACGAACTTTCGGACGTTTTGTTTTGTGATTTTTGCTAGCGGCTCAGCCTCTACCCATTTGGTGAAATAGTCGATGGTGACTATCAAGAACTTCAACTATCTTCGTCCCATTGGGAAAGAACCATGGATGTCAATTCCCCATTGCATGAATAGGTACGGGGTACTCACAATTGTCATCTTCTTCGCCGGGGTATTTATGAGATTGGAGAATCTTTGGCACTTCTCGCATTTTCACACAATGTGTTCTACATCGACATACATGGTGGGCTAGAAGAACTTAGCTCGAATGACCTTTTGAGCCAAAGTCCTTGTTCCTGGATGGTTTCTGCAGATCCCCTCATGTACATCCCGAAGTGCATAGTCTGCATCTCGGGCATTGAGGCAACGTAATAACAGTTTAGAAAGACTTCGGCAATATAAGTTTCCATCTATGATAGTATACTGTGATGCGATCCTTTTGAACTTCTTCTTCTGTTATTTATCAACACCATAATCTTTCTCCCGCAGTGTCTTTATGATCGGCAATCGCCAGTCACCAGGTTCTACCTCGTAGACCATATGAATCTCAGACACTCCAGCGGATCATATGATACCTCGTCCTTTAAAAATCTCGGTGTCGACCTTGATACCTCGGTTGCTAATGCATTAGCTCAAGCATTTTGATCTCAGGGAATATGCCGGATTTTAAAAGTTTCAAAGCGTCCCTTTATTTCCAAGGCGCGTTTCAAATAAGCTATCATTCTCTCATCTCGAGCCTCGAAATTTCCTATGACTTGTCCTACTACCAACTGAGAATCTGAATATATGTTGAGATGTCTTCCTCCTAAAAGCTCTGCCGTGAGTAACCCAGCGATAAGGGCTTCGTACTCCTCCTCATTGTTCATAGGGGAGTATTTGAGCTTGATTCCGAACTCGACGTGCTCTTCTTTAGGTATTTCGATGACTATCTCCACTCTTCCTTCTTCATGATTGGACGATCCATCTACATAAACCTGCCACCACTTCGATTTAGGAGTTTCTTCTTGATACATTGGTGTAGTGAGCTTGGTGACAAAATCGGCTATTGTTTGTCCTTTGATCGCGATCTGAGGTTGATATTGGATGTCGAATTCTCCAAGCTCTACGGACCACTTGACCAATCTTCCTGATGCATCCGGTTTTCTCAAGGTTTTTCGTAGTGGATGGTTTGTCAAAATAACTATGGGCTGAGCTTGAAAGTATGGCCTTAACTTTCTTGTTGAAATGATGATGGCTAATGCTAGTTTGTCAATGTTAGGATACAGAGGTTCGGCTCCTTGTAAAGCTTTGCTCATGTAATATATGGGTCGTTGTACGCCATTATCATCTCTTATGAGTGTTGTGCTCACTGTTACATCGGAAATGACGAGATAAAGATAAAGAGTTTCTCTTGGTACAGAGGAACTTAGGAGTGGAGGATTCGTCAAATACTCTTTTAGCTCCTCGAAAGCTTTTTGGCATTCCTCCGTCCATTCGAACGCCTTCTGAAGTGTTTTGAAGAATGGCAAACATTTATCTGTGGCATGAGCAACGAATCTGTTGAGTGCTGTTATTTGTCCCGTGAGTTGTTGCACCTCTTTGATGTTCTTTGGTGGTTGCATGTCTAGAATAGCCTTGATCTTCTTTGGGTTAGTTTCGATTCCTCATTGGGATATAAGGAATCCCAAGAATTTTCTGGAGGATAATCCAAAGGCATATTTTGCCAGGTTCAAGCACATCTTGTACTTTTGGAGCATTTCGAAGGCTTCGGCCAAATCATCCACATAAACTTCCATGTTGTGCCCTATTTGTTTTTGGAACATCAGGTTGACCAATCTTTGGCATGTTGCCCTAGCATTCTTCAATCCAAAGGGCATCACTTGGTAGCAATAAGTTTCCTGATTGTCGTGAAATAAGTACGTTCTTGGTCTGGTGTATGCATCTTGATTTGGTTGTACCTTGAGAAAGCATCCATGAAGCTTAAGAGTTGATGTCCTACAGTCAAATCGACAAGGGAATCGATTCTCGGGAGTGGGTAGCAATCCTTTGGACACGCCTTGTTTAGGTCGGTGTAGTCTATGCACATTCTTCATTTTTCGTTTACCTTCTTCACCATGACTACTTTTGCTAGCCAGCTAGGGTAGTTGACCTCCCTAATAAACTGAGATTTGATCAACTTTCCGACCTCTTCCTGGATTGCTCGACTTCTTTCGAGAGCAAAACTTCTCTTGAGTTGTATGACTGGCTTGATTTCGGATCGTATGTTTAACCTGTGAGTGATGAATTTTGGGTCTATCCCTGGCATATCTTCATGTGACCAAGTGAAGACTTCGCTGTTTGCCCAAAGGAATTCCATGAGATTGGTTTTGGATTATTCAGACAAATTGGTGCCGATCTTAATTTTCCGCTCCTTTGAATTCGTCCAAAGTGGTATTTCTTCTAATGGTTCCACTATTTGTGCTCAGAATTTCCTCCTGATGTTCTATAGCCATGGTTTCCACGGTTCCTTGGGTATCTGAGAGATAACATTTCCTTGTCAATTCTTGATCCCCTTTTGTTTTTCCTACTCCTGACTTAGACGAAAATTTCATTTTCAAATGGTAAGTTGACACCACGGCATGTAGTCTATTCAGTGTGACTCACCCTATAATGGCGTTATAGGAGGACTCTCCTCCGAGGATTAAGAATTTTACAGAAAGTGATGCGGCGGGGGCTCTCCTACCGTGAATGGTATTTATCCCCAGATTAAACACTTTGTGGCCAGTGAACTCGGTGAGTCAGGTGCTTTCCTTTCTCAGTGCTTCTCTTCCTAGCTTCATCTGGTTGTATGCAGTAGCATACAAGATATCGGCAGAGCTTCCGGTGTCAACGAGTATTCGTCGGATTTTGTCATTTCCTATAATGGCATCTATTATCAGAGCATCATTGTGCGGATATTTGATTCCTACTTTATCTTTTGTTGTAAACGGAATGGGCTTTTCTTCTCCTGACATCGGACGCCGAGGTCAGCTATTTATTTTTATGACGAGCAATTGCCTTACGTAGGTCTTTCTTGAAGATTTAGACGATCATCCTCCTACAAGGCCTCCGGAAATGACTCTGATTTCACCTACTGCTCTTGATGTGGAGTGTCATTCTACCAACCTCTCTCCTTGTCATGGAGCCTTGTTTCCTCTACGGTCTTCCTGAAGTTCCCTTTTGTTTCTTTGATAGGGCCTGAAATGTTGATTCTCGAGAGTCTGTGCTTCCCTTCGGAATGGTTCTCCCATTATGGAAATGACAGAATTTCTGGTCATCCCATTTTTCTGGATCGGATAGCATTTTGAAGGGCCATTATATCTTGGGATCGTTTTGAATTTCCATGAGGATTTTTCCTGGAGGTGTGTTGAGAGGCATAAATTGTAACTGGATCGTGGCTCAGCTCGTGGTTCCTTTCTTTGTTCTCTCTTCGTTGTGAGAAGTCTGGCTTGAGCTCTTTATTTTCTTCTTTTGGCTACTGTTCCTCCTTGATCGATGACTTATTGCTGGCGAGCCGTTACCATGTCCTTAGCATTCATATACTTTTGCGCTTTTCCATGAATTCTCCGAAAGTTTCCAAGGGCTTTTTTCCTAAGGAAAATAAAAATCTTTCATCAATTAATCCAGCTACTATGGCGGTGAGAACCACTTTATCTTCCGGATCTTCTACCTTGAGCTTTTCTTGGTTGAAGCCTGCCACATAATCCCGTAGGCTTTCATCTTCCTTTTGTCAGATAGAAAGGAGGTGGATGGCCATCTTTTTTTGCTTTTTGCTTGCTATGAAGTAGCTGATGAAAGCTCTACTGAGTTCTTTGAAACTTGAAACGGAGTTCGGCCTCAACCTACTAAACAAGATGCGAGCTAATTTAGCCAATGTTGTAGGGAACGCCTTGCATTTGATGGCATCTTGGGTGTCCAACAGATCCATCTGTGATCGATAGCCTTCTAAATGATCGAGTGGATCGGTGGCTTCTGTGTATATGTCAATGACTGGCACGTTGAATTTGGATGGTAGCTGAACTTCTAGAATTCTTGATGTGAATGGAGATTCCACATGGTGCATCATATTTTCTAGAGAGGATTGCGGCGGTTTGTCTACCTTTTGTTTCATCCTCCCTAACTCGGCCAAAACTTCTTCCAACCTAGCGTTGACTCCTCCAGTATCTTCATTCCATCCAGGTAGAGAGTGGGAGTCTCTGTTGTAGTGTGGTATAGGAACCTCTTCATCGTATCTTTCCAGCATTGATACTTGTGGTATGCCAGCCTCTCTGTTATGTCTTCCTTGGACAGACGTCTCTCTTGATTGCCTGTCATTGTGGTTTGGTTCTTGGTCCATGTTGGTGTGAGACTTGTGAATGGTTTCCACTAACCCTTCGATTATTTGCGGAGGAGGTACTGGAGGTGGCTCCGGGTTGTCTTTGGTCTTCCCTTTGCCTTTACCCTTGGTGGTCACCATAAACCTTTTATCACAAGAACTTAAAACGTTCCCACAGACGGCGCCACCTGATGAATCAGGTGATTTATGGCAAACACCTTGGAGTAAATGTGCCTTGAACTTCGTGTACTTCCTCTCTACAAAACAACAAAGATGGTCCCGAACACCGAGGTAGGGCACCTCTGATGCCTAAGTCAGTGTTTTGGGTATCTCAATATTTCAGCTTTTTATCTTCTGGAATCACTTACCTTCATCCTTTATGACTTACTACTTTTATAGTGTTTTTCTCCATGTCCCCCTCTTCCTTCTTGGTGGGAATTCCATCCTTGTAACGTTGTTTTTCGGGATTTGCTCCTCACACGATTCTTTGCCAGGTACGTGCTTTACTGGCGAAAACGTTGGGATCGTGGAGTTGTTGGACGTTGTAAGTTTGTTGTATAACTGCATATAACCTCTCATGATACGTGTCATGGTCTCTTCTTTTGGGCTTCACGCAACGTGGGTTCATTTTTGTTGTCGGGCCTTGAATGTGATCATGTCTATCCAGCCAAATTAACTTGGGCTAGACCAATTCAATTTCGATATCATCAGGATCAATTTTGATTTTCTCTGTCTAGCTCTTGTTCCTGTAGAACCAGATCAAATCGTATGCAACAATTGCAAAGATATGAAATCGGTGGTTGATTGATATTTTCCTTTTTTGTTTTGAAGAACAAACATAGGGCATTTTCTTCCGAGATGGTTATGGAATGGAGAAAGCTTTGGATCCGTTCAGTTGTAGGTAAAACATCCCATACTAATTTCCATAAAAAAAGTTTAAGCCTACTGTGAATCTTCAATTTCCAAAAGTTCTTCCACTCATATGAGGTTAGGTTCTAAAATACCCATCCTGTTGAGTTTGCATTCAAATGGTAGGTGTATTTGACTGCGAAAATGATAAGGTCCTAGTCAAGAGCGTTACTTCAATTGCAAAAAATATAGCTAGACTTCTCTTAGTATGAGAATGTACCACAAAATCATATAACTTTTATTTTTCTCCTCTTTAATGTCAACGTACATTCCAATTTAAATTACAATAGCAACAATTTGTCCTAAAAACTAGACACTAGTCTCTCCTAAAAGCTTTCAACAATTCAAATAAACAACAACACTTTTAATAACTAAAATCAAGTAAGCTAAAATTAAGGAAATAGACCAGGTCATCTCCTTGTTGCTAGCACCCACTTTAACCTCAAACTTATTCTTAGTAACGTGAGTTTGACTCAACTTATCAATTACCGCCCCTTGAAGTGCAACCTTGTCCTCAAGGCGGCCTTGTTCTTTGCATCATACCTGAAGCGTGTAGTGACATCTCAGACTTGGGCTGCAATTCTGATGTAACTTCTTCCAACATTACATCAGTGATTTCTTCACATACTATTTCCCTCCTCCCTTCAAGAAGTAATAATTGTGTTCTTTGACACTTGTGGCCCATATTGTTCACAATCGATATTTTGATGATTTCAATAAATGGATTAAGATATTTTTATCAAAGAGCCAAAGACAAGAAGATTAAAGATCAAGAAGATGCAAGGAGCTCAAAAGTGAAGATTCATGACCATAGGGTATAACCTTGTAACTTTTAGTTTCACTTTTGATAAGGATTTGAATCACACACTTGCATATAATTCAAAACTTGCATAAACAGTTTTACCACTTATTTGAAAGATCAAAATGTTTTTAATGGTTTCAAAAATCACAATCAAACTCTCAAACCTTTTGTGTACTTATGAGAAGTTAGTATTTAAAATTGAGAGATTCAAGTAGGTCAAGATCATGGTTTTTAAAGAATCGGATGATGTGCTTAAACTGTGATGGTCAACCGACTCGTGTAGTGGTCGACCGGAGGACATTAACCACTTGGTGTAGCGGTCGACTGGAGTAAATCTTTAAATAGATCCATTCTGACATTATGACCATTAAGGTAACGGTAACCTGCAGTGGTCGATCGGTTCATGTAGTGGTCGACCGATACGTCATGCTTTTTGACAAATAAATCCCTAATGGCTAAAAACGGGTAGTTTTATTATGTGGCCTACATAAGGACCTTCCTAAGGTCTTTAAAAGACAGAGAATGACCACATATCATTTCTATAACTTGAGAAAGATCTTAAACCTTCTTATTCATATTTCTCATATCATTAACACAAATGACATCTTTACATTCTTGTCACTGTGTGAATCAAAAGAGATAGAACTTTTCATTTTCTTATCCACTATTTGAGAGAGTTTAATTCTTATATCTTCCTATTCAATAGAAGTGATTCTTTTAGTGAGGTTGTTTACTAAATAAGAAGCTTAGAGAGGGTATATCTCAAGCTTGGTTAGGTTGTGAGTGATGACCCGAAAAACTACTTGGGTTGTGAGTGTTGAGCCCAGGAAAACACTTGTAAGGTTCTTTATCAATCGGAAGCTAGAGTGTACACTATTTGGAAGATAGTGGAAAAACCTCAAGGCTTGGTAAAGGAGCTTGAGGGGTGAATGTAGGCAGGTTTGCTGAACCACCTAAAAATCTCCTATTTGCTTCTCTAACCCTACTCTTTACATTTATCACTTATTTACTTGTTGCATCAATATACTTGTGCTAAACTAATCTTTACTTTGTAAACATGATTTTGGAGGTTAAAATTGAAAATGTTTGGAAACTCAATTCACCTCCCCTCTTGGGTTGTCTTAATCCTAGGAATTACACTTGCCTTACTCTGGACAAGGCTTCATCGAATTCTTCACAATTCGTGGGACTGAAACGAGCCCATAGCTCCTCTTCAAACACCTCCCACATCAATGCTCGGCTTTCCTCGCTGTAAGCTTGGCGCACCCACTGCCACTATTGATTGACCTTTCCCTCCAAGTGAAATGAAGCCAACACCACCTTTTGATTATCCATTGTCCCTTGATACTCAAAAAATTGAGCCACTCGATTGAACCATGCAGTTGGGTCATCTCCAGCATAGCGTGGAAACTCCAATTTTGCCATCTTTGCTAAGAAAATTTGCTTCGATCCTTCACCGTCTTCCCATTGCTTGCGTGAGAATCCTTCAACCTTATCATGGTTATGATAACTAGGTGACCCCTGCTTACCAGAAAAAATAGTGTCAAAAAGCTTGTTGAGGGACTCCTCCAGACGACGCATCTAAGGGTGGTTAACGGTGGTGTAGGTGACGGTTTGGCGAAAACCATCATGATCATCGCAGTTGATGGAATCACATATTTGACACCGTCACGCATCACTAAGGCACAATAACTGCCCTTGCTGGTAACGATATTAACGGTAACGGTTATACGATAACGCTTAAACCGTGTAACCGTTGGGCAAAAAAAAATGGACTTTTTTTTGGGCTTTTCATTTTTGCCACTGTTTTGTGTTGTTTTTCCTAGGTTTTTTTGGACCATTAAGACCATTTGATGCCTATATATAAACAACAAATATAATCATTCAAATATCATAACCTGTTTAAATTTTCAACATAATATCATAATCAATAATCATATCAAATGGACAAATATCATAACATATTCAAACATAATATCATAATCATTAATAATCATAACAAATATAATAAGTTATCCAAAAGTCCAACATAATATCATATTCAAACATAATAAAGTCAATAAAAGAACAATAATAAGTCTAATAAAAGTGTCCAACTAGCCCAACAAAAGTATGTCACATAATCAATAATCATCTCAAGTCTCAACTAGGGTGGTTAACGGTAGTGTAGGTGACGGTTTGGGAAAAACCGTCACCGTCATCTCAATTGACGGAATTACATATTTGACACCGCTACCGCACTGCTAAGGCACAATAACCGCCCTTGCCGGTTACGATAGCGGTTAAACCACCACCGCCTATACAAATGAGCACCCTTAGACGCATCCTATCAGTCATGGCTATCTCCATGAGTTGCACCCCACTTTGGACTCCATTGAGCCTAGTTTCTAATATCTCAATCATTTCTTTGCTGGTGGCCATAACGTAGCTCTAATACCAATTAATAAGGTCTTAGTCAAGAGCGTTACTTCAATTGTAGAAAATATAGCTAGACTTCTCTTCGAGTGAGAATGTACCACAAAATCAGATAACTTTTATTTTTCTCCTCTTCAACGCCAATGTACATCAATTTAAATTTCAATAGCAACAAACTGTCCTAAAAACAAGACACTAGTCTCTCCTAAAAACTTGCAACAATTCAAATAAACAGCAGCACCTTTAACAACTAAAATCAAGTTAGGTAAAATCAAGGAAATAGACCAGGTCATCTCCTTGTTGCTAGCACCTACTTTAACCTCCAACTTATTCTTAGTAACGTGAGTCTGATGCAACCTATTAGAAAAGTCCTTTCTTTTCAAGCAACCAAAGCATTTTATTAGATCTATCAATTGGGTAAATCTTAATCAGGAGAATTTCTTGGATCATTTGATAATCAAAATTTTCTGTAAGTTTAGATCCCAACCTATTGATGTACTGTTAAATAAAGAGGCTAATGTATGATGTTCATCGAGAGATAGCCATGGGTTCTTTGGAGTTGGGATGCAGCCAGGTAAGGAGGGGATCCAAGGATCCATCCAGATTTTTATATGAACTCCATTGTTAATTTGCATGCACATACCAGATTGTAGAATTGCTTGTGTATTTAGAATTCCTTGCCAAATCCATGATGCATTCGACTTTGTAGTGGTTTTCTAGAATGATTTTTGATCTCTATACTTGCCATTTAGAATAGAAGCCCAGAGTGAAGAGGGTTCAGAGATCAATCTCCATCCAAGCTTAGTAATGAGCGCTTTGTTAACCAACTCAATTTTCCTTAATCCCAGCCCACCATTAGCTTTAGAAAAGCAGATTAACGACCAACTTTTCTTTGTTAGATTTTTTTTTCTTCGAAAAACCCCACCAAAAAAGTCTTTTACGTTTTCGTTCAGGTCCTTGCACAAGACTTTTGGCATCTGAAAAATACTTACAGAATAGGAGGGAATGGCAGAAGCAACTGATTGGATCAATTGGGTTCTCGCTGCCTGAGATAATAGCTTGATTTTTCAGCTCGCAATATTCTGTTCTAACTTGAGAAAAAACTTAAGAAAGCTGGCTTCCTTTGATCTGTCTAGAAACAGAGGCAGACCTAGATGCTTCGATTTGAATTAAGATGACTTTAGGTCAAAGAGAGATTTGACTTCTCTTATAATTTCACCTAGGGTGTTTTTGCTGAACAGAAGGGAGGATTTAGCAAGGTTTACCGATTGTCCAGACCATGACATAAATTTTCTAATGCATCTGTGAATGACCCTAGCTTCTCTCCCATTTGCTTTTTTTAAAATAATAAGATCATCATCAAATAATGAGTGAGAGATATTTGGACCATAAACTCCCAACCTGATTCCCTTTAGGTTTTTCCGTTGTTCTTCTCTTGTCAATAGATAAGATAGGATTTCAGTGACAGTTATAAATAAACTAGGGGGAGTGGTCTCCTTGCCATAGTCCTCTAGTAAAATGGAAAAGTTCGATAGGGCTTCTATTTAAAAGAATAGAGAACAAGGCAATTGATAGACAAACATAGATCCAGTTGATGAATTTAGCTGGGAAGCCATAATTTTCTAAAGCAATCAGGATTAGGCTCCACTCCATTTTATCAAACACTTTTTCCATATCTGCTTTATAGGCCATAGAACCACCTTTACCTTGTTTCTTCCTGATAGAATGTAATGCTTTGTAAGCAACAATAGAATTTTCTTGAATTAATCTCCTTTCTATAAAGGCGGGTTGATAAGGAAAAATCATTTGTTTCAAAACAGGTTTGATCCTTGAAGCAATGATCTTACAGTTAATTTCGTAGATGATACTGCAGAGACTGAAACGCCTATATTGCGAGACTAAGCTTACTGATTCCGTTTTGGGAGATAAACGCAATATAAGTATGATTGATGTCCCTTGGCATAATCCCTGATGAGAAAAATTTATGGATGCTAAGGATCAAATCCATTTTGATAATTTCTTAACAATGTTGAAAGAATAGCAGAGTAAGATCATCGAGATCGGGGGCTTTGTGGGCCAAGAGAGTCGAGTGTCAGCAATATTTCCTCTTCAATAGGAATACGTGTGAGAGAATTCACTTCAACTTTAGAGAGAATAGGAGCGATTAATTCTTCTAAATCACTTGGATACGTTGAGGTGAATAGATATCTATAAAAATTCAGAAATTGATCTCCAATATCCTTGCGATCAGAGATCCGACAGTTCGTATTGCTCTTAAGACTATTTGATGTTTTGGCTCCTTCTTAAGTTGATTGTCATAGCAGATATTAGATTCAGAGGGACGGTTAGCTTGGCTTTTATCAATCTCATGCATCGACTTTCTAATCTGATCTTTGATGAACCCAAAGTGAATTTTATTCCATTTCTTGAGTACAATCTGTGTGGCAGCAATTTTTTAATGAAGAGAGGCTGCCGAGGAAGTTTCTACAGAGGTGCTCCAAGCTTTGGCTATAACATAATAGCTATATGGATCTTTAGTCCGGACTTGTTCAAATCTGAATGGGCGAGGAAGATTCATTTGAGATCCCATTGTACAGAGCAAGACAGGTCAATGATCCGAGTAGGACATCGAGAGATGTAAGATCTCTGTCTTAGGATAGCTTTGTACCAAGGATGCATTTGATAACCCCCTATCTAGACGTTCTTAGAATGTTATCCAATGTAAATTTGTATTAAGCCAAAGTCAATTAACCCCAAAGAATCCACAATCCCTTTTAGTCCAGAATCAGATGATGAAGAAGTCCATATTTCCCCCACTTTTTACATGAGGATGAATAATAGAATTGTAGTCGTCAACTAGGAGCTACAGACCATTATATTTCGAACCTAACCGAATTAAACTATCCCAGAAAAAGGTGTTTTTTTGCCGCATAGGGAGGACCATAGTAAAGAACACAAAAAATTTATGAGGGTCTAGAGGGTAGAAAAATAGATTAATAATATTAATGGAGGTAGTGATTACATCAATAGAGGGCCTTTTTTCCAAGCACACAAAAGACCACCCTTTTATTTCTACAAGTGTGATCGAAATCATTAAAATAGAAACCTAGCTTGTTCTTACTCAGTTTCCACATTAAAGAAAATGTAATCATCCGAGCTTAGGAAATAAAAACTAAATATCACTAATGAAATTATAAATTTATATCGAGAAAAAAATATGTAAGCTAATAACGAAATATACGCCTCATAAATTCACAAGTTCAAAGACTTACAAAAATAATAATTTAATCACCAATACTAGGATATTATAAACACATTTTTTAATACTCATCTAATCTTATTTATTAAATCAAAGAACCATAGGAAACACATGGCTTTAACTAAGCAAAAGAAAATACCAACAGAAAATTAGTTTAATCATTTTTTATTAAAATATTCTCATTTAATAGAAAATCTCAAAATTAATCTTAACATATTATTAAATCATATTTATTCGAGGTGGGGTGTTACAATATTCCAACAAGTTTGTTATGCTAAAGAATACATATTTTATCACCCACGTTTCGCACAATCTTGGTGTGGAGGAAATTTTGAGAGCTAGGGTTCGTACATTTTTTGAAGCTGGATTTGTGCCCTTCAAATAGGAGAGAGTGTTGCAATTGCCACGTGAAGGGATTTTAATCTGATGTGTCACGACCATTGGAGTATGAGGTTGTTTATTTATTAGGTAAAATACATTTTCTACTCACGAACTACCGTAAGTTTTACACTTTGGACCTTAAACTACTATGTTTGAGACATTGCACCATCTAACTACCAAATTTAGACACTTTGCACCCTCTAACTACCAAACTTAGACACTTTATACCCTCTATCAAAATTTTCGACTAAAATGACGATAATGTCATTGACCTACTTTGAATAGATTAAAGATATTATTGTCAATTCATTAAATTTTTGGGGCATTATTATCGAAATGAGGGTGCAAAGTGTATAACATCAGTAGTTGAATGGCACAATGTGTCAAAGTGAGTAATTTAGGATGGAAAGTGTCTAACATTTGTAGTTGGAGGCTGTAATGTGTTAAAATTGGTAGTTTAGGATATAATGTGTCATAGATCCAGTAGTTTATGGGTGAAAAATGTATTTTCTCCTATTTATTAATAAGGAGGCCAATTTTCCCATTCCAACATGTGTCAGGCTTGTATTAGACAAAATCTTGTCAGCATTTGTCACGTCAGCAAATTCCATAAATAATAACTGGACGACGAGACTGATTTGGGAAATGAGTTATACCTGGAGGGAAAAAATTACCTTAGGGACTAATATAAAAAAGGTATAAATCACAAGAACTAATATATGACTTTAGGCAAGGATATAACAAATACATAAAAAGATTGCCGAATACTACCTTTTGATCAACCATGTTTTTTATTAGGATAAATGATGAATTAAAATAAATACATAATTTAGATATCTTGTAATTAATTTTTATTTTTGGTTAATTACAAAAACCTCCCACGAACTATACCACTTATCCCAAAAACCTCCCCGAACTTGAACTCGTTGCAACTCAACACTATAAAGTTACGTGACTGTTTCAAATTCATTTCCAACCCAATTTTCACGTTATCGTTGTACTTTTCCCGTTACACGTGAGCGCTCCTAATGAAAATACAAAACTACCCCATTATATGCATTGAAAAACATTCGGACATAATAAATGCAAGCCGGTACGTTTTGAGAGTCTCTCCCTTTCGTCTTCATTGTTGTCCGAAGCAAAAAATTGAGATCTTCATTGCTGTTTGAAACACCACCCACCCTGTCGAAACTCCACGCAAGAATTGGGGCAGTTAGGGTTAATCATTTTCTTCTCCTATTCGCAAGGTGCTTCGATTAATCATTCCCTATTCCCCTGAATTAGTTTGCGAATAGGTTCTTAATACGTTAGGGTTTACGAATAGGGTTGAAAGAGTGAGATTTCTATTGCAATTTTGGTTTCTATTGTACAATTATTTCTGTCAAGTTACAAAGTAGTATGTTTTGAGGAATTATGTTGTGATTTTTACTGCAATCTGACTTATGTTGTGTGGAGTTAAACTTAACATTCACTTAGAACAAATGGTACGCAATGTGCTACTAAGGTTTAATTTTACTGAGATGGCTTTTCTTGGTTATTTGCTTTCACAGGGTTGGTGCTCAAGTGCATAAAATAATGGTTTAATTCTATTGATATTGGTTTAATGCTACTGAAATTGTATCCCCTTGTAAATTATTAAACTGTAAGTACTTTCCACTAGATTCTATAAATTTTAAAGGTAAAGTTCTTTGCAGTTGACATTTAGAATGTTTGTTTGGTGCACAGAAGATTCATTTACTGTATGAAACAAATGCTTTGGATGTATGGACTCAATCATATTTACATTCTAATTCTAACTTAATCATACACTACAGATTGAATTTTAGGAGTGCAATAACTGTAATCTTCACCCATGGTTCTTTTCTGTTTGATTCTTTTTTCTCCCTAATGTTGCACAGCAGAATATTGGTTAGCATTGCAGTATGAAATATGATAATTTTTCTAGATGAATGTTTAAAGTGGCTGGCATCTCTCTAATTATTCATCTCTCTAATTCATCTTTGGTATGAACATTTCAGATCATGGTGAAACTCTAAATTGAAGCCAATCAACAAACTGAAATTATGTCTACTTGCAATAATGGTTCAAGCTCTTGGGACATAGAAAGTGAGGCAAACTCTGGTGGCTGGCAATGTTATTGCAGTGTCACAACCTACATGAAAACCTCGTACACGGAGCATAGCAGTTTTGGACGTTGATTCTATAGCTGTCTGCACTATAAGATTAAACGATCATGTGAATTTTTTGTTTAGGTTGATCCTCCAATGTGTGACCATGGAAAAAGGGTGTTGAAACGCATGCGAGATAGGCAAGAATGTTTAAATGTTGATCAAAAAGAAGTTCAAAGCTTGAAGGAGGAGGTTGAAAAACATCACGAGCATGAGAAGAAGTACAAGATCGCTTTGGTTATGTTGTCAATTGTTGTAGTAGGTCTATTGTCTAGATTAACAGTCTGTTTGTTGTAGTTTCATTTAGTAGTCTGTTAGATACTACTTATGTAAATTCCAGCACATTTTAGGATTGTATTTTAACTCTGTACATTTTGGGATTGTATTTTAACTTTGCACATTTTGAGGTTGTATGTTAACTCTGCATCCTAGTTATATATGTAAGTTGTGCCTTTTTTTTTTTTTCTTCTTTGATACTGTGCTATTTAGTTAAGATTTGCTGTGATTTAATTTGATCTTAAACAAATATGTACACAACAGCCCAATACAACATCATAATTCAAATCTGTCCAAAGGGAGCTTTATAATTCAAGTAAGTATTTTTGGAAATCAAAGTACATAATCCCAATCTGTTCAAAACATCTCATAATACAACTTCATAACTAAATCTGTTCAAATGTCATAATACAGCTTTATAATTCAAACTGGTCACAACATTGGAGGATCTAGCACCTTCCAACTTCACAATGTGTACATGCAAATAATTCAAATACATGTACAAAATCTAGGATTTAACAAAATCCAAAAAAATGGCTTCAATCTGCCTCAAAAAATCAGCTGCAAAAGGGTCAAATACCACTCTGCCATATGTACCACAACCAGGTTCAAAAAATCAACTCCGACCACTACATCCCGGCCTAAAAAAAAACAGTTTTAACTACCAACTCATATGTACTACCTACCCAGCTTTAAAACAAAAATAGCAACACTATGCAAAATCTGACTTCACATCTACATCTTTTTGGTATTCATTTTTTTGGTCATCCTCAAACCACTTGGGTTATCAACCTGTGCGTTTGTCTTGCGCTTTTCCTGGCCACTCTAAGGTTTGCGCGCACAAATGAATAGATAAGTTTAAATCGAACACCACATATAGCAAAAGGTAAGTTAATAAGCTAAACTTATTGCTCTGTCACCAAACTAGTCTGTGTACCCACAACAGGCTCTGTGAGGTCGACGAAGAGTTGCTGAGGAGTCTTGACCCCCAAGCCAATCCCCTAAGCAATCAGAACTCCATGTTCTTGATGCCACACCACCACCAGCTTAGGCTTTTTTGGTCATGTCTCTTATCTGAGTTGGAGTTGCAGTAGGGACATTTCGTGGGCTGCTCCTCCTTTCCCAGCTAAGGGGCAACATAATTCTAACATTCAACCAAGAGTAGCGGAATGTGATGTTAGGTGGATCTTGCAAACATAAAAAATGTCAGTCAATTAAAAGAGTATACATCTAAAATATACGTAAGTAAATAACTTAAATTCTTACTCATCATTTGTATTCTTATCATTCAGGAAAGAGTTGTCATGAAGACTTGGTGGATCCTACAAATGTAAAAAATTAAATAAATTAAAAACATATACATCAATTCATATATGCTGTAAAAGCATATACATCAAATCATATAAGCATATATAGCTTCTAAATTAGGCGAGTTACTTCGCTAGGTATACGTAGTACATGAGATTACTGGTTTTGTATCCGTAGGCACTGCATATAGCTTCTGTCTCAAAAAAGTACAGACAATCCATATCCCATGACTCGTTGTGCAAAGATTTCTAACCTCCAACATATTCAGTGTGTGGTTGCCTTTGAAATCTCCCCCCATGATTTACCTCGAACAATACAACTTGGTTGCTCATTATAACAACACTTGCCATAAAGAGAATTTCAAATTAATATTGGTTTTATGCTAATATATTAATCAGCACTGGTGATTAATGTGTGTGGAGAATAAAATAAGTAAAAATGCAAATGCAATGAAACAGGTGATTAAAGAATGAAACAAGTGATTAAAAAACTAGCAAGTTCTCGAATAAAACAGACAACTTAAAATTCTTTACATAGAACAGACAACTTAATGTATTCAATTCAGAAAGTACAATGAAACAAGTGATTAAAAAACTAGCAAACAAACAAAAGCAAAGCACCTTAGTCCTATCTGCCAGACAAAAGCACATAAATCCACTTATAAACAAAAGAGCACAGATATTTACAGACAACCAAATGCAAACACAATAGTGGTAGGGAACCACTCGACAAAGAGGACAAGTGCATGAGTTTCATATTGGGAAGCACATGCACATCAGTGGGAAAGTACATTATTTTAATCCATTATTTTCAAAAAAGGCAAAGGACCACTCCAGAACAGAACATCAACTCTACAATCGATTGACCCTACCAACATTTTTCCACTTGCATCTTCCCATGCATCCAATTTTTATCACCTTTTCTCCATACATAAACATCAGCCCTGCCCCCATTTCCTTACATACGCCCCATTCGCGAGCAATCGATAACAAACTTGAACCCCAAATCATTTGATTTAGGAAAAAAAAAAAAAAAAAAGTTAGCAGTAAGTGACACGTGCCGCTTCTCTGCGAAAAATGCGTTTCAATTTGTAAACGGGCAATGAGAAGGGAAAGGAAGAGAAGGGCTTTAGCAGTTAGGGGTGGGCAAAACCTCTGCTAGTATCGAAATTCCGGTTCCGGTACTGGTACCACATACCGCATACTGCCCGGAACCGGAGCTGGAGCCGGAGCCGGTATAGGTTATATGCAATTCACGGTACCGATACCGGTAATTCTGCCGAAACAGGGCGGAATTTCGGTACCGATTTTTTTTTAAAAAAAAATCCAACCAAAGCTGTGTGTTTTGGTCCTAGGGTTTTTTTACAAAACCCTCCCCGACCCGTTATTCTCCTTCTCCCCCCTCATTCAAATTTCGACGTCTCTCTCTCTCACCTCACGCAGCTCTCACTCTCTCTCTCTCTCTCTCAAGGCCTCAACTCACTGCTCAACTCTCTCTCTAGTCTCTCACTCTCTCTTGGTCTTGGTTCGCTGTCTGCCTCACTCTTAGTCCCTTTGCCGTGACCCCGTCAAAGGCCAAGCCAAGGCCGCTGCCATTGACTGATTGACAGCCTCTTTGCCTCTCTCTCTCTCTCTCTCTCTATCTCTCTCTCTTTCGATCAACTCTGCCTCTACCCTCTCTGAGTTTCTGCCTCTCTGTTTAATTTTTTTAGTTTTTTTTTTCAATTTCAATTTCATTAGTATCAGTTTCTTATTCTTCATTTCATTATTTGTTAACTAATTAATTTTTTTTAGTATAGGTTACAAGATTGATAGATTGTGATTTGTGAATTTGTATTGTGCCGTGTGTGATCAGTGCACTGCATTGAGGTAAAAAATTAAAAATTTGTTCACTTATTTAGTTAATTATTGTAGTTCATTAGTTAATTATTTATTGTAGAGTATAGATTAGATTAAGTTGTGAAAGTGTGGAGGATGGACTTGATTGGAGGATTTGGTTTTGTTTGAAGTTGTGAATCTGTTTGCAATTGGAGGATGGGCAGTGGGCTTGATTGATTTTGTTTAATTTGAGGGCAGTGGGCTTGATTGATTTTGTTTAATTTGAAATTGTTTAGAAATGAATCTGTTTGAAATGAATATGTTAAATTTGAAATTATTCATGTATGAATATGTTTAAATAAAAGAAGATTCATTTATTCACGTATTAAATGGTTACATATGAATTTGAAATTATTCACTTATGAATGTGTTTGAAATGAATATGTTTAATTTGAATCTGTTTGAAATTAACCATACACAATTGAAATTAACCCTACACAAGTTATAATGTGGAAAAAGGTAATGCTTTCTTTGTTTAGTTTATTTTAATTGTTACATGTTTTTTAAAATGTTCTTTTTTTCTAAATACTCTTTGTTTCCAGACATGACTAATAACCCTACACAATTAATGTCTATTATCTCGGTCTCCAACACGGATAGCGCGACTCTTGATGTGGACGATTAGAGGGAGGTATTATTTTTCATTTTAATTGTTACAAAATATATTGATACAATATGAGTATTAGAGTATAGGTTTTATTATTCTATACTTTAACAATATGAATATGAATATTATTCTATTATTTAGAAAATACAATATTAGTGTATTATTTTTTGCTTTCAAGGAAAATGCCCATAATATTAGAATAATAATTGTTAGATTTAAAATCTTATATAATGGGATTGTTGGTAATTAGTAATTTGGATTTTGGGGGTGTGTTGTATTTTGTTCTTTATTTAACTATGAGTATGCAATAAACATAAATAATTATTTTTTGGATTTGGACTTTTTTTAATGATGGACATGGTGTTGTGCACATATTTCATATTTTTCATTATTTTGTAAAGTTGATCATTTTGATATGGTGATGTTTCATTATTTTGGAAAATGGATAGTAATCAATTAGGTGTTATGTTATGCATTAGTTAAAATTTAAATTAGTTTAGTCATTAGTGACCAATCTTTTGTGGTTGATCATTAAATATTATGGGCATAAATAAAAAGACCATACAAAATTAACACTACCATAATCATATGATAGTAATGTTTTGATTAAATGGCCAACATTTTATTCCATTCAATTCAACTATCCAATTTGTAATATTTGTAGATTTTTTTTTTCAGAATGTAAATTTGTATTATTTGTAGATTTTATCTATATGTTTATTTGGAATTTTTAAATTTGTTATTTACAATTTTGTATCATTTTTTTTCATTAATCTATGTATGTGATTTATTAATTTAATGCAATTGAAATTATAGAATTGTAATATGTAAATGAATAAAAAAGTATTGGATCCAACATTAACATCTAACTAAATTTTGTCATTTTGGATCCAACATCCATATTTAAAAACTTGCCTAAAAAATCAAGCCCATATTTTACTGCCAAAATAGGCCCCGAATCAGAAGCCCGAAAAATTAAATAATAAGCCAGAATCAAAAGCTCGAAAGATTAAAATTTTGGGCCCAAAATCAGCCCATATTTCACTGCTGGAATTCCGGCATTCGGTACCGGGATTACCGGAATTCCGTACCGGGATTACCGGAATTCTGGCAGCTGCCGGACCGGAACCGTATGCCAAAATAGGCATTCGGTTCTTATCGGTACTGGAGCTGAAATTTCAAATTTCGACTTTGGCAATACCGGTACCCACCCCTTATCAACAGTTGCAAGTGAAACTATCGATTTTGACTAAGTGTTGTCGACGCAGGGACAAAGACCAAAGATCAAAGTGCACCGTCTTTGTTGTTGAGGTGGCAACATCTAATTGGTTGTTTCTTTTCGAGCGGGACCCACTCAAGTCCAATTTCAAACAAATGGGTCTTTTAAATTCAACACATATAATGGGGGCAGTTTCGTATTTTTATTAGGAGCTAGCTCACTTGTTTATCACGTATGATGGAAAAAATACAACAGTAACATGAAAACTAGGTTGAAATGGATTTGAAACAATCATGTAACTGAGTTGCCACGAGTTCAAGTTCAGGGAAACTTTTGGGATAAGTGGTATAGTTCGTGGGAGTTTTTGTAATTAACCCTTTTTTTTACATTCATTTAGTAATGATAATCTTTCTCTTGTTTTTTTGTCATACTTTCCTTCTGGGATGCAATTTATATCTGCACCATAATTTATTATGGATATGACTTTAAATGAATATTCATTGTCGATTATAATATTTACTTTTGAATGTCATTTTTGAAAATTTATTTTATTTTCTACTTCTAGAATTTATTTGTTTTCTTCATCTTCTAATCTTTCATCGTTTTTCAACGTTTTCTTAGGTTTCTTTCTCGGATAACTCTTGACTTTGTTTTTTGATAAGTTTTAAAATAGTTACTTCTTGTTCTAAAATTTTTATTTTTTATTCTTTTTCTTATTCATTTCATTATGTACATCTTAGAGAGTAACTTCTTTTTTAGTTTGTTTAAATTTATCTAAATTTTTATTAAGGGGTACCTGTGACACTACAAGAAAAGCGGGCTTCCACCACGCTTTATTTTTTGCGCATCAGTAAAGTGAGCCCATTGTCTACGACTACAGAATATTCATCAACTCTAAAGAAGAAAATCTCAACCCCAAATCAACCACGTGCTTTCCCGTAGGCAAATCTATGAAATACTTTTTACTGTTGCTACCACCGAGTTTAGCGACACATATCCACAATTCGTCGACGAGAGTGGTGGTCGTCAAACTGAATTTGGCCAGTCACCATTCCCTACCGTGTGGTTCGTCAAGAGCACTCGTAAAACCGGCGGTGAAGGTCGTCGCCTTTGTCTTTCTGGCTAGAAATTAATACCGACGAGTTCATCTCTGTTGGTGAAGGTCTCCTGCCGATGTAGCTGGGTTCTGGGTTCGTCAAGAAAGCTGGTAGCAGCGAGCTCGTGGTTGTTTCCCATCAGGTGTGATTTCTCTGTTCTCTGTTGCCCATCTTTCCCCTAAAATTGTTAGAATCGTTCTGCTTTTGAAGTCCTTTTATAAGGATTGATTCTTTAATAAAGTGAGTTCAGCTATCACTTCCATCTATTTCTGATTCTGACAGATTACTTCTTTCTTTCTGAGCCCAACCACATTTCCATTTGGTTATGCTATGCGGTAGTAATGTTTCGAGGGCAGGCCATAGACCTGTGTTTGTGATTTCCATTTGGTGTTTGTGATTTTTCCATAAAAAGGGAACACGGGAGAGAAGTTGGAATTGCTTCTGTTTGCAAAGTGTTTGTGATATTTACACAAAGAAATAACAGGAGAGAGAGGTTGGATAGCTTCTCGAATCCCACGGGTGATAACTAAATGCAGGTCAACGAGATTCTCTGTTTGCAAAGTGTTTGGCCTTACTGTTCATGCTTTCCCAATCCCACTCACTGATAACTAAATGCAGATTGCCGAATGATTTACTTGGGTAAATAAAGTAGGGAACAATGTATTGCCCACAAGCAGGATCTGTTCATCAAGAATTCGCTGCAATAACGTCCCGCATCTGACCATAAGTGCTACTGCATAATTCAATTTCTCAAAAAACTTCACGTAGAGCATATATATATTTGGGTAATAGAAATTACTGGCCTCTTTTTGGACAACTTTTCAGATATATATATATATATATATCTTTAAGTTTTCGATAGAAAAGTAGCTAGAATTTTTGGGCCATTACCATATGCCATTACTCGAGATAAACCTAAGAACACTTGTCTAGAGCCTAGAGGAGTTAAAAATTATTTTGGGAGGTTGGAAGGGAGTTTGGGGGTACCCCTCTTGAAAAAACTTTCTCTATTGTTAGCGGATCAGTATTCTGGTTGTTGATTAATTGCTTTGTTACTAGTTGTGATTGAAATTGTTACTTTGTTGCTGGAGGCAGCATTTGATGATTGGTACTAAAGAACTCATATTTACTCTATCTTCTAACATGCTTTTCAGTTCATAGTTTATCTCGAAAATAAACAAATGACGACTTTGAATGGAACAGCAGCCTTGCTCTGCTCTTTCGTGGTTCCTAGTTCACCATTATTTGAATGGACTTTGAATGGAACATCAACCCATATTTACTCTGTCTCCTACCATTAGACTCTGTATTTACTTGGAGGAAATCAGAAAACTCTAGCTGCCTTTTTTTGCAATAAGAAAAATCAATTGAAGTATATGAGTATTCTAGCTATAGTACGCCGTAGCATTTATAGAACATAAACAAGACTGTCTTTTCTTTTTCTCCCTTTTTAATATACAGATGGTATATTTTGAGCCCAACATTTACATGTTTACCTTCAAGCACAGTTATACAAGGCGCAAGGACTATGTCCCAGCCAAAAGTGTGGGGATGCATGCATTATTATTAGACAGAATTTAATATGCCTGATGCTAGGAATGGAGGAAATCTGGTGCTATTGTGTTTCCTGACTTGATGGCAGCAAACATTGGCTTACTTCAGAAAAGTCAAGCTGCTGACCACCTCCTTTCTCTTCTATTCATGACATTTCGTGTATTTTATTAGCTCAATCATAAAAGACTCAGTAAAAAAAAGAGCTCAATCATAAAAGAAAACAACTCTGATGTTCTTTGCATTTTATTAGCCTTATGCTTTTAATCACCAGTAACTAATTAGCTTCATTTAAGCTTATTTTAGTCTAATTTTTTATTTTTTATTTCTGTTTTGTATTGATCACGTGTTATAAATGAGAGTTGAGAAGTTTTCTCTTACCAAAAGAGTAGTTCAGGGCGTCAATTAGTGTCAAAGATGTAAAGTTATGTCCAGAATTAGGAGTAATTGATCTTTTTCCTTTACAGTAAAGAGTATTCCTTAATCCTTAAGGCAGCTCCAATCGCATAATAAATCCCATCTTGTAAGTTATCATATACAGCTTTTGTTTCTCTTTTTTTCTTTAGAGGATTAGGAAGGGAAGGAAAAAGTTTATTTTATATTATCCTGCCATTTGCTTTTATTTCCTTCATAGAAGAAAAAAAAAAGACTAATTGGCTAATGTGGGTCCAACCTCTGATAAGCTTGTACATGGTCATCGAATAGTTTTTTTTATTATAGCTTAATGTAATGATCTTTGGGCATGTGCATAAGTTATGTGATTTCCTTTCCAAATGTGCAGAATTTTCCCTCCTTTTTTTATATTGCTCACAAGCGGAATAGAATGGACAAGAGTTGGAATCAAGTCTACCAACAAATTTAAATCTCCTGAATTTGCTGAGGGTCTTCAGCAATTCCTTTCTCTAGCGCGAGAGCACGTTAATGGGCCAATAGGATAAGGTGTCCATGCCGAATTTGTTGCAATCGATACTACAAGCCTATCAGTGTAGTCGAAGAGCATATATGGCTAAAAGGATTCGATCATTCTACACTGAGTGGATCTTCCATGGGGAGAAGGAAATATTGGGTGGTTCAGAGGTGCATGACTATGACGATGTCGACGGTGTGTTAGAAGATGTTCATTCAATTGTGGAGGTCCATCAAAACCCAGCTAACTATTTCCTCCAGATTATATATTTGTATGCCCATATCGATTTGAGGAAGTCAAGCTTGGTAGGGTGGGAAAAAATATATGTAAAAAAACAATAAAAAATAAAACTCACTTGGCCACTTTGTTGCATGGAATGGTAGATGAAAAATTGTTGACATCAGTATTTTTTTTTTGGTCCGCAACATTTGGCCACGTTCAATGATCAGAGATCTACTCAGGTACCTAATCAGAGACCTACTCAGGAGCAAATTGTTGGCATCAAAGACCTACTCATGTACCGCGTTCAACATTTGGTCCGCAACATTTTAGCTCCCAAATATATTAGCTCCCGAATTTCTTGTAGTGTGTTAGGCATTCGGAAATGCAGAAACAAGTTCGCTTTAAGAATGTGTTTCTTATTTGAGAAACTATATAAGGCCAGCAAGCTTAAAGATTAATGTGTTTCTTATGCCGTAGGTCTTGTGGAAGCGTCAAGATTGGTTTATTTGAAAAAATTTGCTACCTTGCTTTACCATTTTATAACTCAAAAATAGTTGCATCGATAACAAGTCTGTCACGAGTAAAATAATGTATTTGGGTGCAGGGAGAAAAGTAATATACATACATAGAAAAATAAAATAAAATCTTAGCTCTTGTTTTGATGGTCAAAATATTATTTTGTTCAAACTATTTTTTTGGATTCCAAAGAATATTTTGATACATTGCGGTTTATTTCATAATTTATATGCCAGGAAATTTTCAAAAATATATAACACGTGCAACTAAAAAGAACATGAACTTTAGTTTTAATTCATATTGATGAGGTTCAGTTTTATATCACTTTTGCCAACGTTCAGTTAGGATTAATAAATATGTCAGCCAATTTAGAATTCAATGTACACCTGCAAATATAAAACGTGCAACTAAAAACTTATAATGCGAACACCAACACCTGGCTTAGTATTTTTTTTGGCACTCGGCAGGAAAAGCTGGCGCCCAAACCGTGGCTAGGAAAAGTGATTATTTCCATTAGCTTTTGTGTTTGAATCAGTCGGCTCAAAGAGAAGATTTTTGAAGCAGAAAGAAAACTTTCGAGAGGAGCGACCAAGACAAGCAAATCGTTCTACTTTTGCAGCAAGCTTCTCCCCTGTTACAGAATGCTTAATGCAACCAGGTAAATTTGTGTTCTACATCAACACACTCACACTGTGTAGAATCCTAGGAGATTAGTATAGCTCTTCGGGAGTTGAACTAATGTGAACCATCTTTAGTATAGGTCTTGGGGAACTTACTGGAATTTTTTAGTTCTCTGTTTGAGTGCTTTGTTTTGTTGGTTAGTTTTGAATATTGGAAGTGGTTAATTGGATGGCATCGAATGCTAAGAGAGGAAGGCAAGGAGGAAGTGTGTGCACACGTTCGGGTAAAAAGGGTCGGGGTTCCACACCTTTGCCGTTGCTCTCATCCCAGCCACCTTTACAAGAAACACAGTTGGGGTCCGAGGACGACTCCACACAGCCTCCGGATGCTTGGCTAGAACAGGGTGGCTATCATAGTGTAGACGATCATCAAGAGAATGATCAGTGTGAAGGTAGGGTCAAATGTTAGGTGACGTGAATTTTTCATGGCTTTGATATTTTTATGACATAGTCTGACGTCAAATTTAAGAATGTTGGTCTTTTTGTCCGAGAACTTACTGGAATTTTCTGGTTCATTAGTTTAACTTGAACTTGTTGTTATTGGCTAGCTACGTCAGGGCCTGCCACACGATGTCACTGTAAGACCAAGGGGACGGAGTTTGCTAAACTTCGGAAGTTAGGTCGTGTACACGTTAGTGTACCAACCGGTGCAAGGGGACCCTCCTCAAACAATGCACTTTTGCTTGCTGCAAGGGTGTCATATATTGTTCTCACCTTTGCTAACATGAAATACAAGTGCTGGACTTTGGTCCCAACAGAAGATAAAGACGAGTTGTACACCTGGGTCTTGGTGAGTGAGATGAATTTTGTGAGATGTTATGTTTTGATAGTCTCAGAATTATTTTCCTATAATCTAGTCAATTAAGCAGTAGATATACACATTAATTGATATGTTGTCCCCTTGTATTTCTGATAAGGGGGATTTCTCTTTGGATTGGAATTGATTTGAGGATCGAGAATGCATCAAATTAAGGTTGGCATGTAGTTACAATATATATAGATATGATCTGCACAACTTGTTTAAGAAATACCTGACAAAGGAATCGGCATTGGCCAATCCTCCTCCAGAAATGCGTGTAGAAACGTGGAAGATTATGTGTGAGCAATGGGCGGAGGAAGGGTACAAGGTATGTTAAAATTTATAGAAGCTTTCTATCCCCTCAAACCTGAAAAAAAAATATAACTTCCCAACTGAATGAATTCAAATCTACCTGACTTAGTGTGCTAACCATTTGGCATGGTTGTGTTCACAAATTTTACAGAAAGTCTGCCAAATGAATACCTTAAATAGGAAGAAGCAGAAGGTACCTCACACTTCTGGATCCAAGAGCTTGCAAAATCTGTTGGCAGAGAAGGTTAGAATCATTAGGAATGACGATGTAATATAAAAAAAAAATCAGCAAGAATAAACTAATGTTTGCAATATATGCAGGGTGAAGGCAACGAGAATCTAATTGCCTTCTACAAGCGATCCCATTCTACAAAATTAGATGGAAAATTCATCAATAGGGTGGTAGAAGAAACATATGTGAGTATGACGTCGGTTTGCATGTAATTTGCTTAGTTTTGTGTTTAATCTTACATTTGCTATGGATAAGAATGGTGGCAAGTTAGTATTTGTTTCCTGCAAACTAAAGTGTTCCTTGTAAGCTATTGTTGTTTTGTTTAACAACCTATTAAATTTCTGTGGTGTTGTGGATGTACCCATTTGATTTCAATATTTCCTTCTACAACAACCAGATATTGATTACAGGTGAGTAGTAGTGTGATGTTGTTCTTAATTTGCTGAAGCTGTTAAGATTTAAATGATTTATTGATTGAAGTATTGAGAGTGCTTGAGAATTTCAGAAGTGTTTTATTGTACATGTCTTCTAATCTATTTAATCTATTACTTTATATTACCATGTTAACTACTTTTTTGTACCTTGGTAGTAATGAATCAGGGGCATTTTGTGCTAGTTGATGAGGATAAAGGAGACTTGTGTACAGATTTTTGAGAGGTATGTGCACTCAATCTTTTGATCATCTAAATGATTTAGTTGAGTTAAACATCGCGTCTTCTGAGTTTTATTGATGATCTGAATGTTTTAGTTGAGTTAAACATCATGAATGAGTTGCTAAGTGCATCTATGTGTAGTAAAAGAAAGAAAAAATGAGCATGAATGCTAGCTGCTGTTGGATGTTATTATTCTTTACAGGCTGCTGCCTTGTCTTCTTTTGCTGCTTAAGTCATTATGGATGAACGTGGTGCCACTCACTGTTCATGGAGTTATATGGCTGTTTATGTGGGAGGTTCATGAGGACCTAATTTTTACGCATTGGCTGGTGTCTTTTTGTTGGAGTACATCCATGCCGTCCCTCCTCAAGGGACCCTTTGTGATTTATATAAGTGAACTTGAGAGGTCTTGATTCCCCATTCATATAAATTGGGTAAAAGTGGCAGCAAACAAGAGGCAACATATTGCCATTAATCTCTACAAAACAGACATGCATGTGCATCTTCCATTACATTCGCCAATAAGGATCTGGAGGTGGGTCACCGTTGTTAATATCTAGATAGTATGTACATATACTAATAAATAAAGTTATGGAATTAGTTTAATTTGTTGGTTGAGATAAATCCAGAACATCTTTCATATCTGGATGGAAACTTAGGAAGAGAAAAGATTGTTAGTTCTTATTGATTGATAGACTCAAGACATAAGAAAAATTTATACAGGGACTTTACAGCACAACTTCATTATGGGTCAACTTATATATCTATTCAGCACTTGCATGTAATGATTCTATCCTCAACACTTTCTGCAGGGATATGCTGCCGCGGATTTCAATATTTGATCTGGGATGAACTTCTTGAACTACGCTTGGTTGGATTGGCATTTTTTGTGAGTAGATCAACAGATGATATTTTTAGAATTTTAGGGTCAAATGCTCAAGGAGTTCAAGAGGATCAGGTTATTAATATAGGTTATAGTTGCAGGTAGCTACTTCTGTTTTGGAGTAATGTAAATATTTGCAAAATCTGGATTTGCATACTTGATTAATATGGGTACTCTATTACGTTTTGGGAATCTTACATAGTAGTAACTCTGATCTCCATAGTTTATATGAACGTTTGTTTTGTTATTCCACACCTAAGAGTGGAGATCTCACAGATTTGAGTATACTGTGTTGTTTTTGTTCATCACCACTATATATTATGCTGTCTGAAATCTATTTATTTGATTTCTTGATGGTCACTTAAAATAAATTAATCAGTAGAGCTCAATGGAGAGAAATCTGCAAATAATCAATTAAAATACAAAAATTCCAAACAACCAGAATAATACCCAAAATATCTAGGATTCTAAAAAAAAACAAAACACCTCATTCGGTGCAACGCGGCTCAAAATTCACCAACGACGAACTTTGTTGTGGGCATAGTAGCAGCTCACGTGATTTGAAAAAATCACTCCCCGCAACCTTTGGTCCATCGAGAATGACCTCTGGCCACAAAGAATAGCCACCGTCGTTGTTGGGTCAAAGCGACAAAAGCTTGCTGTCGTCATAACGTCGTCGGTGAAGGAGGATGTATTATTGACGCACTGCACTTCGTCGGCAAAAGGTGAACAAACCTTGACAATCTGAATGTCGTAGGCCACAGAGCAACAGCGACCATCGGTGGAAAATGGACTCTTCACCGACGACTGCTCAACCGTTCTCCCAATGCCATTCATGGTCGACGCAGCATCAACTTGGCTGACGGAGGAGCGCGATTGTCGCGGTTGGGCTGTCTGCACGCGGCAACCACGACCAACGCTTGACGACTGAAAGCCGTGGCTGAAGGGCTCCGGTGACGGCAGCGCTAGTCGGGTGAGGCCGAATTTCTTGTTGTGTGATTCCGTAACCTTTTGCTTAGTTTTATTTTTTTCTTAAAACAAATTTAAATTGTTTTTTATATTGAGATTTTAATTCATTATCTTTTTATTTATTTTTAATTAGATATAACAATAATTCTTCATTTTAACTTATCTATTAATTGTTTTACTTAGGCTAAATTGCACTTAGGGCCCCTGAGGTATACAAAGGTTGCAAATGAACTCCTGAAGGTAACGTTTTCAACAAATAGACCTCTGAGGTAAAGTTTAAGTTAAATCGAGGCCCCTCATCTATTTTCCATCAGCCCCATTAACGACAATTGCTATCAGGGCTTTAAAATCCACGTCATAACGAATTAGAAAGCGTCATCTGTCTAGTTAAAACACTCATGTCACATCTACACCAGGTGTTTGCCAACTCACCGTGCATAGTTTAACAAAAGAAAACAACTTAATGAGGCGACGTTCTCCCTATTGCATACACCTAGTACAGATGTGGCGTGGACGTTTTAAATGGACAGGTGGCACTTTCTAATTTGTTATAACGTGAATTTTAAAACCTTGACAGCAATAGCCGTTAATGGGGTTGACGGAAAATGAACGTAAGAGCCTTGATTTGACTAAAACTCTACCTCAGGGGTCTATTTGTTGAAAACGTTACCTCAAGGGCTCATTTGCAACCTTCGTATACCTCAAGGGCTCTGGATGCAATTAAGCCTTACTTATTACATTAATTGTTTGACAAAAACTATAGTTACATCTTATTCTTATGCCAGGTTACTGGAATCAGATTCTTCGTTAGTGTAACTTGTAGTTCTGAATTCTTCTATTAATTCATTTTCACTTACAAATCTTTTAATTTTATCTAGCAGATTAATTATATCTTTTACTTTACCTTCTGTTTTATAGTGTCCCAATATCCCACATTTGTAACACTTTACCCACTTTTATCCTTTGTCTTTGGTTTGAATTTATTGTAGTGTTTTCATAAAATTTATTCGAAACATTTTTTTTTTAATAATACTTTTTGGATTTCTTGAAGGTTGAATTTTTTGTTCTGATATTCCTTCTAGGAGCTACCATAGGTAGACGGTAGACTATATTATTCATTGAAGTCTTCTCTGATCATTACTTTTGATGTGAAAAACATCCTTATACCATCTAAAATCACAGTGTAGGACACCTAAGGTTACTTAGGGGTTCCTAAAAATGTTTTATCATGGTATAAATTAAGGTGTTTATTCCATCAGTGACTCTCGTTCCTTTTGATTTTCATTGAATATAGGGTCACATTCTTCATCTTTTTTGACTGTATATTTGATCTGGTCCCTTGATTCTTCCGTGTGGTATTTTTTCCAAATGGCCTTAAATTTCAGGTAAAACAAGAAACTATTATAAGGTCAACAATTTCGTAAATGACTTAAAATTTTATTGACTAAATAATTACAATTTTCATATGTCTTAATTTATTCAAAATTTCTTGTTCATAAAATCCGTCTATGTTACATTAGCATAATTTTTTTGGCAAAAATCTTCACATTCAAGCTTAGCAATTTGTGTAAGCTAGAGCTTTCATTGTAAAATTTACTATTTCAGAGTTTTTTTTTATCTTGTAATCTTTCATCAAGCGATTATGATTCCTTTAGTGAAGATTCTTCACAAAAAAAAAAAAAAAAAAAAACTTGGAGAGGGATATATCTCAAACTTGATTAAGTGTCTTTCAGTGAGGGTTGCTCACCTTAAGAAGAAACTAAGAGAGGACATATCTTTAGTTTGGATTGGAGCTTGAGTAGGGTATCTCAAACTCGTGTAAAAGCTGTCCTTTGAGTTCAAGGGAGTCATAGTGAAAAGCCTCAAGACTTGTGGAGAAGTTGCTAAGCAAACACATTTTTGAGGTATTTCAGTTTTCACACAAAATCCTATTGAGTTGTCTAAAACTTCAATTCTCTATTGTTCCTTTGCTAAGCTAGTGGAGAAGTTTTTAAAATTCAATTTACTCTCCCTTATTGAGTTGTCTTAATTCTTGGTATTTCAGTTTTCTTTCTGCAAATAAATGTCTGAAGGTGTAGGTCTAGAATATCAATCTTTTGTAAGACTTATGGGATTTGATCTGACGTTGAGAGTTAATTTAATTATTTTTTTCTAAGCAAGCAAACATAGCATTCAAACCAAAAGACAATACATCGGAGGGTGGGGGAACCCTACAAACTGCCCCAAACAACCACTGCAAACAAAAAAAAAAAAAGAAAAAAAGAAAAGAAAAACAAAGCTCTTGGCCATGATCGTTCTCGAGGTTACTTTACAATAACAGTCGAATTAAAGCATATATTTTATGTAAGAGCGAAAGCGTACGAGACACGAGAGTTTTATACGAGAACCATTTTCAAGACAAATATTTTAAAGAAGTAAAAAATTTACTGGAAGTTATGTTTCAAAAAAATTTCCTGCTATAGAGATGTAGGTTTAAGTTAAGATTGCTAGTGCAGTTGTCAAGTCCAGCGTTCGCGGCTGTTGTTAGCCCCCTTCACAGGTTGGGACATGACATAAAATTCTCTAAATGGCTTCAATTATTATTTAAGGCTCAATTTGCTTGAGTTTGCTATCCTTGGATCCCTAGTTCATGATTATCCAGGATGTACATGTCTTATAGCAAGCAAGTTCAAACAAAGCTTTCCAAATCAAATGAATGTACAGTTGTTCCCAAGGAAACAATAGCTAATTGACTTCTCTACGGAAAAGAAATATCTAACCTTGACGAAAGCTCTTCAACCTTAATTCTAGGAGCTTCAAATGTTTCTCCATTTCACTAAGGCCTTAGTGTCACAAAATCAATATTAAAATTACAGCAACCCATGGTGATATACCGGTTGAGGATCCAACAATGCTTTTAGGGTATCCCTACTGTAGTCTATTCCAGAGATATACAAGAACCTTCGGTTCAAATCATATATTTCTTTATGGAAATTACACAAATGTTCCAAAGTTAGTACTTTTATCCACATAGAACCTGTACTGCCCATGAAGATAGGAAACCGATCCAGTGATTGAAAGGCCGCTGCTGAGAAAGTCCAACCGCAACCAGATTCTGCAGCCTTGCGATCTGCCAAACATTCCAACTAAGGACCTAAAAACAACTGATGATCTGAGACTGCAAAACAAACATCTAAAACATCTTAAGCCACAAAATCAAGAACTAGCTAGCTGCAAAAGCCCCACTTTGCTAACAAGTATTCATCAGCTCACCCATGGATATGATGTGAATCCCAAGTTCCACAAAGAATATTTGTCTACCAAAATTTCATTCCTAAACTTCATAATGCTAAAGAAATCCGCTTTCAAATTGCAAGCCTACTTCCCACGGAATAGGCTATAGATCAATCTACTATGATCCTGTTGCAATTATACCGACATGCATCTCAACTACATGGACTCTGTTGTTTTCAGATACAGGATACACCAAAACATAAATTACAAACTTGGAAGTTTTACTGCAGTATATATTTTGGAAATCAGTTAATCATGAATTTACATCTAGTCATAATGGTGGAAAGGGAGAAATGGTGGAAAGGGAGGAAGCATATCAGCCGCAGCAGCATTAGACGCAGCTTGGTAGAGAAATCCTAAAGTAGCTGCCTGTAGGAGCCCGACACAATTGTCCCAACAATAGGGAATACAAACATTTCGCCGCGGAAATGAAGTCAGAAAGAGGCTGAACTCGTTCTTCGAAGTTGATACTTTGTTTCAGGTGATGATTCACAAGGAAACGTTTTGTCAAATTCCTGCAAGATCAAAAGAAAAGGACGAATATTGGATTAAGCAAAAATTAAAAAGCATTAGAACATCAATCGTCTAGAGGAAAAAAGAGTTGATTCCCTTTTCCCCTATGAACAACCATCACATTCTTAGGTACACCCATAATCTCTGATTCGCCCAAATTTGAAGTTTCAGTCTCATTAAGGGTGGTTTTGTCTTTTTACGTACATTTCTATCCAAATCAATGCCTAGTGTGGATCTCAAATCTTAATTGTGCTTCTCGAATTGCTCCAGTACGGTCGACCAAGAGGCTGTATCTATGTGTAGAGAAAATGAGCATCACACGAAAAAATATTTCTGAAATAATAAAAAAATGGGCCCGTGTAATATGACTTGCGAAGGCACCTATTGCACCCAGTTTTCATTCGATGTCTAATACCACTAGGGGTGATTAGAACCGGACCGCAGACCGGACTGGACCACAAAACCGGACTGGACCAGACCGATTTTGTGATCTTTACAAGTTAAATCCGGTCCGGTTTGGACCGGATTTTATAAACCGGATAATGTGGTCCGGTCCGGTCCAGGGTTTTTAAGAATGCGGTCCGGACCGGACCGCATTATATATATATATATATATAGGAAAAGATTCAAAAGAAGGCGCCTATGCATTAAGTTAAATATACCCGATTTAAGTTAAAAAACTTTAAAAAAAAGAACTCTGCCCTCCCGAGTCCCGACTGCCCCCTCCCCAGCGCCTGCACTCTGCAGATCTGCTCCCTCCCGATTGCCCCCTCCCCAGCCACACCCACTGCCGCTGCCCACTACCCACGCCCATGTATGTTAACCCTTAACATATTTGTGAAAACCCACTTCGAATATTAACTCATATATGTTGACAAATTTGTGCAAAGTTTAGTTTACATTTGAGTGCAGGTGATTGTTATTTTGTAGTGTATTGAAGTAACCCGATTGATATTTTTTATTTGGCTGATTTTCATTTAATAGATGGTGATGTTAACAATTCATATTAAATTTCTACTTAGGCCATATTAACTTCTCATATATGTTAACAAATTCGTGAAAAGTTTAGGTTACATTTGATTGCTCGAGATTGTTATTTTGTGGTGTATTGAAGTAACCCGATTGATATCTTTTATTTGATTAATTTTCATTTAATAGATGGTGATGTTAACAATTCATATTAAATTTCTACGTAGGCCATATTAAATTTCTATGTACAGACAGGCTAATTACTTGGGGCAAAGTATACTCTGATTCGTTCCCTATGTTCAGTGGAATTCATTGTGTAATGTTAACAATTCATGTTTGATATCTTTTGTGATGTATTGTGGCCGTTCCATATGTTTGCATATATTATTTATTTTAGGAATTAGTTAGGTTTGTTCAAGGTCTTGATTAAATATGGTGGATTCACAATGATCCTTACTTGTTTTTTTCTTCCTTGTAGACACTATGTCTCGTTCTCGTTCTCGTAATTGTTCGGATAGTAGTGTTGATGCAATGGGATTAAGTTTAGAGGATGAGGATATGATGGTTGAGGAGGAAGATGTTTCAGAAATTCCCCACCAAGTAGTGAACCACCTAAACCAAAAAGAAAGAATCAATCTATGGTTTGGTCTTTCTTTACAAAGAAGCATGTTGGTGACCCACCACGTCCTAGGGCATTTTGCAACTATTGTGATGTTGATTATGCTGCGGATGGAAATAGGAATGAGACGAAGAATATGTTGGACCATCTTACTAAATGTAAGAAAAACCCCAATCAGCTACCTCCAAAACAAGACAAGAGGCAAAAAACTTTAGCATATGAGAAGGGAGTTGAGGGTGATGAGAACCCTAGTAATTTGGTGTTGACAAAAAAGTTTGACCATAATCATGCTATAGCTCTTCGTCAAGCTTTGGCAGAGTTTCTTATTGTTGATGAGCTTCCTTTCAGGATTGTAGAGTCTCCCCAATTTAGGAAGTTTATACGGATGTTAGAGCCTAGATTTCAAGTCCCATCTCGCATGACCATTGCTAGAACTTGTATGGACATTTTTAAAGATAAAAAAACATGGTTGAAGGGTATGATTAGGGCTTGTGATGGTAGAGTTTGTCTCACCACTGATGCTTGGACTTCGATTCAGAATTTGAGCTATATGGTTGTCACTGCCCATTGGATTGACAAGGTTGGAAATTGCAGAAAAGAGTGATTAGTTTTCGTTTGATTGATAATCACAAAGGAGACACAATTGGGGCACAAGTGGAGGAGTGTTTACATGATTGGGGAATTGAGAAGATTATGACCATCACAGTTGATAATGCGTCTTCAAATGATACAGCTATTGGTTACTTGAAGAGGCATCTACGAAGCAATGTGTTGAACGGTCTTTACATTCATATGAGATGTGCAGCGCATATTATGAATCTTGTGGTTGGTGATGGGTTGAAAATAAATGATGATGCAATTACAAGGGTTCGTGATGCAATTAGGTATGTATTTTTTTTTTCATTTCTTAATACTATGCATAATTCGTTATTTCTCACAGTCATTTTTTATGAAATGCAATTAGATATGTGCGGTCTTCTCCTGCAAGGCTTATCAAGTTTAATCAATGTGTTGAAAAGGAGAGGATCGAATGTTCCAAGAGTCTGTGCCTTGATGTCTCGACTCGTTGGAACTCCACATATTTGATGTTGGATGTTGCTGAGAAGTATGAGTTTGCTTTTGATAGAATGGAGAGTGATGATGTTGATTATCTTCCTCATTTTACTGAAGGTGAGTGTGGGAAGAGGAACTTGGGACCTCCAACAAAAGAGGACTGGACAAAAATAAGGGTATTTTGCAAGTTTCTTGAACTCTTTTATGATGCTACTGTGCAATTTTCTGGTTCTTTGTATGTTACTTCGAATTCTTACTTCCATGGACTCTATGGAGTGTATTCTCATTTGTGTCGTTATTCACAAAGTACGGACAAAAGATTGAAAGACATGGCTGATATTATGATGGCTAAGTATCAAAAATATTGGGGGAGGAATGACAGGTTAAATTTGTTGATATTTATTGCAAATGTGATTGATCCAAGGTCTAAGTTACAAGTAGTGGGACAAATGGTGAGGTTGATGTATGGTGGAATAGAGGGAGAGAAGTTGGTGGTCAGTATAAGTGATTTGTTTCGTGCATTGTTTGATGAATATGCGTTGGGATTACCTCAGACTCAAGTGCATTCAACTAGTAGTAGTGTGCCTCCTCCTCCAGTAGTTGCTGCTTCTGGCAGCAAGCTAACTTTTATTTGAGGATTATTGGAGCACGGCTGTGTTGTTTGGAACATATTCATCAAGTCCTAGTGCAAACTTAGAAATTGATCGATATTTGGCTGATCCACTTGTTGCTCCAGACAAGAATTTTGATGTATTGAAATGGTGGAATAATAATGATTTACGATATCCCATCATTGCTAAATTGCACGGGATGTATTGGCTATCCCTATCTCCACTGTGTCTTCAGAGTCCGCTTTTAGTACGGGGGGACGTATACTTGATCCATTTCGGAGTTCATTAGCTCCAGCGACTGTGGAGGCACTCGTTTGCACCCAAGATTGGTTGAGGCGTGCAGATGAAAAGGAACCAATTAACATCAAAGAAACTTTGGATTGTATCGAGAGTTATGACATGGATTCTGGTAAATAAAATTTGTTTGTAATTTTAATTTGCTTTACTTATATTTATTTATTTTTAACATTTATTGACATTTAAAGTTTTAAACATGCAGAAATAGCAAGCAATAGCACAGCAGCAAGCGAACTTGGGACATCAACCACTGGCAAGACTTAAAGAGAAAACTCATTTGTAACATTCGCAAGTTTTTTAGTTTGTTAATGTATTTGTTTATGCGTGTTTGATACATTTGTATTTTTAACTTATGGTGCTTAATTTTGTAAGATATTTGCAACTAATTTATTATCTTAAGTCTCATATACAATCAAAATTATTTCCTTTTCACATTAACTTTACAATTCAATAATCATATTAGAAATAATACCA
>CM025854.1:11389736-11556724 GCA_003952965.2 Morella rubra
AGAAAAATGGTTTATGGTGTTGCATGTTGCACTACATGATTTTATGATTTAATGACATGCATATGTGTTATGAATTGTGGAACAATAATGAGAATGATGATGGCCAAGAGGCTTTAAAGTATCCCTGATCAAGTGAAGGCCAAATGGGGCCAAAGAAAGGAGCCATGGGCTCAAGAAAGAGGTTATGAAGTTGAAAGCATGAAAAAGATGCATTATGCATGTTCCTTGATGATATTGCAAATGATCTTTGTTTTCCTTTAAGTTTCTCGAAGAATCCATATGTTATGTGCTCTATGATTTCCTTTATGTTGATAGATTGAAATTATTTTTAGCCTAAAGTTTCGAAAAGCATAGATCAATCAAAGGCATGAACACCTATCCAGGGCATTTAGGCAAACATAGGTGCTGCCCAAATCAACCTAAGCTACAGGTTTTATTTTTGCATGAAACTTTTTAGATAGCATCCTTGTCTAATATTAGGATCCTTGTAAAAATTTCAGCCCAAAATGATCAAGGAAGAGGTCGAAAATGCCCCTGGAGGTCTCTGAGGGCGAATTCGACATTTTTCCTAATTCGTTAGAAAAAAAGGGTCCAAAATGAGAAAATGATTACATGGTTAGATGGAGCACGAAAAATTGATGGGGGAGCTCAAATTTTAGTTCAAACCAAGTTGAAATAAGGGCCCAAATCACAAGGCCCGTTTAGGAGCCTAAATGGACTTTAGGCCCAATAATCCTAAAATAGCATCAAGCCAATAATCTTTGGGAATAGGCCAGCAGGGTTAAGGAGGCCCAATAGGCCTTCAAGGGGTTTAATGTCTTAGATCTTAATAATTATCATGGTTGTTTCAATTATCAATGATTATTCTTTAAACCTGGGTTTTTGCAATTGTGGCATTGTGGGGGGGGTGGGAGATACATGTATTTAATGTTAGACATGAGATTGGATTCATGGGGTAAAATGTGAAGGAACCTAAGCCTGCGAGGTGATCCGGCAATGGTAGTGAACGGTAACTTAGGAGACTGCACCGCAAGCAGGGAGTGGGTGGGGCTTTTTAAATTGTACACTTTCAAGTTTATTGCAAATGGTGTGCATCACGGGACGTGGGTGATATGAAGGGGATGACAACCAACTTTGGGGGTGAACAGAGGGAAGACATCGGGACTCTCAGGAACAATGATGGTGTGATGCATTGATATTTTAATTCTAAGTTATTTCTTAGTATGGCTTGATTATTTACACCATGAAGAGACATTATAGTGCACAGTATTTTGTTATGATGCATGTTTTCCCGCCCTTACTGAAATAAGACTCACCCTTTTTCTCTTATGTTATTTTTGCAATGTTTGGCAAATTGAAGAATGAAACATTCGAGGATTAACCTAAGACGATTTCTATGCTCATATCTAGTCTCCATGATGACCGGATTTCTAGAAGTATTTAGTGGTAAGGTGATTTTTAGGGAGCCGAATGGTAGTGACCTGGTATCGGGCACTGCTCTATTCACATGCAACCCCCCTCGCAGAGGAGTTTAGGTTTGTGGGCTCTTTTATGAACACTAAGGCGGATTCGATTCTTTGCTGAAGGCCGCAAGACCAAATAGAAAATGAACCACACTTTAGTTCTTGAAATAAGGGCCCAAATCACGAATCTTTAGGCCCAAGCATCAAGCCAATTTTGGGAATAGGCCGGAAGGAGGCCCAATAGGCCTTCAGGGGTTTAATGTCTTAGATCTTCCTAGTTATTATCATGGTTGTTTCAATTGTCAATGATTATTCTTTAAACCTGTTATGCTTCTTTCAAGTTCATTGCAAATTGTGTGCATTGTTTGGGTGAGTACATGTTACTTTAATGCATGAGATTGCATTCATAAGAGGAAAAACAAATGTGAGGAACCCTAAGCCTGCGAGGTGATTCCCTGAATGGTAGTGACGGTACCGGGCACTTAGGAGACGTGCAACCCCCCACAGCAGGGAGTGGGTGGGCTCCTTTATGAACGTAAGGCGTAATGTTAAGGGTCTTGGTGCTGAAGGCACGGGACAGTCCCATAGAAGGGGAGGGACGCATCAGGCAGACATCGGGAACTTTGATGGTGTGATGCATTGCATATTTTAATTCATCCAAGTTCATTCTTAGTATGCTTGAAGTTAGTTTTACACCAGTTTAAGAGAATTATATGCACAGTATTTGTTTGATCATGTTTCCCCACCCCACCTTACTGAGTCAATAGGACTCACCCTTTTTCTTTTATATGTTGTTTTTGCAATGTTTGGCGATTGGGTATTGAAGAATGAAGCCATTCGAGGACGAGTTAACCTACGATTTCTACTTATATCCTAGTACTCAAGATCCGAACGTGGGTTTCGGATTTCCTAGAAGTATTAGTGGTAAGGCCCCCTGGTTCTTTAGGGAGCCCTCACCCCCATCCCCTGTACCCCCACCATCCCCTTTATCCCATATCCCCGTTACCCCGATTTGAGGATTTTGGTTTGCCAGGTGTACCGCTCAAGTGGCTAAGGTTCGATTACGTTCCCTCGGCCCGCCAACGGAAAATAGTAGTGCCACTCTGTCGGATTATTGATCTTACATCGGACTCGGACGAGGAGGATTAGTACCCCTCTTAGGCTTGTTAGAGTGTTTTGTTAGTCTTTAGGGTATTCATTTCCTTATAATCAGTTTTCAAATGGTACGGTGAACTTTAGGAAGTTCCCGAATTTTTATAATGTACCTTTTATGTAGTCCCGGGAGGATGGTTTGAACTTTCTTGTATTCAAGATGTCCTTGTTATTTCAGGTTTTCAATCTCCTTCATATCTCTTTCCTCGTCCTTTATTTCAAAGTTCTTATCTCTACTCAAAAGCCTAATCTGACACTTTCAATCTAATTCGTTAATGAGATTTTTCTAAGTAAGTGCATATTATTACGATGCGATACTTTATATGATTTTGCCATATTTTTTTTAGTCGTTAACCAATTAAGGTTTTCCAAGTGCAAATATAACGATTTATTACTTTGTGAGATTTTACTTCTTTCGTTCAAGTTTCTAAACTGATTTATGACCTTCTTCTATTTACCATAACAGTTTTAAGACAAGTCTTCCGCTAAGTAAATTTGAGGGCATTTAAGCGATTCTAAGAGTTTTTATCGTGCGGTAATCCCCAAATTTTGTGCATGTGATTACTATACGCGAGCCAAGAGGGTAAGTACCAGCACAGGGCGTGACAGAGCAGCATCGGAAGCAACAAGAGGAGCAAGAACAGAAGCTACAACAAATGGAAGAAAAAATGCGTGAGCAGATGATGGAGCACATAAGGAAACTCACATCACATTTGACACCCAAATGAAGATTTGGTAGACTGTTTATTTCAGACTTGATTTCTATTATGTATTTTATTTACTATTATGAAGATTGTCCACAATTTATTTTATTTAAGATTATGACCTTTAAATATTTGTAGAGACAATTATTAATATAATTTCCTCACATCATGTGTAATTCATAATTTAGATGCATAATTTAAATAAATATAATAACGTCCTGACAGACTAAATAAATGTTCGCACAGGGTGACACCCCTCCTTATTTTCAACTACTTGACATATTTAAGTTAGTTAATGACAATGTTTGGGATTTTCTAGTCAAAATTATTTCCTTGACAAGTCTATATGATTTTCGATATGCTTGCTAAATATTTTATTTCTCTAATTATTTAGCTAGGTATTTACATTTCGTTATGGTTCTTGATAATTTGAATATTTTTTTTTATGAGTCTTTTCATTTCTTGCATTTAATATTATTTCATTTTACTTGCATTAATCAAGTACTAGAGAATTTAATTTCATTGGAAAAATTCTCATTATTATCGTGCTTTTTAATTAGACATATTTGAAAGGTTGTAATCACTCAAGTACTCATTGCGTTTATTTATTTCTCCTTGCTTATTTTTTAGTTACATCCGAAAATTTATATTAATGATACATGAATGATTTCAAATTTGTCCCATCATTAGTTTTGGTACCTTCCTTGATTAATTTAATTTTTATACCCTTCTCCTAACTTAGATTAATTCCTACGTTATTCATGACTTAGCTTAATGTGATTAATTGGCATAAGCTTTGTCAATACTCCTTTATAATCTCCTCTCCCTAGGTACACGGCTATCTTTGAGTTCTCATTGGCCATTGCTTTGTTTTTGTCTTATTAGCATGCATATTTACGTTGAAGGCTTGCAGACCAATCGGTTTGTGATTGTGAGGAGATTTTGTGTGATTTGGTGAAGCCCTAATGATTACCTAGAAAAAAGAAGTGAAGACACATGGCATTTTTTGCCCCTTGCCACCCCTAATAGCCATTCTTCAAGCTTGCTTCTTTAGTTAAGTGTAGATCCATGATTACCTAGAAGGGAGGTAGGCCATAGAGAGCTTTCGGCCATGGGAGAAAGACCTCTTCCATGAGCCCTTTTCCTTTGATTTGTTTTCCTTCTTGTTTACCTTTCTAGCATTGAGGTTTGCCTTGGGTATTTTCAAGGGTCACTAAGAATCAGCCGAAGCTAGAAAGGTAAGGGTCATATAGGTTTGTGTTAATATGGGGTTTGGGGTATTTGGTTGTGATTTGGTGATGGAAAAACAAACTTGAGGGCCATGACTTAGGCTAAATGATGGCTTTGGAAGTTTTCTTAAGAAATTGATACATGCATGAAAGAGGATGAAATGTGGAAGAAGAAGTGTGTGTGGCCGAATGGTTGTTCATTGCATTTTTGTCAAGGACATCATGCTTGCCTTGATGTTTGATTGAGGTTAGATACTTGCATGTTGGTAATGTGGGCATAAAAGGGGGATAGATAGTTAGATAGGTCACGGGTTGGACCAAAAGGAAAAGGAAAATGCATATATGAGCTTGGATGATTTTTCTCTCTTCTAGCATGTTGTTTTCTTTAAGAATCTCGTATGGATTTTTGCATTTCATGAACTTGATGTTGTAAAACTTTTCCAAGTGATGTAAGGGAAGGAAAAAGGGGTCATGACAGTGCCCTATGATGAACTCTCCTTGAGTTCTTGTGCTTGAAAATGATAAAAGAGTGGCATCTAACCACATGTATGTGTTTTTGATTAATTGGAAAAGGAAAAGTAAGTAAATAAAGGCTTTTGCATTGCAAATGGTTACTGATTATCATTTTGGTTGTATTTTGATGCTATTCACATGTTATTAACATAGAAGTATACATAAGACTTATGTCAAAGACAAAACAATACACATGCATGCAAAAATTTTCTTAAGACACAGAGCACCCAAATGCACTAGGAAATTTTTCTAGTAGAAGTAGTTTGAATTGTAAGAAATATGCTCTAAAATTCATTATTCCAAAAAAATTGTTATTTAGATGCCACATGTTTATATTTATTATATTTAGTAATATATTATGATATAAGATGTTACCCGATTATTATTGAATAACATTGTAGAAAAGTCATGCCAATGATTAATGAATCAAAGGCAGGAGAGTATGATTTTTCGGTTCTTGTACACTTGATGTTTTGTTCTAAACCAATGTACATATTTATGTACAATAGGTCTATACTCGTTGTGCCTCTATTAAATAAGATGATGTACTCAGTCATTGAGGTAGTGACCTTAAGCAAATGAATGGTGCACTGTAAGAGTACATGCACGAACGGGATCAAATATGAATACCTTCAAGAAGTAATCATTGATGTGAGAAAGTATTCATTGATGCTGAGAAAGTATTCATCACAATTTGTTTATGATATCCTTAGACTTGAGAGGTTTGTGCAGATTTGTTATTGTGTACTTGTACTAACTAGTCATTTGGTGATGATCTTTCTAAGTCAAATATTCCAGACAACGTCAGGTCTTGTGCATGATGAATGAGTTTATATAAATGCTCAATAAGGAATCCACTAGTCTCTTGTGAGATAGTATATTCAAGTATATCTGCATAGGGTTGGAATCGAGAAAAAGAAAGCTCTGGCTAGAGAATTTTGTGAAAATATTTTTTCAAAATAATATATAACATATATTTATTTGTGAAATTATTTTGGAAACAATTTGAGAGTCCAACAAGTTACATATTATAAAATTAAGAATTATATGAGCTAGATATTTTATCAATGATAATATTTCGGTTCTATTAGCTCATATGGAATATAATATGCTGGAAGGATAAACAAACAATTATAATTGTTGGCAAAAGGGATTTCACAAATCAATCTCAAATTCTCGGGGGTGAATTGTAATATGTTGATGGACATAATTACAATTAGTAGAAGCCTAAAATTCGAAATAAAAGAATATAAGGGAGTTAATGGAAAAAGAGTTTTTCCATGTGATCCTACGGTCGAGATCTGAGATCCCCAACGATCTCATGCATTATCACAGCTAGGGTTTTCTTATATAAGGATAGCTACGAGATATTGTATCCTGATTATTATTAATTTTAGAGTTGCGATCAGAGCTCAGAAAACCCTATGACAGTTGCGAGCGTGGAGTGGAAGGAGGCAGAAGACTCGAAGGATCTCGTTCAAGTACCAATTGGGCCGGTTACGAGAGCACGGGCAAAGAAGTTCAAGGATGTACTCAACGGACTTATTGAAGAGTTATGGGCTCAAGCAAATGCGTGGAGGCCCATTGAGCATGATCCACGTGAACAACAAAGGATTGTCAACATGATTCAAGTTCTAGAAGGATCCGATTAAGGCTAAGTTCAAATTGGCAAGATAATATTCTAGAAGACTCAATTAGGCGCCACTTTAAAGAGGTCCAATTAGGCGCCTAATTCTTCCCTTTTTTGGTTCGGATTACATGGCTATTTAGGCGCCATTTTGTTTCCTTTCTTGGCTTTTGCAGGCGCCAACTTTTATTGCCTTTTTAGTGTGTTTTGTTTTAGGCGTGTTAGGCTTTATTTCCTTATTATTTCGGTTCGGTTTCCATGTTTCCTTGGGTTAGCCCTTTAACGTTTTTCGCTTTGGCAGACATTGATTAATCAAAATTGTGAGGATTTATTCTCTTTGGTTCTTTGAAGAACTACTCGAACTTATCGGGATTTCCCGTGGCGTTCAACTTGACTTATCAAACGGAATTTCCATCACCGTTTGTGGCGTCTTCCTTATACCGAGGTTCTTGTTTTCCTAAACAACGGGTCGAGGTCTTCCATTCGAATCAGTCCTAGAATGATCTTGGGTTCCCTTTTGTTGTTGGTCTCGTTATTCTTGACGAGGTTCACATCATTTGGTATCAGAGCATGGTTTCTAGTTCAGGTTTGCCTATCCTTTAAATTTTTCGTTCCTTTGTTTCTTTCTTTTAGCCGTTCACATCCTTTGCCTATCTTTCAAATTTCGTTTCTTTGTTTCCTTTCAAATTCAGTTCACATCACCTAACTCTTCTTAGCTGAAATTTCTTTACCTCTTTTATTCCAACGTTGGTTATTCTAGTTCATGTCTAAAAGTGTGTTCTTGTTGACATATCCAAGCTATTTCGAGATATGATGATGTTATCAAAAGATAGTTGCTGATCATCAGAGGAAAAGAGAAAGAGACTCCAAAAAAAAAAAAAGAAAGAAAGGAGTCCGAACAAAAAAAAAAAAATTTCGTTTGTTTCCATATATTGAGGTTCCTGTTAGTCCAAAAATCACCTCACCCCAAGCAAGCATATTTTTTTCTCGTGAAATATTTTCAACTATTTTTGTGCTTCCAAAATTCCAAATTGCCATATTCCTTCCAATTTCTCATATGAAAATTTCCATATTTCTTGCTTTACCTAAAATTCCTTGATGAGTTCTTGGTGAATTGTTGCTGGAGATCTTTGAGTTGTTTGTTTAGTTTCAAAAGAACCACAAGAGAATTACCAAGTGGAAAAAGGCAAGAGTGGTGAGAATATTAGAGGGTAAAAGCCGTGTATTTTTGACTGAAACACGAGTGAAGAGTGATCCACATCCTTGAGTGTAAACACGTAAGGGAGAGAATTGTGAGGTCTTTTTTTATTTATTTCTAACTTTTTTTTGCAGCAACCATGTCTCACAACAGTGGTAAGAGCGTGTCCGATGATGCTACGACACTAGCTGACCCGAAGGTGTTTATGGAGGCCATGGTGAGCGAGATGAGGCGTATGATGAAGTTTGAAATGGAGCAAGTTCACGAACGGATAGATCGGATGGAGAATTCAGTTGAGAAGCAACCCCAAAACGGCCCCAATTTTCGTAGACGGGAAAGAGCTCCACGAAGGGAGGCGAGAGTGGAGGATGAAGAGCCTTATGGATCTGGTTTTGAGGAAGAAGAGGATCGGGATTCTATTGTTGGCTATAGGCGACATGGAGGGCGAGTTAGAGAAGCTAGGAATCGGAAAGATAACAACTTGGGTGGTATTAAGATGAAGATTCCGTCCTTTCAAGGTAGATCTGATCCTGAAGCATATCTTGAGTGGGAGAACAAGATGGAGTTTGTGTTTTATTGCTACAATTACTCCGAGATAAAGAAGGTACAATTAGCCGTGATTGAATTTTCTGACTATGCTATAACTTGGTGGGATCAGCTTGTGATAAATAGGAGGCGGAATAGAGAACGACTGATAGACACATGGGAGGAGATGAAAGTAGTGATGAGAAAGCGGTTCGTTCCAAGCTATTACTACCGAGAGTTGTACAAAAAGCTACAAGGTCTTCGACAAGGGAGCCGAAGCGTAGAAGACTACTATAAGGAGATGGAGATTGCTATGATCTGCGCTAATGTAGAGGAGGATCGAGAGGCTACAATGGCTAGATTTCTACTTGGGTTAAATAGGGAGATCCATGACAAGGTAGAAATGCAACATTATGTGGAGATGGAAGATATGGTGCATATGGCTATCAAAGTGGAGCAACAACTCAAGAGAGGAAGTGGGACACGTTCAGGCCATAGCTCCCGTTCTACTTCTTGGAAACCGAGTCATACCAAGCCATTGGACAAATCACAAACGTCCAAACCCGAGCCCAAGCCCATGACCACCAACCACATTCCTCAAGGTAAAACCGAAGCTTCTACCTCTAGGAATCGTGATATTAAATGTTTTAAATGTCAGGGTAGGGGCCACATAGCAAGTCAATGCCCAAATAGGCAAGTCATGGTATTACGAGACAATGGAGAAATTGTGACCGACGATGAGGATTCCGACACCGACGAATGCCGCCATTGGAGGATGTTGTCGAGGAGGAATATTTAGCCCCTGGTGCACTGACATTGGTGGCGAGGAGAGCATTGAGCTTGCAAGCAAAAGGAGATGATGAAGTACAGCGGGAGAACATCTTTCACACTAGGTGCTACGTTAAAGACAAGGTATGTAGTGTGATTATTGATGGTGGTAGTTGTACTAATGTTGCAAGCACAATCATGGTGGAAAAATTGGGATTGCCCGTGTTGAAACACCCTAGGCCGTACAAGTTGCAATGGCTGAATGATAGTGGAGAGATAAGGGTGAACAAGCAAGTGTTAGTTGCTTTTCGAATCGGTAAGTACGAAGCTGAAGTGTTGTGTGATGTAGTACCGATGCAAGCGGGACACTTATTGCTAGGGCGTCGTGGCAGTTCATGTGAAGCATGATGGCTTTACGAATACTTTTTGTACTTAATCAGCATCCAATCACTCTTGTACCATTGACACCGCGGCAAGTATATGAGGATCAAGTGAGATTGCAAAAGGAGAGTGAGCAAAAGAAAGAGAGTGAGAAAAAGAAAAAGAGTGAAAATCAGAGAGAGAGTGAAAATCTGAGAGAGGCCGACAAAAAAAAGAGAGAAAATCAAGGTTCGGCCATTGAGAGAAAATCAGAGAGAAAACAAAAGAGTTTCTATGCAAAAGTGAGTGAGATCAAGCGAGCGATGCTTTCAAATCAGCCGATGATTGTACTTTTGTACAAAGAGGCATTTTTAAACACTAACGAACTTGACCTTGCTTTGCCTAGTTCTATTGTTTCTCTTTTGCAGGAATATGAGGATGTCTTCCCCGAGGAAACACCACATGGTTACCTCCAATCCGAGGGATTGAACATCAAATCGATTTTGTTCCCGGTGCAACAATTCCAAACCGACCAGCTTATAGGAGCAATCCCGAGGAGACAAAGGAGCTTCAACGGCAAGTAAGTGAGTTGTTGGAGAAAGGGCACGTGAAGGAGAGCATGAGCCCATGTGCGGTCCCGGTTTTACTTGTACCTAAGAAGGATGGACGTGGAGAATGTGCGTTGATTGCCGAGCCATCAACAACATAACGGTAAAGTATCATCATCCTATTCCTCGCTTAGATGATATGTTAGATGAGCTGCATGGTTCTTGCATATTTTCTAAAATTGATTTAAAGAGTGGTTATCATCAAATTAGGATAAAAGAAGGAGATGAGTGGAAAACCGCCTTTAAAACAAAATATGGTTTGTATGAATGGTTAGTTATGCCTTTTGGTTTGACTAATGCTCCGAGCACCTTTATGAGACTTATGAACCATGTTTTGCGTGCATTTATAGGTAGATTCGTTGTTGTTTACTTTGATGATATACTCATTTATAGCAAAAACGTGGACGATCATGTAGTACATTTGAAATCTGTTTTAGATGTGCTTAGGAAAGAAAAGTTGTTTGCTAATCTGAAGAAGTGTACTTTTTACACCGATAAGCTTGTATTTTTGGGATTTGTTGTTAGTGCCCAAGGTATACAGGTTGATGAAGAGAAGGTACGTGCAATCAAAGAGTGGCCGAGTCCCACGAGTGTAGGTAATGTTCGTAGTTTTCACGGACTTGCTAGTTTTTACCGGCGTTTCGTGAAGGACTTTAGTAGCATAGCTGCACCACTTACCGAAGTGATCAAGAAGAACGTTGGATTTCGATGGGGAGATGAGCAAGAGAAGGCGTTTCAATTACTTAAAGAGAAGCTGACCAATGCTCCTTTATTGTCTTTACCTAACTTTTCCAAAACATTTGAAATTGAATGTGATGCTTCAGGTATTGGCATTGGCGCAGTACTTATGCAGGAAGGACGACCACTTGCTTATTTCAGCGAGAAATTAAGCGGGGCAGCCTTAAACTACCCAACTTATGACAAGGAGTTGTATGCATTAGCTCGGGCTTTGGAGATGTGGCAGCACTACCTATGGCCTAAGGAGTTCGTGATTCATACCGATCATGAGTCCTTGAAACACTTGAAGGGCCAACACAAGCTTAACAAAAGGCATGCGCGAGGGGTAGAATTCATTGAGACGTTTCCATACGTCATTCGGTATAAGCAAGGTAAGGAGAATGTAGTCGCGATGCACTTTCTCGCAGGTATGCATTACTTTCCACCTTTGAAGCAAAATTGCTTGGTTTTGAGCATATTAAAACATACGCTGATGACTCTTTTGTGAGGAATATAGATGTTGTGAGAATAAGTTCTCATGTGGTAAGTTCTTTAGGCTTGATGGATTCTTATTTCGAGAGAATAAGTTATGCGTGCCCAATTGTTCATTGAGGGAGTTATTAGTGCAAGAATCTCATGGTGGAGGATTAATGGGACATTTTGGAGTTGCAAAACTTTAGCTATTTTGCAGGAACACTTCTATTGGCCTCACATGAAACGAGATGTTGAAAGAATTTGTGGTAGATGTGTCACATGTCGGCAAGCTAAATCCAAAGTGAAGCCCCACGGTTTGTATACTCCTTTACCCATTCCTAGTGAGCCTTGGATTGATATTTCAATGGATTTTGTGTTAGGATTGCCTAGGACTAAACGAGGAAGAGATTCAATTTTTGTGGTTGTGGATAGATTTTCTAAGATGGCACATTTTATTCCATGTCACAAAACGGATGATGCCTCGCATGTTGCTGACTTGTTCTTTAGGGAGATTGTGAGATTACATGGCATGCCTAGGACAATTGTTTCGGATAGAGATGCTAAATTCTTGAGCTATTTTTGGAAGACTTTGTGGTGTAAGCTAGGTACTAAGTTATTTTTTTCCACTACTTGTCATCCACAAACTGATGGTCAAACTGAAGTTGTCAATAGGACTTTGTCTACTTTATTGAGGGCGATCATTAGAAAGAATATCAAAACATGGGAAGAGTGTTTACCACATGTTGAGTTTGCTTATAATAAAGCTGTTCATTCTGCTATCAAAACGTGGGAAGAGTGTTTACCACATGTTGAGTTTGCTTATAACCGAGCTGTTCATTCTGCTACTCAATTTTTTCCATTTGAAATTGTGTACGAGTTTAATCCGTTAACCCCATTGGATTTATCTCCTTTGCCTTTGACTGAGCATGTTAATTTAGATGGCAAAAAGAAAGCTGACTTTGTGAAGCAGATTCATGAGAAAGCAGACTCAACATTGAGCGACGAACGGAGCAGTATGCAAAACATGCCAACAAGGGACGTCACAAGATAGTTTTTGAACCCGGAGATTGGGTTTGGCTGTATATGAGAAAAGAAAGATTCCCGACGAAAAGACGTTCCAAATTGCTCCCAAGAGGGGATGGTCCTTTCCAAGTCCTCGAGCGCATCAATGACAACGCTTACAAGCTCGATTTACCTAGTGAGTACAATGTAAGTGCCACTTTTAATGTTACTGATTTGAGTCCTTTTGATGTAGGTGATGATTTGAGGGCAAATCCTTTTCAAGAGGAGGGGAATGATGGAATCAAGGCACCGTTTCGAAGGATCTTGTTCAAGTACCAATTGGGCCGGTTACGAGAGCACGAGCAAAGAAGTTCAAAGATGTACTCAACAGACTTATTCAAGAGTTATGGGCTCAAGCAAATGCATGGAGGCCCATTGAGCATGATCCACGTGAACAACAAAGGATTGTCAACATGATTCAAGTTCTAGAAGGATCCGGTTAAGGCTAAGCTCAAATTGGCAAGATAATATTCTAGAAGACTCAATTCGGCGCCACTTTAAAGAGGTCCAATTAGGCGCCTAATTCTTTCCTTCTTGGTTCGGATTGCATGATTGTTTTAGGCGCCATTTTGTTTCCTTTCTTGGCTCTTGTAGGCGCCAACTTTTATTGCCTTTTTAGTGTGTTTTGTTTTAGGCGTGTTAGGCTTTATTTCCTTATCTAATTTCGGGTTTAATTAGGTTTCCATGTTAGGGTTATTTTCCTTGTAACGTTTAGCCTTTAAATAGAGCCTTTGCTTTGTAATTCGGTAGACATTGATTAATCAAAATTGTGAGGATTTATTCTCTTTGGTTCTTTGAAGAACTACTCGAACTTATCGGGATTTCCCGTGGCGTTCAACTTGACTTATCAAACGGAATTTCATCACCGTTTGTGGCGTCTTCCTTATACCGAGGTTCTTGTTTTCATAAACAACGGGTCGAGGTCTTCCATTCGAATCAGTCCTAGAACGATCTTGGGTTCCCTTTCGTTGTTGGGTCTCGTTATTCTTGGCGAGGTTCACATCACCACAGGTCATGGACCGGGTTGGACTCGTGTCCGTCAACCCAACCCAAGTCCGGGTTAGACCCGGACCACTTAATTTGGTCTGAGTTTGCCCCGGACCACTTAATTTGGTCCGAGTTAGCCCCGGACCACGACCCAGCTACAGTTCAACCCTTTTGAATATTGACCAACCGGATTTGACCGGTTACCTGAATTTTTTTTTTTTAATGTAAGTGTTAAATGAGATTGTTTAGAGGAAATTAATCTCATGACCCCCCCCCCCCCCCCCCCATTGTTGGTAAGTGAAATTCTATTTTTTAAATGTTGGATGAAACTAAAATAGGGGACGCCAATATTTTGATTTTATAGTTTGTCCACTTATTTCTTTAGAAGATAAATGAGGTTGTATGCGGAATGAGGGTGTTGACTAAAATAGCAATGCCAACCATTTCAAAATTACATGTCATTTAGACAATGGATACACTTAACTAAATGAACATGTACGCTAAAATAGTGAATATTGTGTTTATTTGGTGGTCAAAAGTAAATCAAGGGTCATGAATATTTACATACATATTGTATGGGACATGGGATGGATTTGTGATAGATAGTTTCTATTTATTTTTACAAGTTGTTTCATGGTTACTAAAATAGGATCATGTTTACAAAACATAAAAATTCTTGATGCCTACAATTGACATTGATTATAAATATTATATTCGGATGCGTCAAAGTGGGAGGTGCTAATAGTTGTTCTGAAACCTGAATCTATTGGATTATTGTTATATATACATGTAAATTGACTCTCTATGTTTTTGCAGATTAATCATGTTGAACTTTAATCTGTTGTCTAGAATTCTTGATGACAACAAACTCAATGGATAAAATTTAGTAGGTTGGAAGCAGAATCTCTTGATTGTACTCACAACTGAGAAGATTGCTTATGTCTTAACTAATGATGAACCCTGATTAGCTTTATCTGATGCTACTACAGAGATTTCCTATGATAAGCGGCATGAGGCCGATGAACATGCTAAATGCTACATATTAGGCTTCATGACTAATATGTTGTAGAAGCAATGCGAGGGCCTGATAAATGCTAAAGATATGATTGATTCTCTTCAAGAGATGTTTGGGGATCATAGTAAGTCTACACACCAACAGACTATGAAATTGCTGATGAACACCAAAATGGTGGAGGGTGCTTCTATTCGGGATTATGTCCTAAACATGATGTCATATAGTTTTGAACTAGACACACTGGGTGCAAGGATGGATGGTGAGACAGAGGTAGGAGTGATTTTGGCATCTTTGCCAGAAACATTCAACCAGTTTGTGCTGAACTACAACATGAACAAGATGGATGTGACTTTGCTAAAGCTACAGTCAGCTGAAACTCATCATTGATGATGGACAAGTCAGTTCTGAACTTTCTCATCATGGTCATAAGATAGAGACACCATAGACACTGGAAGAGGAATTGCCTAGTTTATCTAGTTTCTCTGAAGAAAAATCCCTAAGGTACATTAAGTATAAATTGTATTTGATAAAGGAATGTCCATTAAATTTTGGCAAACTATGGAAGAGGAATTGCCTAGTTTATCTAGTTTCTCTGAAGAAAAAGAATCCTACTTAAGGTATGCTTATTATAAATTGTATTTGATTTATTGAAATGTCCATTAAATTATTGATATGTCAATTTAACATAACCTCTTACTTATGCAATGTGATTGCGCAATGTGATTGCAAGGGTTCAAGGTAACCCAGAGGCAAAGTGAAGAGGTAGCTATTTTAAAGAATGGAGTGAGGTGCAAGTGTTGCAGTGACTTCTATTGGAGCTTATTCATATGAGTCCTAGAGAGATTATTTTTTTAATTTTGAAAGACTCTTTAATTTCAGAATGTTTTTGGAAATTTGTTTTCAATTTCATAAATTGGTTTATTTGGATATTCAGTGTGTTTTGTTTTGACATTAATGATTTATGAATTACTGATTTTTGATATTATTGATGGTCTGTTTTAAAAAATGTGATTATGGACTCTATGATAGTGCTATAAAACAGGGAACTGAATTTTATGAGATAATATTCGGTTAGTGATAAACATGTATTACCTGTATACTTTTGAGGATTATGACTCAAAAAGGGTTCGTTGGGAATTATTTTAATAAACCCAAATGAACAAGAGGTAATTATCATAAGGAATAATATATTTTGAAAGGAAGTACAACCTAAGTGAAAAGCGAAAGCATAACAGTTCTTGATGAAACAATCAGCTCAGCAATTTGCTTCGGTAGAAGAGATCAATGTAATAGAAATGTTATTAAACCTACTGATGAGTATGAATAGTTCATAACTCAGGAATGTACAATGATAATTCATTTTAATGAGATGATTAAATAATTTGATTTCTCATTAAACATTGATATGCCTTGTATTGATAAGGAGTCAGTGAGAGTTTAGTAATATTTCTAGTTCACTCAAATACTTGAGAAGTATTAAACGCTACTTGCTAGTGTTTAGAGTTAAGGATTTGTAGATTGTCCAGGGATACACAAATTCAATCAATATTGATGTTTGATCAATTTTAGATTTGTATATGTGTATTGGGTAATGGTACATGGGTTGGAGAAGTTGTAAACTAGTTACAACCGATATCTTTACCATTAAAAGGCAAATTACATAGAAAGGGTATACATGAGTATGAGATACATATATGAATGTTTTTTAGTACAAAAGGGAGATTGTAAGAAATATGCTCTAAAAATCATTATTCTAGATAATTGTTATTTAGATGCCATGTTTTATATTTATTATATTAGGTAATATATTGTGACATAAGATATTACGCGGTTATTATTGAGTGACATTGTAGAAAAGGTATGCTAATGATTAATAAATCAAAGGTGGAGAGTATGACTTTTTTGTTCCTTGTATACTTGATGTTTTTTTTGGGAAAAAGGTACATATTTATGTACAATAGGTCTATACTCGTTGTGCTCTATTAAATAGGATGATGTACTCAGTCATCGAGGTAGTGACCTTAAGAAAATGAGTAGGTGCACCATAAGAGTACATGCATTGAATAAGATCAAGTATGAATACCTTCTTCAAGTGATTATTGATGTTAAGAGATATTCAGCACAATTTGTTTATGATATCCATAGACTTGAGAGGTTTGTGCGGATTTGTTTGTTGTGTACTTGTTCGTGAGATAGTATATTCAAGTATATCTATATAAACTTGGACTTGAGAAAAATAAATCTCTGGCCAGAGGAATTTTGTGAAAATGTTTTTTTGAAATTAATATATAATATATATTTATTTGTGAAATTGTTTGGAAACAATTTGAGAGTCCAACGAGTTACAGATTATAAAATTAAGAATTATATGAGCTAGGATTTTATTAATGATAATATTCAAGCTCATGTGGAATATAGTATGGTGGAAGGATAAATAAACCAACACAAATCAATCTCAAATTCTCGAGGGTCAGAATATAAGGGAGTTAAAATTTTTCCATGTGAGAATCTGAGATAACGATGCAGCTAGGGGATAGCTATGAGATAGTCTACCCTAATTGTTAAGACCATCAGAACTCAGAAAACCCTACGACAGTTGTGAGCGTGGATAGAACACTACTATTGTGGAATTCTCAGATTGTGAGATCGACAAGAACCTCTATGAGACTTGGGTACGGAGGATAACAATAAATCGGTCCCTCACAGATGATTTTGTTTCAGCGTAGGACTACCCATAGGATACCCATAAACCCATCCCATGGCACACACCCATACCACTTGACTACCCCCTCGTCCACGATCACCTCATTGGCCACAGTTGGCCAAACCCAGCTCCCCCCCAAGGGAAGTTGTTGGATTGGAGATCAAAAAGACTCTTTTCCGCAGTTGTAACTTTCAGAATTTTCGCACAAAACTTTCCTATAATGGAGTCTAATATCTGTAGGTTTTGCCCTAAAAATTCAGCTAAGTTGACTAAGTGGAAAGGTATGAAATGCCCTTGGAAGCACCTAGGGGTAGTTTCGGCATTTTGGAGAAAATTATGGGTAAAATCGTCAAAGTCTAAAATTTGGGCTTATAGGAATAATGGACTTAATTCATGGGAATTAGGGTAGAAATTTGAGTCGATAACTGATTCACATGAAGTCCAAAACACAAGGCCTGATGCGAATCTAAACCCTGCCCATTAGACTTAATGAGTTAATAAGCAATTAAATCAAAGTAATTTAGTATTAAATCAAATATGTAAAATACTATTCCTACTATGTCCATTTGTATTAATTAAGTGATTAGATGAAGAAGGATAACTAATGAATATAAGGAAAGTAATTAATTAGCTATTAATTTTCGAAAATCAACAAAAGAATAATAATAAAGCACTAATATAAGCCTTAAGTCCAATAAATTAGAACATAGTTAGTAACATAATAATAAAATATGAGGTAAGAGAATGATTTGCACCATATCTTTGGTTTGAAAAATTAGAAAGTACATATTTGCATTTATTTGCAGCTTATGTAAGTTTGGAAATGTCATATGCTTGTAACGTGTCATATTACATAATCATCTCATGGGTATTGGAAGTGTTGAAAGACTGAAAGACACTATACATAGAGGTTGTCCTGATATCGGGTGACGGTACAGTTCGCGATGGGAAATGTGCAAGCCACCACTAATGGAAATAGTGGGTGGTTTCCGTAGGTAATGGTACGAGGCTTGTCTAATCGGGTCCTGGTGTGTGTGATCCACGGGACAGTCCCAGAGGAGAGGAGGGACACACAACCTTGACTCTGAGAGTTAAACAGAGCGCAGTAGTGATACCTCTACCAGACTAGAAAAAGAAAGAAAGAGAATGAAAATATCGGGAACCTCCATTTACTATACTCTTATTTCCAACATGTTGATTGCTACTACTGTGATCATCTGTTATAAATATCATGCCCCTTTCCCCCTTTACTAAGTCAGTAGAACCCACCCCTTTTTCTGTCTTATATTTTTGTATGTGGCGCCATGGATTCTAAAGATGAAGCTTTTTCGAGAGTGAGCAAACCTTAGATCTTGGATTCTTGATCCATACATCCTAGTCTTGCATATTTGAACGTGGGTTTCAGACATGTTTGAGATACTAGTAGAACATGAGCCCCACTGGTACCTCAAAGGACTACCTTTACCCCCACTAGTCCGATTAGAGGATTTCGAGCTAATCGATGTACCCCCAGCACTCCTTCGCCTCGACCCTACTCCACCGGCGAAGGGTAGCCATGTCTCACCTGAGACTGGTGTAGTAGACTTTACCTCCGATACTGATGCGGAGGACTAGTGGACCTTAGTTTTGATGCAGTATCTATTGTTTTCTTTATCTTTTGGTGTATATTGCTGTTTTTAAAAAACACAATTATATTAGCAGGGCAAGCTTTAGAAAGCTTTCACCTTTGTACCTACTTCCTCTTTCTGTAGTCCTTGTGAAAGATGTGTTTTGGAAAAAGGAAAAACCATGATTTGTAATGAAATCGTATATTTACTATTTCGAGTTTCTTTCTGATCTATTTCATACTCCTTATGTTGTTACGCATTCTTTTACTACAAAAGTTTTAAATTTCTAATTTGCTCCAAAGCATTTAACATTAGTCGATTTACCATTATTTTTGAAAATCTCATTATCTTTTCTTAATGCATTTCCAAATTACTAATATTCCAATAATATTTTCAATTAAAATTTTCTCTAAACTTTTCAAGGTCAACCAATTGGTGTTTAATCGGAATAGTTCATACCGTAATCCCCGCTAGTATAGGCACTGGGCGTGACATACGGTTTGTTCCAAATACCGTCTCCACGTTTATTACGATCCACATGCCATTTTTTAATGATCGTCCGCACATTTACTAACCGTTCACACATTATATTCGCTGGCATTTTTCTTTTTCCCTGAAAATAGTGATCACGTTCGAACCGTTGGACAAGTGGTTGGACGTTACATTCTGTGACACTTATTTTTTTCATCACAAATATGAAATACATTCGAACGGTTACTTTGGACCCTTTGCATGTGTTTCAGGGACTAATTAGATTTTTGTCACACACCATAAAGCGTGTGAACATGTTATCCGAATGGACTAAAAACAACCCATGTGTGACATTTGTGTAATCGTCACGCCATTTGAAAACCGTTCAGACTCCTACGATTACCATCCGAACGATTTTCCTGACAAAACTGAAAAATCATCACCCAAAATGTTGCGTGACACGATTACAGTGACAAACCTCCTATCAAAGTTATTTTGATACAGAAACGTTTTGGTGAAAAATTGTAGCTTTTGATGACAAATTTTTTTGACATCCAAAAGCAATTTTCTTGTAGTGTCCTTGGCAACCCCTTGCATCAACATTGGCAAGTCTAGGTCCAAGTAATCGTTTCCAAATCACATATTTTCTAGAAGATCGGGTAATAGCCAAACAAAGTCTAATGAGTTTATGTCCAATCAAATCATGCCCTCACCCTTCCTTCAAGAGACCAATGCAGTCAATTTATTTCTCATTGAACGCAATCAAAGTCATTGGAAAGATGCACTCGATATTTGATCTCAAAGTTATTTACCATAAAAATAGAACTTTATTCCATTCCATCCGTCCAAGTCGATTAATTATTATAAAGATCTCCTACTATGTACTCGATTGACAAAAATTTCAGAATACCAATTTGGTCTGACATACTTCTAGTTAGTTCTAATTCTTGGAACTAACTTTCTATTTCACTTATATGGTGGTCAGCATCAAATTTTGTGTCTAATTTATTGATAGCTATTATTCCTTTTGAGGTTCTGGGAATCTAATCTCTTAATATTTTAAGATTTGCTCAACTTTATCTATTGTTGTTAGATTTCTAGACATTACTTTTAATCCTATAGGTTTTTCTGGTAACTAGATCAAAGGTGGTTCATTATTTTGTGCTTTTTCTAATTTGACTTCAATTTTGTCTAACTAAGTTCCCGAAGTTGTCAAATATTCAAGCATCTCAGATGTAGAAAGTCAAACGACAAATCACAGATGAGTCTTCGGATGGACAGATCATCATTTAAAATTTCAAATGGCTACCTGCGTATTAAATGAGATAATACAACTAGAAAATGCTCATGTAGCCGTTGAATGAGCTACAATATTGCATTATTAGTACATTTAAAATTAGTATATTTCACACTCCATACCCGTATTGCCTAAGCTCTCTTGATAGTAATGTAATGCTTATTTAGGCGAGATTACGGCACAAATATCTTCTTAGGTGTTCAAATGACCAAATTGTCCTCACTTGACATAAAATGGAAACTTTAATGAAATAGGTAGATTTGCTCTACTAGGGATTAGAAGACATCAAAGTGAAGGATATAATTTGATTTTTATTTCAAATAATTAATGAATAAAAGTCTTTTTTAATTCTGGCTTACTATTGATTGGTAGTATTTTTGGAGAAATAATTTGGTTTCAAACTTAAACCTTAAAATCAAGACATAAAAACCATAATACAAACACTACAAGAAAATTGACATTAGGTGTCAAAATTTCGGATGTCAAAATAAATTTTGTCACCAAATCATGCCTTTCAATGGCAAAATAAAATTTTCGTTACACAAGGTGTGCCAGGAATTAGAAAATCATCTAGACGCCTTAAAAAATGTCCGCACGGTAATCACGGGTGAAAAAAGGCAAAACGTCACATATTTGTGACTAAAAACATTCGTCAGCATTTGCAAAAGCGTCCGAATGGTATGCAAAGCCGTGCGCACATGGTTTAGGTGACAAAACACTGTTGTCACCCATTAGTCATGCAGGTCAAATCGTCACAAAAGATGCAATCCCATCCACACAGTTTGATCATAACGTCCGAACATTGGGACAGTCCACGCATGATTAACATGCGTCTATTTTAGACGACCGTGGAGAACAACTGTGCGGGTTCGCAAGGTTCCATCTCGTCTGGACGTGTATCACTACAGTTTCAACGAATGCTGGTACTCCATGTTGCACGTTCCAGATGTCTGCCCGCCCACAGCTGTCTGCATTGTTTCATCCTATTCGAAAGCCATCATTTCTAGAAAATTTGTCTAACCGTTCACGATTTGCAATTTAATGGACGGGATTCTAATTGGTCCACATGGAAAACAGAAACGGACGACGACAATATCTGGTTGTCCGAATGGTATTGATGGATTTTAAAGACGCACATAAGGCATTTGAACGACAATTTACACCGGCTGTTTACACACCATTTTCTCTCCTTTCTCAGACGTACATTCACATTTCTCGTCCAACAATCTTAGTTTTTGGTCCTATTTCATGGAGTTCTTCGTATCCAAGTACGTTTCTCATGTTTTTATTTGGTTTTTTGGCATAAAAATCGTGTTCTTTAAGTTATTTATGTAGAAATGTTCATGAAGGATTTCCAACCGCCACAGTTGTTTGATGGTCGATATTTGTATTGATATGGATTGCTTGATGTTGTAGGATTGTTTAGGCTATAATGTTTTGTTCTTTGGTGTTGGTTTGGGGGAGTTTTGGAGGTGGGAGAGAGGCTAGTCATGGCTGAGTTGACTCAGTCTTATTCCCCACGACACGTCCAGACAAGTGAAGCCGTGTAATAGCCCGGACCATGAAGACCTCAAGTGTTGTCTTATAGTAATGGACACAACTATTGAAACTAAGGTTACGACCTATGGGAAGATCGACAAAGCAACAAGATACTAAGCAAAACACAATAGACCTTTTATTAATACCGAAGTATTACAAAAGAGAACCACTTCTTATATGTATATACTACAGTACAAAAAGAAAACTACAGCCGAAAAACTAAGAAAACATAAAACTAAGATCTCTAATCTTCGTCATTAGTGTTATCCAAGTCGGAGATGTTGACGTAATTATCAGAGTGGGGTAATCCACCTATGTCCTCGTCCTCTATCAGACATCTAGGTCACGTGTGACATAGACACGAAAGTCAACTCCAGAAGTGATCCATGTTGAATGGCCTTGGTGAACTCACCCAAATAACCTCAGACATCTGCTAAAAAAATTTTAACAAACAACAGGTGAGTCCAAATGACTCAGTAAAGCCAGCGGTTAGTACAACAGAATAGCAGATAGAATAAAAGATATTGAAGAAACCGTTCAACAATAAAATCTCAATAGAATAAGAAAGTAAATGAAAAGACTCAATTCTTAAAATTTTGATCTTTTTCATTTCTCAATCACCACTACTCTCACTCCCAGAGTGAATCACTTGGCCAGAGTGACGGTTACAAGTAACCTTCATGTTTTGCAGCAGTACTCCAGAGTAGAACAATCAAACTCCAGAGTGAGTATCCTAACAAAGGATCTTTCCGTATAACGGAGAGGCCAGAATGTCACAACAAGTGAACACATCCTCTTGTGCACAGTATTGTCACGTCTTCACAGTATTACGTTAAGTATGCATGTCTCATGTCAACGCCCATACATATCATTCATGATATGCAACACCTTAACCACACTTGAACATCAAATATTCCTTTCCAACGTACAAGTTAAGTATGCATGTCTCATATCAACGCCCATACATCTCATTTATGATATGCAAGACCTTAACTCGTTTCCATCATCAGACATTATAAAACATTTCTCAAAGGAAAGTGTTGTGAAGGCAAAAACAACACTTTGATTTCTCGATTAAAAACCGGCTTAATCACCACGTAGAAAATACCAATTTTGACATAAAAGTATTGAAATCAAGAAGGAAAGAAATATGTTCAAGCTTTGAAAAAAAATTTTGGAAGAAATTTTGAAAAGAACGGATCAAAGTTGAAAAACAACTTGAAAACGAATCGAACTTTGAAAATGATACTTTTTCGAAAGGACGAGCTTGTTCTTCATCAAGAACACGAAGAACATCAAGAACAATAGGAAGAATAGAAAAATGCTAATAACATCAAGAGATGCTAGAATAATAAATACAAGAGATTCACAAATCATCTTGAAAACTTGAATTGAAATCAAAGATAATCAAAATAAACTTTACCTCTAAGCGAGCTTGATCTTCACTAATCTTCACTAATCTTTCTCCTTCTTCTTTTACTTCACTTCACTACTATCTCAAGATTTAACTCACAATTTAGGATGAATGGTGTAAGTTTAAATGGCCAACCACCCCCTATTTATAGGCAAGCTTGGTTTGTCACATCGACACGTGTCTAGGCTAGCTTCAGTGACTCAAAAGGCTACATTTCCATGCGATGACACCAACCACCCTAAGCAGCTGCTGAGCATGCCTATGGCTGAAATTCACACTATAGCTTGGGTGAGTCCACCTAGGTCCACCGGTGGTCGACACCTCGAGCTACCTAGGTCCTAGCCTTTTTGGTCATGCTTTTTGCATCGATTCGTCGTGCTTCTAGCTTCGATTTGTTGTGCTATCTAGCCTCACATGTGTCACTCTCTAGGGTAGCCGAAATTTCCTTGTTAATGGCTAAGTTTGCTAATCGTTTCACTAATCTTCTGATAATCGCAAATCAACCTAATTGCTCCGATTAATCGACCTACTTGCTTCCGAAAAATAAAAAGTCTCAAATTTGAACCATAAACTCACGGATGAACTCCTAACATATAAAAAAAATAAAAATCATGTGCTTCGGTTTTCGAGACAAAAACATCCACTAGCTTAAAAATTAAATTGATCCAATACAGCTCCTCACATTCTGAACAACAACCTAGTTGCATGCGAACTCCAAATCTCACTTAATCATGTCCTAATCAAGGTTTCGAGATAAAAACGACCTACTAGCTTAAAAATTAAATTGATCCAATGCGTGCTCCTCAATCTCTTGAACAATAACTCAGTTGCATGTGAACTACAATTCTCACTAAATCATGTCCTAATCAAGGTTTCAAACTTAGTATCTCAAGTACTAATACTCTCTCTTAGTCACTAAGTATCCCTTAAACACACTACTAATCACTAACAAGATATCATAAACAATATGCATGTGATGTTTAAAAGCCCGGGGAATGACGAGCCGTATGGACAGATTGTTTTAAACTTTTTACGCTTAGTTTTTTAAACGTTGCCATTTTAAGACAGTCGTGCGGACGTTATTAGTGTGATGTGCGGACGCTGTTGGGCTTTATACACCGTCGTTTAGTTTAAGATATGTACTTGTGTTTAAGTGTTTCAAACTACGTTGTTTTTCACCTAAAGTTTGGATGACGACTTAGAAGAGTACAGATGTTGAGCCTTTAGGCGCTATCGTTTTGTCTAAGAGATATACACATGTTAAAAATTTATTTTTACAAGTATTATTGTTGCGAACAGTTATTCTAGCATGCGCACATTTGTTCACTAAATTAGGTTGCTTTATTCTTCGTGCGGATGGATTATGCTGGCATGCGGACATTTGTCCATTATACGTTGTGGTTTTGTCTAGGATATATACACATGTTAAAAATTTAGTTTTTAGGAGTATTTTTGTTGTTGATAGTTATTCTAGCGTGCGTACGTTTGTTTACTAAACTACGTCATTTTATTATTCGTGCAAACAGATTATGTTGGCATGCGGACATTTGTCTGTTATACACTGTCGTTTTGTTTATGATATATACACATGTTAAAAATTTATTTTTTAGGAGTATTTTTGTCGCGGACGGTTATCCTAGCGTGCGCACGTATATTCCCTAAAACTAAGTTGTTTCATTAGACATTTGACTTTTATATGAGTTCAAAAACTTGTTTGCATTAGGCATCATTGTTTTATATGTTGTGTGAACGCTATGTTACACCGCGCGAACGATATTAATTGACGGATTATTTGTTTTTGCCTTATTTTACAAATTAAAAAATGTCTAAACGCTAGCGTTTGTCACCTACCTCATTTGCCGACACCTCTCTGCAGCAAGATCCTCAGAGTCAGGAGGATATGACGCAAGAGGAACAGCTAGAGCAGCAACGGGTTGAGTTACTCAGCCGATCGGTTATTTTGAGCATAAGGTCACAAATGCTACTTCGAAGAGATGAAGTACGTATCGACGATACCTAGGATCAAGAATATCGTATTCTGTAGATCTGGTCTGGGAGTTTTACGCAGCACTACTAGATGTTGCGGAGTTTTATTGATGTTGCGGATATTGATGCACTGGTATGGACCGTCACTGTACGCGGGGTGACCTTTCAGTTATCACCAGACATCCTAGCGGCATTTATGGGGATGCAGAGGTCGATTGGAGCATACCCTGCAGTGGAGATGGAGAACAAGCCAGTTGTGGAAGACATCTTCCATACTTTCACAGGCCAGGACGTGGTGATCGTCGGACCCTTCATAAGACAGAAGTACATGCTCCCTTTCTTGTATGTTCTGCACCACATCTTCGCTACGACATCGAGTCATGGGCTCACATGATAGAGTATCTTATATTGAAAGGCGAGCTGATGTTTTTTATGGCTAGAGGATGTATTGTAAATCTTCCACTGTACGACTTACTAACTTTTCAGTTTTAAGCAAAGATCGCTTGTGCTGCTTCGTTGCAGTACAATCTACTCTTGACACAGTTCCTCTATAGTGTGGGCTAAATAGATAGTCCGGATGAGGAAAGGAAGCCTCCCCTTGGTCCCATCTATCAAACCACTTTAAGCCATTCCGAGGCTCAGCTTAGGCAGCATAGTTACCGCGGGCTCCTGCTCCCAGAGAGTCGCAGCAAGTGGAGAAGCCCCCTCGTCGTGAACTTGAGGAGCAACCAGCCTGGGCCAATGCTTGGATGGCAATTGAAGGGGATGGTTGAGCTGCTATTTCGCCGACACATCAGTTGTGCGTCGACTTGGGACCCGTGTCACCTCTATGGAGACTTATATGACGGGATTGCAGTCATTCCTCAGTACCACTCTGAGCACCTTGCGTGTGATGTCATGGAGGTAGGGCACCATTGAGCGAGTCCACGGGGGAGGGATCCATTCAACCCGGTCCGTAGCATGATTAGGACTTTCTTGATATTTTTATTTCATGTTATGCTTTTTGGATATTTATTTGGGTATTCATGTTTGTTGTGGATATTTATTTTGGGTTCGTTTTTTGGATATTTACGTTGATTTTGTTTTATGATGGTTATTATGTATCCATTTTTATTATGGTTTAATATTTACCTTTAACGGTTTGGATATGTTAATACTTCAAATGTAATGTTCAAGATCTGTTACTTAGAATGTTATTAATTGTAACACTTAGAATCTTATGTTAAAATTTAAGATGAAATACATAAGTAATTAATTTATAAGAAATGAATAATTAATAAATGTAGTATCAAAATTATTAAGGTATATATATATAAAATAATAAAATGACATGTTTAATTAATTTATGTAGATAGGTAGCGTTCGGACGTTTGCTTAACCGTTCAAACGGTTGTTGTTGTATAAACAACGCCATTTATTCTTAAAAAAATGCTGTCATGCTTTCGAAATGAGGCGTCCGCATGTTCTGCTGGCCTATGCGAACGTGCATTTTCTAATACGACGTCGTGGAGTTGGATGTAAAATGGTGTCGTTGGCTAGTTTGAACATTGTATTTAATTCATAAACATCCAGACACCATCGAAACTGTGGATAACAGTCCTGTTGTCGTCAAAATTGTGGATAATAGTTCGAACGGCTACGAAATTGTTGGTGGTAAATTTTCACGCCCAAATTTTCAGGGGACTTCGTCCAGACGTGTTTTTCGATGAATTAAAAGGCCGAAACCCAGAAACTGGTGTTCATTCGGCAAGTTTCCCGAAAACACCCAAAATCATCTCCAATTCATCTTAGCTCCGATTTCTTCTTGAAGAGTCATTTAATTGTTGAGGAGAGGGTTCAGGCATAGATTGCTCAAACTTTGGGTGGATTGGAGCACAACTTTGCGATCTGAAAACTTTAAGAGGTACGGTGTTCTACATTTTTTATGAGTTTTGAGTAAAAATGTGTTGTTTTGCTTTTTTTTTTTTTGTTTAATGCTTTGGGTAGCTTAGAAACAAGTTTGGTGTTGATTGGGAGCGAAAATGCTGATATAAAACGGTTGTTTTTTAGATTGAAATGGGTCTGTGGCCGAGTGATTGTCGAAGGATATGTTCTTCAATAATCGCAGTCCGAACGTTTACTGTAGCCGTCCGAATGGTTTTAGGCAATTCAAACTGTTCAGACTTCCTACAGGGCGTGTGGACGTTTCTTCACAAAACAATATCTTTTTGTTTTTGGCAGTGCAAACGGTTGTTAATCGGTCTGAACGGTTATGCGTGAAGTTTATTTAATATTTGTTTTGTTAATTCTCGAATTATCCAAGTTATGAATAGTTTGGGATTAGACTACCTGTAATGTACGTAAATGTTGATCTGGTTAATGATCGATTTTTGTTTATGTTTGAACAGTTTTTGTTAGGTTGGCCATGGATCGCTCTAAGAAAAGTATCACCAAGGCTGGGGCATAGACTGACCGACCAGCTTGGAGGACCTATGGTAGTGGAGCTGAAGGAAATTATCCAGACGATAATGGAGGCGACACATACGTTATGCATGGATCTCCATACCCACTTGACCACTCTGAAGAATAATTTTGCTCTGACGAAGAGGGATCTTAGGGAGGAGCTGAATGGTATGTAGAGGGAACTGATTTCTATGAGAGAACACATGTCCTAGTTGTACCAGTCTCTCCATACCGTTCCGATACAGCTCCAGACACTCATCAAACGGTTGGATAATATGGAGGAGCGGTTGGAGCATGTTTGTGACGCCATTGGACAAGATCTCGATGAGCTAGCTCGTCGTCATGATTTATTTAGTCTCCAGCTTGTACTAGACTTTATAATTATGTTTTTTGTTTATTATTTCATGTTTGATATTTTATATTATGTACTTGATTTTGATTATGTATTTTATTTACTATTATTTCGGTTAGATATTTGTAAATCACTATTAATTTTATCGTATATTTAATATAGTGTCTTCATATTAAATGCATAATTAAATAAATTAAATTTGAAGATTTCGTATTATAATTTAGAGTAGTGCAGACGCATTAATAAAGTCCAGATGTCCGTTGATATGTTACTCGTCCGCACGCAATAAATAAACATCCACACGAGTTACCAATGCATAACACCCAAACTCAACTCCACCATCCTCACATCCTTATTTAAGCAACATCGGCATGTTCTAAAGTCGTTCGTACATTATATTCATGGCAATTTCTTTTTTCTTAAGATAAAAATAATACGCGTATGCACGTGGTTTATCAGCATACGGACGATGAATCTGCTTACAAAATTTACATTTTGACACAAAAATTCACTTCGTGCAAACCGGTATTAGAGACGTTCGGACTGGTTTTCATGATGAAATTGATTTTGTCATGTAATACATTAATGTTCGCACGGGACATGTGAACAGAAAAAAATAAGGAATCCGTGACGTATTTATAAATGTCACGCAAAATAAAAACCGTCCGAACCGTCTGAGTTGGTGTCTAGATGCTATTTCCTGTGGAACCTCACAAATTGTCACCCAAAAATAAGGGTGACACGCTTCTTCTATCAAACCATAACTTTTGCTGACAACTTTAGGTGACAAAAACTTTTGACACCCAAAACTCATTTTGTTGTAATGAAAATATTATCGCGTTAAATAAAAAGGAAAACCGTTTATATATTAAAGAAATAAGTTTTGAATCCTTTACAAAGGATTCCTACAAAAGTAGTTAGAAGATTTATAAAAGTGTAAGCTATCTATAAGCTCACCTAAACGTAACAAAATATTTCCAAAATACTTACAAAATAACCATCAAAATATAAATGCTTAAACTTATCCACAAAATAAAACTAACTAGGCAAAATTAACATAACTACAGGCCCTCATCTGTAAGTCCTAGATTAAGGCAACCCAAGAGGGGGGTGAATTGGGTTTCCAAACTTTTTCGCTTTTAACCCCCAAAACTGTGTTTGCAAAGTAAAGTCTAATTTAGCACAAGTATATTAAAACAACGAGTAAATAAGTGCTAAATGTAAAGAGTAGGGATAGAGAAGCAAACACGTGATTTTTAGGTGGTTCGGCAAACCCGCCTACATCCACCCCTCAAGCTCCTTCACCGAGCCTTGAGGTTTTCCCACTATCTTCAAATAGTACACTCTAGCTTCCGGGTGCTAGAGAACCGTACAAGTGTTTTCCCGGGCTTAACACTCAAACCCACCCAAGTGGTTTTTCGGGCTCACCACTCACAACCTAACCAAGCTTGAGATATACCTCTCTAAGCTTCCTTCTTTAGTGAACAACCTCACTAAAGGAATCACTTTTTTTGGATAGGAAGATTGAAGAATAAACTCTCTCAAAGAGTGTATATGAAATTTGAAATCTCTATCTCTTTATTCACACAAAGACAAGGATATGAAAGTGTGTTTTGTGTGAATGATATGAGAAATATAGAATATGAAGGTTTGGAATATTTCTCAAGTGATCTAAATGATATGTGGTCGTTGTGTGTTATTTTGGACGTTATGAAGGTGTATTTATAGGCCACAAATGAAAACTAGCCGTTTATAGCCGTTAGGGGTCGATTTGACAATTTTACTGTTGTACCGGTCGACTGCTTCATGTACCGGTCGACCGCTTCAACTAGCCGTTGCTCAACGGTCATAAAATTTAAATGCTGTCAAATTTTCTCTCATCAACCGCTACATATAGCGGTCGACCGCTATAAATCATTTTCATAGACCGCTACAATTAAAAAGTCCATTTTTGACATTTTTGAAATCCCGCTTCAAAAACCAACTTCCCAAAAGTATAACCAAGGCTTGGGAGTTTATATAGGGATGATTTGAAAACATTTAAAGCTCATTTTGGTTGTCAAACATGTGATAAGAAGATTATGCACGGTTTGAAAAATATGCAAGTGTGTGATTCAAATCCTTGTCAAAAGTGAAACTAAGAGTTACAAGGTATATACCCTACGGTCTGAAACTTCACTTTTGAGCTCCTTGCATCTTCTTGATCTTCTTTCTTTCAAGTCTTTGGCTCTTTCATCAAAACGTCTTTGTCTTTGAAGATGTCCGTTTTATAAACTTGGTCCATTTATTGAAATCATCAAAATCTCGATTGTGCACAAAAGCCAACATCATCTACGCCCGTAAGGTCCACTACATTATTTGGGGCTATCTTGTCCAGGTTCACCAACTCTGTGGGGATGTCAAGAAGACAAGGTCCAACGGAGAAATCGGAGGTAGGTCCTTCGGGGTCCAGCAATGATAGTTCTCTATGACCACCTCAAAGGAATCAGAGACCCACACTCAGATATGTACCATAAGCACATGTGTGTCGAAGTCATGTGTTTGGAAACTCTCGAGTACCCTCATGATCTACTATAATAAAAAGGTGTACATATACAAGAAATAAAAAAGGCTTAATTGCACCCAGGGCCCCTAACGAAGGTTGCAAATGAGCCCCTGAGATAATATTTTCAAGGTAGAGTTTTAGTCAAATCAAGGCCCATTTGTCCATTTCCCGTCAGCTTTGTTAACAGGCATTGCTATCAGGGTTTTAGAATCCACGTCACAACAAATTAGAAAGCGCCACCTATCCAATTAAATCTTCCATGCCACATCTGCGCCAGGTGTCTGCAATAGAAAGAACGATGTTGCCTCATTAAGTTGTTTTTCTTTTTTTAACTGGACATGGTGAGCTGGCAGACACCTGGCGCAAATGTGACATGGATGTATTAATTGGGCAGGTGGCGCTTTCTAATTCATTTTGACTTAGATTTTAAAATCCTATCAGCAATGGTCATTAACGAGGATGACGAGAAATGGTCGGAGGGGCCTCGATTTGACTTAAACTCTACCTCAGGTTTCTATTTGTTGAAAAAGTTACTTCAGGGGCTCATTTGCAATCTTTGTATGCCTCAGGAGCCCTAAGTGTAATTAAGCCAATAAAAAATAATGAGTCTTTTGAAATAAGTAAGTTCAGGGAGGGGGACATGACATCAACAATAAACAGTGAATATAACATAAAATATAATCATGTAATCATAATAATTACAACAAATATGTGCATTGTCATACAACGGAGAATGTATGCGATGCCAGCTAACAATCCACTAAAAAGTATTCCTAATTTATTTCTTTTATGAGGTATTATATTCCATCCTCCACCTTGTTCTGTATAACCCCTAGTGTAGCACCTCGGATTTTTCTTATATTATTATATTATTTTTATTCAATTTCGAATTTTGGTTTGTTTCAAAAAGTCATCTTTTTTTTTAAGTCTTTAAATTTGAAATGTCAATTTTATTTGAAAAATATTATCTTTTAAAAAGTGTTTAAATTTTAAAGGAGATGTTTTATCTTTATCTCCTGAGATTTTAAATTTTTGAATTTCAATATGTTAGCCCAATGTTATTTTGCAAACAATTCGTATTTGATTTTGATGATAACAAAAATTACTGAGTGCTTTGAAGACTTTTAGTTTTTACCTTATCAATCCACAATTTCTAAAAAATATTTCAAAAGATCGAGGTTATCTCTCTTAAATATTTCTAATTGTACTTAAACACCATTGCACAAAGTTGAAAGAGCAATTTTTCTTATTGTAAGTGTTTAAAGAAGTGTTGAAATGGAAAGGATACTTTCAAGCTGCTGATTTTTCTCTCTAGCACTGATAGTGTTGACACATTGAGGATTAGTGTCGACACATTGCACTGACACCCGAGAACAGTTTTTGGGGTGTCGACACATCACATTGTCACCCGAGAGCTGAATTCATGGTGTTAACACATTGAAAATTGGTGTCGACACATCGCACTGACACCCTAGAGCACATTTCCAAACTAATATTGAGGTGTCGACACATGCTGTAATTTTCCAAAAACTATTGAAACGTCGCCAGCTCATTTAAAATGCTCCAAAAAGATTTGGGTACCCTTCCAACAATACTTTTGAGGGTTTTGAAGACTTTGAGGACAAGGGGCTATAAATAGAAGAAGATAGAGAGATAAAGACAACGACTTGCAATTACTTTATGCCCTAACTTCTAGAGAGAGAAGAGAGAGAGAGAGCTTTGAAGAAGAAAAAAGAACACACCTACCAAGAAAGCTAATGCTCCCCCTTGTCAATACTTAAGCTTTCCTATAAGAATCTTGTCTTCTTGCTCACTATTGTGCTTTCCACTTGCTTATTTAACTTAGAGAGCCTTTCTTTATTATTCCTTTGTACCCATCTTTTGTAAAACACTTGGTCCTACTCGTAAGGGTAGAAAAAATCCCTTGGATTTTGGAATTTGTGAAGAGAGTTGAAGCGTGAGCTCGCAAAATGCTTTGTAAAGGTTCCTTCGCAGCCATGAAGCTAAGGTGTACTTGTTATTTGGAGAATAGTGAAGAAAGCTCAATGAAGTCAATAGCCTTGGGGTGGACGTAGGCAAGTGTTAGCTGAACCACCTAAAATTGCGGTATCATCTCTTTACCGTCGCCACACTTAATTCTGATTCATCTGCTGAGTCATGAATTCAGCCAGGTTTTGAAGCATTCCTTCTGCATCGATTCCCTGGTTCTTTCGTTCTTGGTTTCTTATTGGACTATCTTCTCCATCAAGGTCTACCATATCTCCTAAATATCAAAAGAGCAAGGTCTATTACATCAAATAATAATGATTAAAGCGTAAATCATGCTCTGATACCATCTTGTCACATCCCTCGTGTTCATATTAATTAGTCTCAAAACTCTCTTTGTAGTAACAGAGATGCATAAAGGCAAGATTACAACATGTCCTTATCCTATGAGTCTCAAGACTATAGTATTTTCCTTAGGGTGTATAAAGATTACTATGTAATAAGGAAAACCAATGGAAGACTTGTAACATAATTCGGGAGACAAAATGGTGAAAAAATGGAAATCAAATTCTAATAAAATAGGCTGATATATTGAAAAGCAAGCAAAGCTATATATATATATATATATATATATATATATAATAGTACTCTAGAAAACAAAGGAAAAGAAGCACAACCAATCCGTTGGGGTTAGGGATTAGGGGAGGACTCTTGGTTCTTACAAATCCTAGGCTAACATAGGTAAGCCTATATTAAGATCTCTAACTCTATTGGTCAAGCTTAATTACAAGCATGCCACACAAAGTAAGAGAAAACATAAAACAAAGCATTTCTCAAGAAGTGTCTTCATCAGATGATACGGAGTCTATGTCGGTGTGGTTTGCTCCCACAGGGTCGTTCTCACGCGGAAACTCTGGTGGTAGATCTTTTGGGATAAGGTAGTGCTGGGAGTCCTCGAATACTTCTAGGCCTTCCGTTACTAGCACTAGGATATGAAAGACCAGTACATGGGTGGGAAGGTCGTGGGTAATGAAGGAGTCAAACACCGCCATAATCTATCTTAGTGAAATAAATGTGGACAAGGAAATAGGGTGAGTCTTAAGGACTCAGTAAGGGGGGATAGCGGGCATGTGATGACAAACATATAAATAGTACCTACATACTTGATAAACGGTTCATAATGCAAAGAAAATACCAGTATAATCATCATAAGAAGGATGCATGCCATACTCATGTCTGTAAAAATGCACTGTGTCTGTACAATCATTTGCTTTCCATGTCCCCTGTTTCACCCCAAGAGGTAGGGTTGTGCGTCCAATCTCTCCTGCACTTTAGGATAATCCTAGGCATTCTGTTGATCTAGGACAATGGGTAAAGGCCCATCTGCCTTCTACCCTGGGGCCATCTACTACCCGTTAGTGATGGTTGCACTCCCCAGTGATCAATACGTCACCCAATAAACTGTAAAAACTTTCCATTGGTGCAAATGCCATGTCCTTTATATCATGGATGCAATCACCATACCATAACATTGATGCATATTTTTCATAAAAATATGCCCTTACCTTTAATCATGTGCAATGAATTTCCTTAATCTCGCTTAAAACATCACATGTAAACATGCCACATGATAATTTCATTTTCATAATAAATATTGTAAAAGACTTAGCATTTTATTACATCCATGATTTCCAAGAAAACTTAATACTCTTATAACATCCATATCTTGTATTTATTTTCAAAATAATTACCCTTAAACTTATACTTAGCCAAACTAAACTCCTTAATCAAATCAGCAAACAATTAGAGACTTAGATTAAAAACTTTCATTCTTTAAACACAAGTCCAATATCTAAGTTCAATATTTCAAGTCCAGTGAGGACTTGAACCTGGGCTTGCTGGCAAGCCCAACTCTTGAGAAGATCAGTAGCTATGGAAGGCTACTTGGGTCAGTCCAAAACAATTAAAAAGAGGCCCTATACATATGGCCACTTAAGTTAAGCTTTTTGGGTCCAATAGGGACCTATCATTGGGCTCCACTTACAAAGCCCATAACCTAGCAACATTCATAAATATTTCAGCCTATTTAAACAGTCCAAGTGATAGAAAACAAGTCTAATTTGTGTAGCTATAGAAAAGACTCGTTTTAGTGCAAAAACATAGTTTTTATCAATAACTTCAAATAATCATAACTTTTTCATCCTAACTCCAATGACTAAAAATTTTAACTGAAATGTTCCTGATAGTGTCTTGTCTAATCCCACCAAATTTGAGATCAATTTGTGGTCGTTTACTATATAAGATAATTCACTAAGTGCACTGTTATTACTAATTAAGCAAAACTAGACTATGTTTGACTTAATTATCCATATATTTATTTTTCCATGAAAATCTTTGCATGAAACCAATTCTTCACATTCTTAATACTTTTTAATCAATCAAAAATCATGCCATGCAAGGTAATTACATAAAATTCACTTCAAAATTCATTAAAGGGGCTATATGACCTAAACTCAACAATACTTTCTATTCTTCAAAATCCTCTTTCATCTAACCATTTTAATCTCTTATCTAGCTCATGAATAGTCTAATGAAAGGTTCCAGATCACTACATATCACATTGCTACCCTAAAATCATCAAAATACCAACAATGTCATTAACACATAAGTTACCCTTACCTCTCTTGAACTTTCTTGGTCTTTGATGAGCTTTAGGGATTATAAAACCTACATAGGGCTTACTGTTACTAACAAAATCATCATAATAACTTCGAGCATTGCAAAGTTCAAGAGAACCTCAACCTTTACCACTTTTCTCCAAAAATTCGGCTACTCTCCTCCTCCTTCTTTCTTCAGCTCTCTCTCACTCTCCCTCTCTCTAAGGATGGCCGGAAGTGTTGTGTGAAGAAATCTCTCCACAAAGCATCCTGTTTATACTATACCTTGACCATGGTTTGTCTCTAGGGTTAGTTTAAATATGCTAGGGGTAAAATAGACCATATGATCATGTCTACCATTAGGTTAGGGAGTCTATGCAAGGCTGAGAACTGAATTAGTGAGAAGGGGCGGCAGCAACTCAAATGGTGACAAGTTTTGCATGGTTTTAATGATTGCTAATCACAAGCAATCATGACATGCAATCCTAGGGGCTTTGACCGGTTTTGTGAGTCAAAGGGAGAGGTGGCATGGGCTAGGTGATGGGCTGGGCCGTGTGATGTGTTTGGGGACCCAATTCCAAGAGATTTCCAAGCCCAAAGCCATAAAAACATGGTTTCCGAAACCCAATTATCCTATTTCTTGCAAAAATTCTTAAAAACAATCAATAGGGTGCATGGAAATCCTAGATTAGGTCCTATTGGCTTGATAATTAAGGGAGTAATGTAAACCAAGCAAAAAGTTTGAAGAAAATAATAAGGTTTTATAAGAAATTAGGGCTAAAAACATGTAATAGGGGTATTTTAGTATTTTCCAGCAATAATATATATTATTTAAAAATTTCAAGGTACTGAAATGAGTAAAATATATAATTAAATAAAAGAGCTCAAAAAGATAAGAACGAGGATAATTTTTCTCATAATTATTTGCTATGTAAAACTATTTTTATGGATTTTTCCCTCTTTTAAAACTAATTAAATAATTAAATCCAAAAATAGTAATATAAATACTATTTATTATAATCTAATTAAGAAAATTAAGCTAATTAATAATACTTAGAGGGTCAGGGTATTACAGGGTAGTTGAGAGAAGGCTTAGAATTTTAGTTAGATTGAATGTTTGTTTTGTTATTTTTCAGTTTTTAAAGAATTTTAAACGAAGTATTTTTATTCAATTATTTTGAAGTTTTAAACTTGGATTATTTATCAAAAATTATTTATTTTGTGTTAACTGATTTTTACCCCCAAATTCACAAATTTTCAATAGTTTTACATTAGAAGTAACCCCTAACAGCCGGGGTTCGAGGCGTTATGCTCGGAATAAGAGTTGTGCATTCCATACCTCTTCCACTGGGACAGTTCTGTGATGAACTCCTCACTGAAACACAATTAAAGGTAGAGCCCTGCTCCATGCTCGGAGGCCACCACATGAACTCCAAGGCCCTGATTGCATGTTTTTTAGGAGTATCTCAATAAAAGCCATTATCAAATATAATTCACATTGAGCCACGATCAACATTGAACAATCACTGCATGTTCAAATCAATACCCATGCTCTCAATTATTCATAAAACATTCCTTATTTTCTTTTAGAATGTCCATTCTGTTAGTGATATGAAGCATGCCAATCAATACATTTTAATTCAAAATAAAAAATAAATAAATTTTGATTCAATTCAAACAACATAATTTATTGGAAAGAAATACATATTAAGTCCCAACATGTTATTTATTATTTAATTCTTGATTATGAGATGATTCTGTTCGGTACACTTTTGCTTAGGATTTTAGTTAACCATTTAATTAGGATTTATCCTTTTGGGTTTCCATAAACTTAAGGGTCAAATATCCTTTTTAATAATTATCTTTCTAGTCCCAGCCCAATCTTTCTTCAATCTCTCTTTTCTCTTGGATTGGGTCTCCCGGGTCAATCTCTTTTCTCTCTATGGATTGACCCTTGTGGCCCAGTCCTATTCTATTATCATTATTATCATCTTTATATCTTGAATAACCATTCTTAATCATAAATAATTTGGGCCTAAAATAAGGCCTTAAAATTAGTGGCCCTTTTGGGTTCTTTTCTTGTATAGGTCCAATTTGTGGCCAAACAGGCCTCTATTTTAACCAAAATTCCAAATCTGAGTTTGAGTTTTATCTCACTCAATAGCCTCTAAAATCAGGTTCTAATTGGGTCCTTAGTTTAGATTAAAAACAGGACTTTTCGGCCCATTAGTTTGACTTGTACGCTCTCTTTAGTGATCTATGCCTTTTTCTTGCTCTTCTTATTTTGTGCATTCTTTTTAATGCAAACACAACCAAAACGTCCAGATCTAGTTATCTATGCACGAACATGATTTCAACGTGAAAATTATCTAACAAATATAGCATTTAATCACTCTTACCAACCAAATTTAGCAACACATGAATACCTCACTCAAGCTCTTGTCCAAGCTACAAATATGCCCTCTTAGCTTCTTTTAGTGTACAACCCACACCAAAAGGAATCAACCTGATTCCGGTGTCAAGTTATCACAAGTAGGTTTTCTAGTCATAGCTCAACAACCAAGATAGATGTCATCTCTTGAATGAAAAAAAAAAACAAGAATTTGGCTCTCTCCAAAAGTAGATGAATAAAGTTCAAATTCTGTCTCAAAAGCTCACACAATGAATATACTTGAAAGTAAATAATTTGTGTGTAAGTTAGTAAAAATGAGATGCTAAGGCTTAGAGATGAAATGCACAGAAATTATAAAGTTTTGGCCAACTTGGAACATCTTTGAAATTTTCATTTTAAAGACTCCAATCGAAAACTCGACATTTTAGGTTATAGAAAAATTTAGCCTACTAGTCGACCGGAATCCTTTTACCAGTGGATTTGGTATTGTGACCGTCAGCTTCTAATGAGATTTACGGAATTTAAAATTCAAAAATATTATGTTCCTTGACATACCAGTTGAGCTGAATATCTATAGTGATGGATTTGAGATCTGTGATCGCTGTCAGCATAACTGATTTTTAAATTTGAAGTTCAAAAATATTTTTGTACCATTGCTATATGGTCATCCACTTTTCGTTCGATAGTGAATACAGTTAAGGTAAAGTCAAAATAAATTTAGTATCTTGCATAACTACATCCAATTCAAAGAACAGAAGCACCGATATATGTACTGGTTACCGCTAGCCTTCCATTATTGAATCCGATTAAAACACATTGACCAAAAAAACGTAGACTCTTGACCACTGCACCTAATGCAGCCGGTACTCGTATTGATCGACCACTGGTCGTCCGGTGTAGACGAAAAGTCATTTTAATATTAGTTTGAAGATTTTGAAGTTTTTCTAAAATCATATGGAGTTAGAAAAATTGTTTAAAATGAAATTTTCTAATTTCTTTGGAAAGTGAGTGTGTGATCAAGCTTGTCCAAATAATGAGTTTTGGAGTTTCATGAAATACCCTTCAAGTCTTGAACTTTTACTTCTTCAATTCTTGTATCTTTGGCTCTTTCATGATAATGCTTTTGTCTTTAAAGATGTCTATTTTATAGACTAAGTCCTTTTATTGTAATCATCAAATATTGATTGTGAACAAAGCCAACAAAAATGATGAGAGCTAGATCCAGGCCATGGAAGAAGAATTGAATCAATTTAAAAAGAATCAGGTATGGAATCTTATTAGCAAGAAACAAAATTCCTTATCATTTATCTCACTAATAGAAAGAGTACCAGTGATGCGTGTCAATTTCTTGAATGTTCACTAATCTCTTGACTTAGCAGGAAGCAAAACTCTGTAGCTCTTTCAACGGCTAAAGCAAAGTATGTTGCTATCCGTAGTGTTTTTGTACAATAGTTCTGGATGAAGTATCAATTGGAACACTTTGGTCTTCATTATTCACTAGTCTCAATAATGTGTGATAGCACTAGTGCTATTAACATGACCGAAAATCCTATTAAACACTTAGGGACTAATCAGCTAGAAATCAAGCATCATTTTATAATAAATCATGCTCAGATATCACGCTTGAATTTATGAGTACCCACCTTAATTGGTATGTCAAATCCTCTTAATTGACTATTGCTTCTTAATCGTATTGTTTGATATTTTGAATGACCTTTTTTTTCTGTTAATCTTCCTTTGATTGGTTGTGTTTATTACTCAAATTGATTTCTATTTTCTTTATCATTTATCTCAGTTTGATGTGTTGGTTTTAAAAGATTTTAAAAGAGTGATTCTTAAGTGACTTCACTCTAACAGTGTGATTCGACGTTGTATAGTCAACTATACTTAATGATGGAGTGAATTCCCTATAATTTTTCGAGAATCCAAAGGGGTTCTGAGAGCGAGTTTTGAAACATCACACTCTATTTTATCTTTCTCTCTCTCGCTTTTTGCCCTAATATCATTCTTCAGCACTAATTCCAAAAAAACCCTCTACAACATCAGTCTCTCTATCTTCCTATCGGTTTAGGTTCTCTCAAAAATTCTAACATTTATCTCTTAGTGACGTTTAATGGAAAAGAAAAGAAATACCAAAAGAAAGAGTAGTAAAGATAACCTCCAAAATAGGACCAAAAAAAAAAAGATAACCTCTAAAAAAAGAATCAGAACATAGATTTCAAGCTTTGTGCCTCGTAGAAGAGAAGAATCAAAAGAAGTGAGTAGTTCCAATCAAGATTCATGATTCATCAGAAGAATCAGGAAAAACCTGTAATTCCTAGGATTAAGGCAACCTAAGAGGGGGTGAATTGGGTTTCAAAAAAAAATTTCGAAACTCACCCTTTAGAAAGTGTTTGCTAGCTACAAGTCTCACAAAGATAAACACAAGAATATATATTGCAACTCAAATATGGAAATAAAACTTAGAACAAGAAACTAGTAGCACAATGTAAGGAGATAAAGGAAGAGAAGCAAACACAAGATTTTTAGGTGGTTCGGCAAATCCGCCTACATCCACCCCTCAAGCTCCTTTACCAAACCTTGAGGTTTCTCCACTATGCTCCTTTCAACCAAGGGAAAGGTTTCCTTACACTTGAGCTTGAGAAACACCTCTTCAAGCCTCAAGAACGAGTTTGAGAACAAACCTCTCCAAACTCCTTCTTTTGATGAACAACCTTCACCAAAAGGAAACAAGAGAATCACTCTCTTAAAGTGTATAGGGATGAACGAAAATGCCCACTAAAACTCCCTTGATGGAGTAGATATTACAATGAGAAATTTCTATCTCTTAGGCTTCACACAATAACAAGGATGTGAAAGTGTTGATTATGTGTGAATGATGTTTGAACAAGGATTGAAAGGTTTTTTATCACTCTTAGCCTTGGTAAAATGATTTTGGTCGTTCAGCTTCTTTTAAAAGGCGTGGGGATGGCTTTATATATACCTCATAAGAAATATAACCGTTAATAGCCATTGGGAGTCAATTTTTCAAAAATTCACAACAAGCCGGTCGACCGCTGCAGGTTTACGTTACCCTAATGGTCATAATGCTAGAAATCAGAACGGCTCTATTCTTTTTTTTAAAACAAACCGGTCGACCACCTCACGATCTGGTCGACCTCCTCAATTTAAGCACATGATCCGATTGATTTAAAACCACGATTTTGACCAGCTTAAAATACCCATTTTTAAAGACTAACTTCCCATAAATATACAAAAGGTTTGAGAGTAAAATTGGGATAAATTTCAAGCCATTAAAACATTTTTAATCCTCAAAACAAGTGGTAAAGCGGTTTATGCAAGATTGTTATCATCAAAACATTGATTGTAACTAAAAGCCAACAAAACCTCGGTTCCCATATTCAACAAATTTTCCCACCCCTGAGCTCGGTACAATTCTTCAATATTGAGATCCACTAAGGCTTCCACCTTGATATTTTTACCATTTAGCACTTTCCTCTTCAAGAAATCACTAAAATAGAGATTCCCAAAATCCCAACTTAGAAAATCGAAAGAAATCTCACCAAAAAGATGATCCTCCTTTAAAGTTGAGGATTCAGCAACCTCTTGATCCCTTTGACCAGCACTCTTGGTCCTCGACTTGATGATTAGGAACAAAAATGAACGAATTTGAGGCCAAAAGATGAGTTTTGGAGGTTAGGGTTCCAAAGGGTCCAACAATACAATTTTCAAAATCTAGGTTGATTTTTATGGAAAACCTGCTAAAAAATTATGGGTTTTGCGGAAGAATGAGTTCTGAAAGGATTGGTGACTAATTGAAGCAAGAAAAATGAGTCTAGGAGAACATTTGGGAGAGAAGGGCACAAGAGAGGCGAGCGGTTGACAATGAGAAATGGGCCAGTTGATCAAGAGAGTCTGGGTATATATACCCTCGACAGACCGGTCGACCGCTTCCTATAGCAGCTCCACGAGGTTGGACCGCTTCAGAGAACATGTTCTCTGAACCGCTCAGCCACTCCATGAAGCGATTCTACTATAATCAACCGCCTTAGATACCAACTAGGAAAAAATGAGTTTTAAGCCCCAAAAAAGAAGTGAAATGATGCAAATGATAAAATAAGATCAATAAACATTATTTGAGGATAAAATAAACATGTTCAAAGCATCAAAACATCTCAAATATATTGTAAAAGAGCAACAAACAAGTTAGAGAGCATTTGCATCTAAAAACCTAATATTTCTTCTAAGATCACGAAATCGATCATTGCTCAAGGGTTTTGTAAAAATATCAGCCAATTGATGTTCAGTGCTAATGAATTCGAGTAAGATATCACCTTTTTGTATATGATCTCTCAAAACATGATGTCTCACCTCAATATTCTTGGTACGAGAGTGTTAGATGGGGTTTTTGGACAAATTTATGGCACTTGTATTATCACATTTAATAGGTATACTATCAAACTCAAGGCCAAAAGTCTATGAGAGTTTATTTCATCCACAACACTTGAGCACAACAACTACCGTCCGCTATGTATTCTACTTTGGTTGTTGATAATGCAACCGATTTTTGTTTCTTGCTACTCCAAGAAACAAGAGATAAACCTAGAAAATAGCAAGTACCACTAGTACTCTTTCTTTCAACCTTGCACCCGGCAAAGTCGGCATTGAATTTGCTTACTAGATTTATGTGTGTGTCTCTAGGATACCAAAGTCCTAGGTCAATTGTATCCAATAAATATCTAAAAATTCTTTTCACGGCACCAAAATGAGATTCTTTAGGGTAAGATTGAAATCTAGCACATAAACAACACTAAACATAATATCCGAGCCTATTGACCATTAAAAAGATGAGAGCTCCAATCATACCTCTATATTTGTTGATATCCACCTTTTTATCTTTCTCATCCGAGTATTGTGAAAATTAACTCTCTATTTCTTGTGAGTGTTCACAAGTACCATAAAGCTTCAAATTTGTGTTTTTTTTTAGATAAAAAAATAGTGACTGTCCGTGAGGTTAGGGGGATACTGTGGTGAGGATGGTCTCGGTTTAGGTTATGAGTGTTACACCTACACTATAAAAGTACTTAGGATGTGAATGTTGCTACTAGTAAAAAAAATTTGGTTGTGAGTGTTGAGTCTAAAAAAAAGCTTGGGTTGTAAGTATTGAGCACGTAAAAACACTTGTAAGGTTCTCTAGCACCTACAAGATAGTGTACTATTTGTAAATTGAGAAAAATTCCAAGGAAGGATCCTTGGTGGTGGACGGAGGTTGGTTTTGACTAAACCACCTAAAATCTCATCGTATCTCTCAACCTTGCACTCCATTTACTTGCTATAATTATTTATGCAAATGTTGTCTTTAAAACTAAGACTTTGTTTTTAACTTGAGAGTTATCAAAGCTTTTATTAAGATCACATTTCTATATTAGTCATTTCTCCTTATTAACTGGTTCATTTAAGTAGAAGCTATATTGTTTCTCTTGCTTGTATTTTGGTAAAGCTTCCTACTTTGTGCTACTCTCTACTGTAACTTTCATAACCATTTGTAACTCTGTTACATTGTGTTTTATAGTGTTACATTCACAAGAACTTTTATAAAATTCAATTCATACCACCCCTAGGTTGTCTACCTAGACTCACAATACCAGACTCTTGGGAGACATTTAGAGTGTAATTATCTAACCTAGCCTGAGATGGTGTATTCAATATGAATTTTGAAAGTTTGATCTGATGAAAATTAACTTATCAATTCTCTTTGTTAATCTTTGAGAATTCTTCAATAATCTTCAAGTTCATGTTAATCTCACAATCTTGAGCATTCCACGATAGCAACTCAAATGTTCTGCCTCCTTCCTTTCCACACTCATAACGTCGTAGGGTTTTCTAAGTTCTAATGGCCAACTCTAAAATTTATGATTAATTAATAGGTTATCTCATAGCTATCATTTTAAACAATACCCTAGTTGTGATAGTGCATGGGATTGTTAGAAATCTCAGATCTTGGCCGTAGGATCACATGGAAAAATTCTTTTCTATTAACTCCCTTATATTCTTTATTCCGAATTTAGGCTTATACTAAATTGTAATCATGTCCAACAACATATTACAATTCACCCTTGAGAATTTGAAATTGATTTGTGAAACCTTTTTTACTAACAATTATATTTGTTTATTTATCCTTCCACCATACTATATTTCATATGAGCTAATAGGACCGGAATAATATCATTGATAAAATCCTAGCTCATATAATTCTTAATTTATAATCTGTAACCCGTTGGACTCTCAAATTTCACAAATAAATATATATTATATATTAATTTCAAAAAAACATTTTCACAAAATTCCTCTGGCTAGAGATTTCTTTTCTCGAGTCCAACTCTATACAGATATACTTGAATATACTATCTCATGAAGAGACTGGTATATTCCTTATTGAACATATACACAAACTCATTAATTATGCACAAGACCCGACATTGTCTGGAATATTTGACCTAGAAAGATCATCACCAAATGACACTGTCATAATACAAGTACACAATAAACAAACCTGGATAAACCTCTCATGTCTAAGGATATCATAAATAAATTGTGTTGAATACCTTCTCAACATCAATGATCACTTCCAGAAGGTATCCATATTTGATCTCATTCAATGCATGAACTATACATAGTGCACCCACTCGTTTGCTTAAGGTCACTACCTCAATGACTGAGTACATCATTATATTAATAGAGGCACAACGAGTATAGACCTATTGTACATAAATATGTACCTTGGTCTAGAACAAAATATCAAGTGAACAAGGAACCGAAAAGTCATACTCCCCTCCTTTGATTCATTAATCATTAGCATGAATTTTCTACAATGTCACTCAATAATAACCACGTAACATCTTATGTCATAACATATTACCTAATAAAAAATATAAACACGTGGTATCTAAATAAAAAATTATCTAAATAAATGATTTTTTGGGCATATTTCTTACAAATTTGGCAAAGACCAGTATTTTGAACAAAAAGATCACAAGAAAATCACAAGGATCCTCTTCATAGTTAGAGGTTTTGGTTATAGAAAAAAGGGGAGGAGTAAGTCCAGAGGCATGAAGAATAGAGACAAAAGCAAAAGAAATTCTAACAGGTTTATTTATATTAAGTGCTATCACTGCAGCATGAAAGGGCACATCAGAAAATATTATAGACATTTGAAGAGAGAGAACAAGGAGAAATTCAAGGAGAAGAAGAATGATGATTGAGTAGCAACTACTACCTCAAAAAAAAATTTCATTGTTTATGGTGCTGATGTCATTAATATTGCATGTCATAATACCAGTTGGGTGATTGATAGCAGTGCCTTCATTCATGCTACGAATTAAAAGGATTTCTTTGCGTCTTATATAGCTAGTGACTTTGAGATAGTAAAGATAGGCAATGATGGCTTGGCCAAAATTATTGACATTGAAAATGTGTGTCTAGAGACAAATAATGGCATGAGGTCAATTGTTTGAGATATAAAGCATATTTCTGACATTCTCTTGAATTTGATTTATGCAGGTAAGCTTGATGATGAAGGGTATTTGCAACACTTTTGGTGATGACGAATGGAAGCTCACTAAAGGTTCTACGATTGTTGCTTAAGGCAAGAAACTTTTTACTCTATACATATTTTCCACAAATTTTTCCAAACCATTATCAATTCATTGGAGAATGAGTCTACAATAAAAATTATGGCATAAAATGCTTGTCTATATAAGTGAGAAAGGCTTCACCGTATTCGCGAAAAATAATCTTTTGTCTTGGTATAAGAGTGTGCCTTTGAAAAAATGTACTCATTGTTTGGTAGGGAAGCATAATAGAGTTTCCTCCATCCAGAAAGCCAAAAAATACTTGATTTAGTACATTCAGATATTTGTGGCCCTATGAAGACGAAAAGTCTAGATGGTTCATTTTACTTTTTGGACCTTCATAGATGATCATTCAAGAAAGTTGTGGGTCTACAACTTGAAAAGCAAAAAATCAAATATCATATATGTTTAAACAATTTCAAGCTTTAGTTGAGAGACTGACTGGGAAGAAGATAAGGTGCATCAGAACAGATAATGAAGGACAGTACACTGGTCCATTTCATGGTTGTTGTGAACAATAGGGTATTTGGCATCAAAAGACACTTTCAAAGACTTCTTAGTTGAAAGGATGAATAGAACACTAATTGTGAGAGTGAGATGCTTACTTTGACAGGCTCAATTTCTAAGATCTTTTTAGGGTGAGGCATTAAATACAGTTGTACATGTTCTTAATCTCACACCATGTGTTCCTTTTCAATTTGATGTACCAAATATAGTTTGGATTGGTAAGGATATTTAACACAACTACATACATGTCTTTGGGTGTAAAGGATCTGTACGTGTTCCTAAAGATGAGATGTCTAAGCTTGATGTGAAGACTCGATAGTGCATCTTTCTAGACTATGGCCTAGATGAGTTTGGGGATTGGTTATATGATCTAGAGGAAAAGAAACTAGTGAGAAGCCAAGATGTTATGTTTATAGAAGATCAAACCATATAAGATATTGAGAAAGCAGAAAATGCAATGCCTTAGTATAGTGACAGTTTAATTAACTTAGATCATGTACCGCTAATAAATTCTTCAAATCAACAGGGTCCAGGTGATGCAGATGCTTCTCTACAAGTTAAGACAAATGGTGAGAGTCTTGATCAATGGCCTGTACCAAAAATACCACTAGATGTTTCTCTTAAGAGGTCTACCATTGACCAATGTCCTTTCATTCAATATTCTACAGATAAGTATGTGTTATTGACTGATGGAGGAGAGCTATTGTAAGTCCAAGATTAAAGCAACCCAAGAGGAGGGGTGAATTGGGTTTCCAAACTTTTTCGATTTTAACCCCCAAAGTCGTGTTTGCAAAGTAAAGACTAATTTAGCACAAGTATATTGATGCAACAAGTAAATAAGTGCTAAATGTAAAGAGTAAGTTTAGAGAAGCAAACACAAATTTTTAGGTGATTCGGCAAACCCGCCTACATCCACCCCTCAAGTTCTTTTACCGAGCCTTGAGGTTTTCCCACTAACTTCCAAATAGTGTACACACTAGCTTCCGCTTACCCTGCTAGAGCAAAGGGCACACTAAAGTCATCTGCTAAGAATAGAAAAGTGTACTTTCCGGGTGCTAGAGACCTACAAGTGCTTTCTCAAGCTTGAGATATACCTCTCTAAGCTTCTTCTTTAGTGAACAACCTCACTAAAGAATCACCTCTTTTGGATAGGAAGATACAAGAATAAACTCTCTCAAAGAGTGGATATGAAAATGGAAAGCTCTATCTCTTTGATTCACACAATGACAAGGATATGAAAGTGTGTTTGTGTGAATGATATGAGAAATATGGAATATGAAGGTTTAAGATATTTCTCAAGTAGTAAAATGATATGTGGTCGTTCTCTCTTGTTTAGAGACAATAAGAAGGTCTTTATATAGGCCACATGAGAAAACTAGCCGTTTCTAACCGTTGGAATTTTACCGTGTACCAATCGACTGCTTCATGTACTGGTCGACCGCTTCAGGATTACCGTTAGCAACGGTCATATTTTCAAAGCTCAACGGATCTATTCAAATCATAGACCGGTCGACCGCTACACCAAGCGGTCGAAGGCCGTTGACTGCTTCACCAGCCGTCGACCTCTTCAACTTAAGCACATGATCCGGTTCATTTAAAACACGATTTTGACCTTTTAAAACATCCAATTTTAAAGACTAACTTCCCATAAGTATATAAAAGGTTTGGGAGTTTGATTGGGGTGTTTTGAAACCATTAAAAACATTTTGATCTTCCAAAAGAGGTAAAACGGTTTATGCACGTTTTGAAAGATATGCAAGTGTGTGATTCAATCCTTGTCAAAAGTGAAACTAAGAGTTACAAGATTATACCCTATGGTCTTGAATCTTCACTTTTGAGCTCCTTGCATCTTCTTGATCTTCAATCTTCTTGTCTTTGGCTCTTTGATAAAAATGTCTTTGTCTTTGAAGATGTCCATTTTGTAAACTTAATCCATTTATTGAAATCATCAAAATATCGATTGTGAACAAAAGCCAACAATCTCCCCCTTTTTGATGATGACAATAAATTGATAGTTTTGGGATGACTCCCCTATCTTTTGCAATTGGACAATCATTTGAAACTTGAGACAAAACATTAGTAGCCAATATTCATAATCCAATTCAAAAGGAGAATATATAGTCATTAAAACTATCAACACATTTCTCCCCCTTTGTCACATCAAAAAGACAAAGGATATAAACTTAGATGGATGCATCAAAAATTGATAAAAATTAAGATATGTGCATGCATTATCCATCAAGCTTTCCCAAATATGCATTTTATCAATATCCATCACGTGATCAAAGGGAATACAAGCATATCAACATTAAGAAATCTCCCCCTTTGTCAATCAAAAAGTGAATGCATGGATGTAACTTCAAAAAATAATCTTTTTCATCCAAAAGAACAATTTGGAGTTTTAAATGACAATCTCATTGAAATGGTATAGAGAATGACTAATGGGACTCAAGAGTCCATCTATTACGATAGTTCGCTAGAGGGGACCTAAGCTAATTTAGCTGAAAAAGGTGGCTCAAAAAACTCATAAAAGATGATTTTGTAAAAATGTCATTTTAGAGATGTATTTTGATAAATGCAAGAAATATGTCAAAGATGAATACATTTGCATTAACACATAAGAAATCATCATTAACCAACAATTTAGAACATATTTTCAATCAAGGATTTAGAAGTTACCAAAGGTTTTCCCCTTAGCATTTGTCCTCAAATGTCACAAGCCTTCTTGATAGGCAAGTTTCATCCAAGTACTCTTTATTGCTCCATCCTTCTTGAATCCTACAAAAGAATCAAGAAACCATTTTTGGTACCCAAGCTTTCTTGGGTCCTTCGTGTTAGCCTTGGTTCCTTTTGGAACCCATGTCTTCTTGAGAGTCTTGCTCCAAGTTTCTTCAATGCACAATCAAAAATTAGATGCCCATCTTTATTGCAAAAATGACATGTTTGAGTAGGTGCACAAAAAGACTTAGCCTTCAAAAAATAATTCTTAAAATATTTTTGGTGAATAGAAGGCTTGTAGCCTAAGCCACTTTTGTCAAAGACACATCTTTGACTACCAAGAATCAAATCCAAAGATTTCTTTCCTTGAGTGAAACTTCTCAAGGATTTTGCTTTGAGAAATTATTTTGTTGTTCAAAGCAACTTTCTCATTTTCAAATTCTAAAGCTTTTTGTTGGAGTAAATCATTTTCAAGCTTTAGAGTATTTCTCTCATTTTCTAATAAATCAATTTCTTTTGAGATCAAAATGAGTTTCTTTTTCAAGGATGTATATTTTGAACCAAGTTTTTCAAATTGACAAAAAAGTTCATCAAATGCATTTTGAAGTTCAATATATGAAAGTTTAGGTTCATCATCCGAAGAGTATACCTCATCATCATCCTCAAATGCCATGAGGCACATGTTAGCGATTTCTCCATCTTCTTCGGAGGAGGAGGAGCTTTCATCGTTAACATGCCATGATGTTTTCTTGTATTTGAGGCTTCTCTTCTCTTTCTTTCTTTTGAGGAAGTTCTTGAACTTTCTAGTCATCAAGACTATGTCTTCCTCATCGTCATCCTCATCTTCGCTTATGGAAGATTTGAGAGCGATCCTTATCTTCTTCTTGCTCTCATCTTCATTTTCGAGCATTTGGATCTCATGGGTCATGAGGGATCCGAGAAGCTCTTCTAGAGGTAGCTTGGTGAGATCTTTAGCCTCTTGAATCGCAGTCACCTTTGCTTCCCAAGACTTTGGTAGTGACCTAAGGATTTTTCTCACCAAATCCGAGTTAGTATAAGATTTACCAAGAGCATTCAAAGCATTTATAATGTTGGTAAATCTAGTATACATGTCACTAATGGATTCTTGTTCATTTTAAATAACTCATAGTTATGGACAAGCATACTATTTTGGACTCTTTGACTTGGTTTGTCCCTTCATGTGTAATCTCTAGAGCATGCCAAATTTCTTAGCATTTGTGCAAGAAGATATTCTATTAAACTCTCCTCTATCTAAAGCACAATATAATATGTTCATAGCTCTTGCATCTAGAGAGATTTTCTTTTTGTCTAGGTCACTATATTCATTTTCATTTTTGAGGGTTTCAACCTCTCCAACTTTCTTTGTGGGAATATGTGGACCATTCAATATGCATAACCATAAATCATAATCAATAGATTGAAAATAAATACTCATCCTAACTTTCCAATATGCATAATCACTACCATTAAAGAATGGTGGTCTAAGTGTGGAAAGTCCTTCAACTTGAGTGTTGAAGCTTGAAGTTGCATTCTAACTCAAGATTGTTAAATCTTGTATAACGAGCACCAAGCTTGATACCAATTGTAAGTCCTAGATTAAGGCAACCCAAGAGGGGGGTGAATTGGGTTTCCAAACTTTTTCGCTTTTAACCCCCAAAACCGTGTTTGCAAAGTAAAGTTAATTTAGCACAAGTATATAGATGCGATAAGTAAATAAGTGCTAAATGTAAATAATAGGGATAAGAAGTAAACACGTGATTTTTAGGTGGTTTGGCAAACCTGCCTATGTCTACCCCTCAAGCTCCTTTACCGAGCCTTGAGGTTTTTCCACTATCTTCCAAATAGTGTACACTCTAGTTTCCGGGTGCTAGAGAACCTTACAAGTGTTTTCCCGGGCTCAACACTCACAACCCAACCAAGCTTGAGATATACCCTCTCTAAGTTCTTCTTTAGTGAACAACCTCACTAACAGAATCACTTCTTTTGGATAGAAAGATTACAAGAATAAACTCTCTCAAAGAGTGGATATGAAAATGGAAAGCTCTATCTCTCTTGCTCACAGAATACCTCTTATGAGGGGAAAAATGGATAAATAGAGGATATGAAAGGAAAGTCTGGATTAAGGTATAAGAAATATGGGAAAGAGAAAAGAAATTTTTAAGAATATGATATATATGCTAAACTTCTGATTTGAGAGATTAGGAGAGATGAGGAAGGCTAACCAAGACTACCAAGCCGTACCCACATTGTTTCTAGTTAAGAATTTTACCCTTGTACCGGTCGACAGCTTCAGGGTTACCGTTATCCAACGGTCATATAGTCAGAGCTCAACGGATCTATTTCAAATCATAGACCGGTCGACCGCTTCACCAGCGGGTTGACCTCTTCAACTTAAGCACATGATCCGGTTCTTTTAAAAACACGATTTTGGCCACTTTAAAACACCAATTTTAAAGACTAACTTCCCATAAGTATATAAAAGGTTTGGGAGTTGATTGGAGATGTTTTGAAACCATTAAAAACATTTTGATCTTCCAAGCAAAGGTAAAACGGTTTATGCACGTTTTGAAAGATATGCAAGTGTGTGATTCTAATCCTTGTCAAAAGTGAAACTAAGAGTTACAAGATTATACCCTATGGTCTTGAATCTTCACTTTTGAGCTCCTTGCATCTTCTTGATCTTCAATCTTCTTGTCTTTGGCTCTTTGATAAAAATGTATTTGTCTTTGAAGATGTCTATTTTGTAAACTTAATTCATTTATTGAAATCATCAAAATATCGATTGTGAACAAAAGCCAACATGGGTGTTATGCATAAGCCATGGATGATGAAGGTAGAGTTGGTTGATGCCATGCAAGATTAGATGCAATCATTGCTTGACAATCACACTTTTAAGTTGGTGAAGTTGCCTAAGGGTAAAAAGCTTTAAATAATAGGTGAGTTTACTGGTTAAGCATGCAGGAAGATCACGCTTCACAACCACGATACAAATGTTAAAGACCCCGGTAAAGGCCACCAAAACAACTCAACCACTCACCAAGTGGCTTACACACGACCATACCAATTGATCCTCCTAGATCATTCTAAGTAATGCAAAAGCTCAAGAAAGTAGAATCACACACAAAGATGAAGAACTCTATAAGTTGTATTGAAAAAGATAACGTGGTCAAAGGATTATTAGTCATAATAATCACAAGATAAACATGACTAAACATTATTAGTCATTAGAACAACAAGATAAATCATCCAAAGGTTATTTGCCCAAGTCCGCCCAAGCCAAGAAGGTTATTAGCCTCCAAAGCCGAATATCCAAACTAGGGTAGTAGCCTAGAATGAATTCCAATTGAACAAGGTTATTAGCCCCAACCATCGAATAGCATATACGTGTCTATGCTTAGCCATAAGTCTCTCAAGCTCACGGGCTCTTCAAATCTCTAATCTCTTAAACTATCTAATGCGCCTAAGAGATGTCTTTATAGGGCTCCTTAGGCGCTAACCCTATCTCTAGATAGTTCAAAAATGCATCTCCTAGAGTTTAGGATTCTATCCTTAAAATTTAGGAAATTACATCTCTTATTCAAATATTCAAATAATTTAATTGACTTTCAAATCATCTCCCCAGAGTATAAGAATCTATCCCTAAATTCTAGGAGATTTGAATTACAAATCTTATTCACCTAATTCCCTAGACTTCATCTCTAGAATCTAGGAGAATTGAATTCAAATAAAATTCAAAATAAAATAACTTCTACACAAGATAGACTTCCTTAAAATGGCGCGACATTTAGAACCATTAGGATTTTTTGTCGCCGCCACCCTACACAGTGGCACCGGATCCAATAGATTTCTTCACTAGTCTCATGGCTTGTGTCGTGGATGGGTTCCTTTTCACCCTGCGCCTCACATGCCTTAACTTCTCTCATACCTTGACTTGGGTGTCTCTACTTTGGTCTCTATCATTCCTCCCTCCTTTAAGGTTGACCTTGTCCTCAAGGTCTCTATTACAAGTCTTCTCCACTCCATCTTACTTCGGCTTCTTCAATCCTAAGGTTGCCAAATCGAATTCCTCCTCCACTTTCATCACTTGGTTGCATCATAAAAGTAAGGGCATTGTCATCTTCTCTTGTGAACTTGGCAACAACCAAATAAAAGTCCAACTTGGGTTCTTACCAAATTGATGAACGAACCCCTACAAGGAATCAAACTCCAAACACCTCCAAACCAATCGCAATCCAATAATCCACAATCAGTAAAATGAACAAAGTTTTAAGTCTGCCCATGTTTACTTTTTGAAGCGTAGATTTCTCAACAAAACTCCTCTCGATGAAAGCACAAATTTGTTAGGGACCCTGGCCAAGGCCACCAAAACAACTCAACCACCCACCAAGTGGTTCGCACACTACCACACCAATTGATTCTCCTAGATCGTTCTAGGTAACACACAAGCTTAAGAAAGTAGGATCACACACAAAGATGAAGAACTCCACAAGTTGTATTGAAAAAGATAATGTGTTCAAAGGATTTTAGTCCTAAAAACCACAAGATAAATGTGACTAAGGACTATTAGTCCTTAGAACCACAAGATAGATCATCCAAGGGTTATTAGCCCAATTTCGCCCATGTCAAGAACGTTATTAGCCTCCAAAGCCGAATATCCAAACTAGGTACTAGCCTAGAATGAATCCTAAGTGAACAAAGCTTTTAGCCTCGAACACCAAATAGCATATACGTGCCTATGCTCAGCCACAAGTCTCTCAAGCTCACAAGCACTCCAAATCTCTAATCTCTTAATCTATCTAAAGCGGGCCTATGAGATGCCTTTATAGGGCTCCTTAGGCGCTAACCCTATCTCTAGATAATTCAAAAACGCATCTCCTAAAGTTTTGGATTCTATTCTTAAAATCTAGGAGATTACATCCCTTATTCAAATAATCTAATCGACTTTCAAATAGCCTTTCCTAGAGTTTAGGAATTTATCCCTAAAATCTAGGATATTTGAATTACAAATCTTATTCACCTAATTCCTTAGACTTTATCTCTAAAATCTAGGAGAATTGAATTCAAATAAAATTCAAAATAAAACAATTTATACCTAAGATAGACTTTCCTAAAAATTTCTACATTCAGCAACCATTAGGGTCTTTTGACGTTGCCTCCCTACAAGCCTTAGCTTCTTCCATACCTTGACTTAAGTGTCTTTACTTGGGTCTCTATCAACAGAGCCATACTAGTGGTTAAAGAATTTAGCTAAAGAAAAGGTATTGATTTTGATGAGATTTTCTCTCCAGTTGTGAAAATGCAATCCATTCGTGTGGTTCTTGGTTTAGCAGCTAGCCTAGGCTTAGAGATTGAACATATAGATGTGAAAACTGTTTTTCTTCATGATGACCTCGAAGAAGAAGGTTATATGGAATAGCTAGAGGGTTTCAAGACGAAAGGAAAAGATAATTATGTGTGTCGGCTAAAGAAAAGTCTCTATGGTTTGAAGTAGGCACCCAGATGATGGTACAAGAAGTTTGAGTCAATTATGGAAAATCAAGGTTACATGAAGACTACTTCTGACCATTGTGTATTTGCATAAATTCTCTAATGATAATTTTATTATTTTATTGCTCTACGTTGATGACATGTTAATTGTTGACAAAAACTCTTCAAGAATTTATAGATTAAATAAGCAGCCGAGTCAGTACTTTGATTTGAAGAATTTCGGGCTAGCAAAGGAAATTCTTGGTACTTGAATTTATTGATATAGGAAAGAGAAGAAGTTTTATATGTCATAGGAGCAATACATTGATAAGTGCTTGGAAGGGTCAACATGAACAAGGCTAAAGTGGTTAGCTATCCTCTTACTACTCACTTTAAGCCGAGCACCATGCAAAGCCCTTCTACAGATAAAAAGAAGGAAGATATGAAAAAAGTTCTATATGCCTTAGCAGTAGGAAGCTTGATGTATGCAATTGTCAGTATAAGGCTAAGCGCAACTCATGCAGTTGGTGTAGTTAATCGTTTTCTTTCAAATCTAGGAAGAGAGCATTGGAATGCGGCAAAGCAGATTTTGAGATATCTTCGAGGTACTTCCAAGTTAGGACTTAGCTTTGAAAGTGACAAACCAATGTTAGCTGGCTATACAAATGCAGATATGGTAGGAGAAGTGAATTTACGTAAGTTTACTTTGGGTTATTTGATCACTTTCTCAAGCGAAGCTGTTTCTTTGCAGTCGAGATCACAAAAATGTACTGCTTTCAAACAGTAACAATATATGCTATTTTGTGATAATCAAAGTGCTATTGGCAAACTCTACGTGTTTCATTCAAGATCGAAGCACATCGATGTGAGGTACCATTGAATTAGAGAGGCTCTTAATTACAAATTGTTAGAACTTGAGAAGGTTCACACCCATGATAACGGTTCTGATATGTTGATGAAGGTTCTTGAGACTTGCTGTTCGATGGTCGGCAAGGGAGATTTATTGTGTGCATCCCGCCCATGTAGGGAGACCACACTAAAATTAGGAAGGAAAATTGAGTTCCGGCTTGTTCGTTTTGATTGAATTTTTGGGATTATTTTGAACCCATGTGTTGCATCCGTGAATTTAAAGGCGGAGAGATCTTTTCGTTTTTTCACTAAGTGTTTTTCAATTTGAAGAGCTGCTGCTACCGAAAAAGAGAGAGAGAGAGAGAGACTCTAAAAGTTCAGTTTTTGAGAGTTGCCCAGTTTTGATCAAAGCTTCTGATCAGCAAGCATATGTGGTCCAATTGTGCTGAAATTTGGCAAGCGAGTTCATGAATCTATCTAAAGTCTTGACGGTGGAGATCCTATTTGGATCATTCCGCTATTGTTTCTGGGCTCGTGAACAGTAACTCCGTTTTCGAGAATATCTCTCCATACTTCTGTGGATAGTTGTTTGCTGCCAAGAAAGGTTGTTTTCTTGAGATTGTTGATGATAGTTTACCTATAGTTATAATTAGATAAAACTCTTGTACTCCCATTATTGTTGATAACGGAGATTTTGGGTGATCTACAGTCCGGCCCGTGGGTTTTTTCCTTTTCCCACCGGCAAGGTTTTTCTACATAAAAACTTGTACGTGCTTTCTGTACGTGTGATTCATTTACCCCATTTTAGATTATATAATTTTCTACTTCATTAGATTCACACAAAAAAGGGCAAAGTTTTTGGTTTGCCCAACAACTAGGTGGCGCTAGAACGCCTTTGAAGTGATAAACTATTTAAGCTGCTTTGATTCTTTGAATAATCACCTACTACAGTTTTGGTCTCGTCCCTCCTAGTTTTAATCGGTGAATCCATGATTTGGATGACCATGAGAGAATAATCTATGATCACTTCCATAAGTAGTAAAAATATTTTTACTCCTTGGAGCACAATTAATAAATTATAAAGCCGCAAATTTATTTTAATTTTTTTGGGAAAATTATCAGTATATTGAAGAGCCAGTACGAATTGAGCAAACCGGTTCTTTCGATGAACATTCGCTAGAACCTAGCCAATCTTCCTGCTGATGAGATAATCCTGAATTCTCTCTTCTGACGTTAGAAGAATCGAACAACTACGAGAAAGTAATCGAACAACACGAAATGCGCCTCTCTGCAAGAGTACCCAAATGTACAGAATCCTAAAATCTTTCATCAAAGGCCTCGAACAAGCATTTCTGATGCCCCCTTTTGTTTAGATTAATGAAGCTTTAGGATGACTCTATCAGAGCCGCTTTCGGTGGAACGTCGTAAATCATAAACAAATGTCTTCAAATAAGATCTTTAGCTCCTTTCGTTACCCTTTTTTGTTTTTTAGATTCTAAAATGACATGATAGGCCAGATTCTGGCGTCCTGCAGTGTGAGACTCTTGGGTTGTCTCAGCAAAGCTTCTGGAATCCATATGCATCTGCTTAACAGCAGCGATATACATTTAGATTCTCTTTAATTTATTGTCAATAGAATTTAGAGAGAAAAACACAATATGCATTAAATGTTATAAGGTCTAACACAAACAATATAGAGTGTCGTAGAATCTATATGTTATATCTGTCACATTTTCAATTCAGATGGTAAATTAAAGGACATCTGGATTTATTTTTATTCACAAAAGAAGTGTATCCGGTTTATAATTTTTTTTTTTTTGCTTTTATATTATAGATTAATTGCAATTTATCTCTTCAAACTACTACTTGATTCTGAAATACTCTACAAACTTTAATTCGTTACAATTTACCCTCACAAATATATTTCTTGTTGTGATTTCATCCCTTAACCCACTAGATCCATTAAGTCAAATGGTTTTTTGTCTCATACAACGGGCACATGACATTCTCCTTACGTAAAAAAAAATATATTTACTTTCGTTTGAGTCTTCCCTAACTTTCTATGGTACTGCTAGCAATTTATATACCCAAAAAAATAATATGCATTTAGTTGATTTTTTTTTAATTAAAAGAGAAAGAAAGATAGACTCATTAGTATCGTGCTTATCAAAATTATTTTTTCAGGTAAAGAGAAAGTCATGTGTTATTCACATGAGACGGAAATGTTCGACACAACAATTCTAAGAGATTAGAAGATGAAATTGCAACGAAAAATATAGTTTATAGAGGTGAGTTGTATCAAGTTAAAATTTATTAGAATATTTAAAAATCGGATGATAGTTTAAGGAATAAATTATAATTAACTCTTTAATTATTCTACGATATATTTTTCAAATGAATTTTTAGTTTTTTATATGCATCCTATCCTATCACGACGTGGCAGTCAATGCCATACACAATTTTTTGTTTTTCTTTTCTAGTTTATATTATTTTTATGTATTTTAAAAAAGTTTATTGATTTTTTTTATTTTGTAATAATTTTATTTTGCTTACGTGGCATCATAAAACTTATTTGACGTTTTTAAATAAATTTTGCAACATGAACTTTGCAACATGTGTCAATTTTTTATTAGGGCTGAAGTTGCTCTCTATTATTTGTGGACGGAAGTTTAACAGAAAGACGATTTTGACGAGTCGTGAAAAACTTAAGACCTTCCTGATCAGTTGCAAAATTCAGGATGATTTCTTAAAAACAGGAGGACAAAAACGGTATAACACTTAAAAAAAAGGAAAAACAAAAAGCGTAGCACTCGTCTTCCGTTGTTTAATCGAACTTTGCGCGCCAAAAGCAACGAACACACAAAAGCTAAAGCATAAAGCAGAAGCAGCGGCAGCGCCACCACCACCACCACTATGACCGCGCTTTTAGTATGAAGCCGTCATTTCCTTTTGGCATTTAGTTCCTTTCTTCCTCCCGGAGCAATCTCTTACCCCACTTCTCTCCCAAAGTATCTCTCTCCTTTTCCTTGCACAAAAAGCACTATGAGTTTCGTCATTCCCACTTTTCTCGACACTCAACCAAGCCCAACCACAACCAGCAACAAAAACGACGAAGAAACTGTACTACAGTATTCGGGGAACCCGTTCAGGCAAGATAAAGTGTTAGCGGCGCTGAAGGTTTTGGACAGCTTTTGCCAATGGCGAGCACTAGCGGGACGAAGCCGCCCAGGGCTCCGTCTCGGCGGATGACGCGCCAGCTTACGCGCATGGTGGATATTCCGACCGAGGACACCGCCGTCGACGACAGCGAGGTCGTACCGTCGTCCATTGCGGCCATCGCGCCAGTTCTCCGCGTGGCCAACGAGATCGAAAGCGAAAACCCTAGAGTCGCTTATCTCTGTAAGCCCTCACTTATTCATCCACTCACTCGCAATCTTTACTCTGATGACTGAAGGTGATTGTGGTGCTATTATATTTTGAAGTTCTACAGCCTATTAGAGCTCCGGTCATATGATTTTAATGATCTGCTTTTGTTCTTATTGTCTTGCGTGGGCCTTCTATCAACTCGGTTTAACCGTGAAATCCATCAAACTGTTTGCACTATTGTGCCCTTCTTTGTCCTTTATATTATGTTTCATTCTTATGATTTCTAATCGTAGGCTGAAACGTACATTATCAGCTATGTTGTCTGTGCTAAACTATCTACTCGGACCAGAACTTTAATCCCATGTTGTCACGTTTGTTGTTCTTACCAATTTGTTCATCATTTTTAGTCGTGGTCTATCTGTTTTTTGATAAATCTCTAGCATTCTTGCTGGTTGAAATATGTATTAGGAACATTTTCTTTTGAATAGAGAAGTCAATAATTTACTAAAAAATACTAGTGTATTGAGTGTAATACGATTCTATTCTTGTTCTACATTTGAGACAAGGAATGCTGAAACTAGAAATGCTCTTAAGTACTACCCTGTGACTGATGGCATTGTGATAATTGAATCATTTGCAAACATGACAATGCTGTTGCCCCACAAATTGCTTCCGGTGCTTCTTTTCCTAATGTTTTGAAAAATTATCAATGGCGTATAATAGGATGTTGCAGAAATAGTAGATTCTAGATCAAGTCTACACTATTAGAATGGAATATCTACCTGCTAAACTTGATCGATACAGGCAAGTACATTCTGTTGGTTGTTCTTAGATACCTATATGTTTGTAGTCGCAGTGTTTTGAACATGCAAAGTACCATGCATTCTAGTCAATGCACATCTTCATAAGCTTGGCTGTAATTACAATAATCTTATTGCCTATATTTAGGCTTAGTGACTCACCTATTGACATTCTATATACGCTGACAAGGTAAAAGAAAAAATCATCGAAATCTTTTCCGATGAAGTTCACACGGTTGACTTAATGAGGATAGTATAAGACAAAAGTATTAAAGTTTCAGACACATGACATCAGAAAGGATGTGTATGGGATGGTGTTGTGCAGAGGTGAGGAGGATAAGTTGTTGTGGGAGGGCACTAAGGATGGTAATTTCTCCGTTAAATCTTTTTATGGTCTCCTTGTTGGTGGTAGTTCAAGGACTTTCCCTTGGCGGGGGATTTGGAGAACTAAAGTCCCCTCAAGAGTATCTTTCTTTGTTTGGGAGGCTACGCATGGTAGGATTTTGACTACGAATAATTTGAGGTGGCACGGTCTATATGTGGTGGATTGGTGTTATTTGTGCAAGGGGGATGGGGAATCTGTTAACCATGCGTTATTGCATTGTCCGGTGGCGAGAGGTTTGTGGACACATGTCTTTAGTATGCTGAATTTTCATGCTGTTTTGCTGAATTGGGTTGGGCGATGGTTGAGGATGTTTTGCTTTGTTGGGGAGGACGTTTAAGAATGTTCTAGCTAAGGCTATTTGGATGATGATCCCTTCTTGCATTTGGTAGACTCTTTGGAAGGAATGTAATAGGAGATGTTTTGAGGATTCTGCTGTGTCTTTGGAAATTTTGCAGGGTGGTGTGTTGGTTACCCTTTTTTATTGGGCTAATGCTATGTTAGCAGGCCCTTTTCTAGATTTTCAGGATTTTGTTAGTTTCTTTGTTTGTATGCTTTGATTTCTGTCAGTACAATCTTTGTACTGCTCTTTCTCCTTTCTTTTTTCTTAATATAATTTACTTACTTATCAAAAAAGAAAATGCCATAACAAACAAAAGCCAAAGAAGATGTGTAAAACAGCTCATGCCTTGCTGTGACTACAACGGGAAGTTTTCCATTTTTATCCTGCAAAAGTGACACACATGGAGCAGATGTAAGATCTAATGGAAGATTCCCATACTTAATTGAAAAAATAAACTGGAACACGCAATACGAAAGGCGATCTTACCACCACCTGAATATTTTATGTTGGGCGTGTTAATTTTGCCTTACATTACTGGTTCCAAAGCCTACAAGGAGGAGATTAGTTCTTGGAAAGGTGCGAAAGGATTCACGTAGCTGACTCCTATTGGATTGAGGCTCATTTTAGTTGGATTTTTGTCCTATGAGCATGCTACTCTGACGAGCTGTTTGCTTGTCTTCTTTTAGCAGTTTCTCCTTACTTTCGTCTTATACATTGCTTTTCTTTTGTCTTAAACCTTATTCTGATGACGATATTGCATAAAGAGATTCTGGTGACATATTGAGGATTGGAGGTTCTCTGACTGTCCCGCTGTTTTCTTTTCGTGTATGTGTGATGTTATTTGAATTAGAAGTATAATTCTGGAACTTCTGCATTATATCATGTGAATCACCTGCTTTTGTTCGTATGAAAATAATTCTCAAGTGAGAAATCATGTCATAACAATGAATGGATAAGGAGCATTGAGATAATTAGTGCATTGAGATAATCACATAATCAGTTTTTTTATGCAGAAAGGATGAAAATACCTTTCAAGAGAGGAAAAAAAAAAAATGGTGTTCAGAATTTAAACTGTTTGTTCTTCACTTGGTACATAGTTTCGGAACCTTTTGTTTATGTTTCAAGCTGAACAGAGGGTGCTTATTCAGGCATATGTAGCCAAGGATATTCTTGTTTCTGACACCTTTCTATTATGTTCAATTAGGCCGCTTCCATGCATTTGAGAAGACACATATAATGGATCCAACATCAAAAGGACGCGGTGTTCGCCAATTCAAGACTTATCTGTTGCATAGACTTGAAAGGGTACATCATTGTTCGTGGATTCCTGTTTTTTTTTTTTTTTTTTAGGCTCATGGATTCCTGTTAACTTATGAGTTTAATGACTATTATTAATTGTTAGTTTGGGAATGTGGCTATCTGAAAAGACATTATACTGTTTGATTGATTGAAAGGCTGTTCATTTTCCCATGAGCTCACTTTAAATTTTATAGTCTTACGTGAAAAGTGAGCGTTCTAGTAGCATCTTAACCTCATTCTTGGAGATCATTCATTTAGTACCTAGTAGATGTTTTAGTGAAAGGTGCAAGCTCTTGAGCATTAACTTATGCAACAGAACTATGGTCATGAATTTTGCGCTGGTCTGTTGTTATTATGCTTAATTCTAGAAATGTCAAAGTCGCAATTTTTGGTATAGAAATTTCTTAAGTAATGTAAAACCTGATTTGGAAGGTAATAATGGAGCCTTTTCATCACATCTAAAGATAAACTTAATTGATTATTAAAATCCATAACATATTTCATGGGTTCTAAAGGCAAACCCAAGCCATCTTCAATGTTCCTTATAAAATCTCTTTGTTGCAGGAAGAAGAAGAAACAGAGTGTATCCTTGCATCAACTGATCCAAGAGAGATTCAGTTGTATTACCAGAAATTCTATGAAGAAAATGTCAGAGACTGCGAACACAAAAAACCGTGAGCCTTGGCTTTGACCTGCTTACATATCTAAATTTTGTTGAGGTCATTATACAATGCATCTTATTTTTTATTTTCATCTATCAGGGAGGAGATTGCAAAGATCTTTCAGACTGCAACTGTATTGTATGAGGCGCTGAAGACAGTTGTACCTCTTGGGAAGATTGATGCTCAGGTTTGATGTGTAGAATGTCAGTTTCTGGCAGAATTTCTTTTAACCACCGAATTCGTGTGAAAATGATTGAAAATGTCAGTGTTACATTGCTTTTGTCATTACAGACAGAAAGATATGCCAAAGATGTTGAGAGGAAAATGGGACAATATGAACCCTACAACATTCTTCCACTGCATGCAGTTGGGGTTAAACCGCCAATTATGGAAATTCCTGAGGTTGTTAAAATACAGCTTACTGAATCTTGGTCATTTTTGCACTCAGCGCATTAGTTCCAATGAATCCTTATTAATTGATTATCGTTCTTCCTTCTCAAACGATGATGTAGATCAAAGCAGCACTTCATGCTTTACAGAATGTGGATAATCTTCCAATGCCTAGAATCCATTCAACTCCTGGTGTCCAAACTGATGAGTCTGTAATGGCTACAAAGAGGGTTAAAGCTATCAATGATATACTTGATTGGCTTCAGTATATCTTTGGATTTCAGGTGAATATATCTTAAATATCTCCTTTTACATTTTATTTCACATGTACTTTTTGCCATAGGCTGGGTAAACTTCCCCTAACTATTGTGCACTATCTTCCACTGTCCTAAATATAAGTTGCTAAATGGACTTTGAAATCCTGGTTTTCAGATGACCTCTTGATGGAGACAAATATATACCACTCGGCCACGATTTCTATGTTAGACTTTTGTTTGTTATACTTGTTATTGCAGTTATTTGTTAAATTGATATCCAAGCTATTCAAAAGGGTGAATAGGACAGTTGTGTGTGGAGGAAAAGAATGGTGTGGTCTCTTATTGAACCTCTTATCCAAGTAGTTGATGCAGACAGTAGTAGTTGAAGTAATGATCACTTCAGAGAAATTGTACTGATCTCAGCAAAAAGATGTATATCATTTACATGATTGAACCAAGTACTGGGACAATAATGCAGAGGGCAAAATGAATCCTGATTTAAGGTCTGCTATTATTGCTTATGCAACACCAAACATGCAATTACGAAGGTTCTAGGCCTCTGCCTATACAATAGGTAGTGCAAAACATTCTGTTGATACTCTAAATTCCAGTTTATGGGATGCCAGAAGCTAACCAGTGTCCACTAATTCATCCTTTGAAGAAAAGACTTTAAGTACTCCTAGATTATTGATTCTTGAGCTCATTAACCAAGTATTGACATAAATGTATGCTTTTCATTAATTTGCCTTTTTCTAACTTCTACATTACTGAAATCTAATTCTGACATTCCTAGGCATTCGCTACTGTATGAGGTAGCATGGTCTAAGAACTCGAGAATCTGGAAATAGTAACAGTTGTTTGCTTAAAGCAGTGGAAGTGCCTCTTTTGAAAATTGCAAGTGTTTTTTACTCACTTCCCTGTAGGAACTATGAAATTTGTGTGGTTTATAAATGTAGTGTGGCCTAGAAAAAAATCCATGTAATGCAAAAGAATTTCCTAATTAAGTTTGCTTGTGTTGTGGAAATATATCTGTACTTATCTATGTGTGATTGTTTATGCTGAGACACATGAAGTGTTTATGTTTTCCTTTGCTCAGGAGGTATACTTGAGTACTTTGGCAATGATCTGTTCTTTCCATTGTGCTGCTACTTGTCATTTTATTCCATCACACGAACTCTTCATGAGGGAAAGTCAGTTCCTCTAACTATTTGTTATTATATATTTTTGGGTATGAAGAAAGGGAATGCGGCGAATCAGAGGGAGCACCTAATATTGCTACTTGCCAATATTCAAATAAGAAATACGAAAGTTGAAGATCATCACGAGGTATAATGTTATGGCTGTTGTCTGCTTGATATTACTTTCAGTTATTGGCATTTCATTTCTCTCTGTTTAGTCAGTAACTTTGTTAACTTTCATATCTATATGCTTATACCTTAAATATTATTGCAGCTGGTTAGTGCCACTATACAGCAGTTGATGGACAAAATTTTTAAGAACTATAAGTCATGGTGCAATTATCTGCGCTGTAAACCACATCTCAGGCAAGTGTTTTGTCTCTGTCTACATAATGAGTTTTTGGTTTTAAGTATACTATATTTTACAACGTAAGCACTTGGAACATCTAATGTTGTGTGAGTGTGCTTCACAGATTTCCTCAAGGTTGTGACAGAAAACAGTTCGAGCTTATCTACATTGGACTTTATCTTCTTATATGGGGTGAAGCTTCAAATGTCCGATTCATGCCTGAATGCCTTTGCTATATTTTCCATAATGTATGTTTCTCTTGATACCATTCAGGACACCCACTGATGGGTTGTTTCTTTTTATTTTGGTTTGTGTTCATTTCTTCAATTTCTATATTATGCTGGCATATAGTTTGTTCATTCATTAGTGAACTTCCATTCAACTATTCGGCAACATGGTTTCCCACTTAGTTATTGCTAGTACTATGAATACTTCATTTATGATGAGCCCTCATTGTTCTTGCAATTGCTTATCCTTGCATTAGTCAAACTCCAGGGGAGGATAAAGAGCAGTCTTAATATAAGTCCTCTGCATACATGCAATAGGAGATTCATCACCCTCAATCAACAGAAACCAGTTGGTGAGAAAAAGTGTGGAAGGCAAATAAGGATTGGTAGGTAAAGGTCTCAAATCTGAACAAGGGCAAATGAAAGTTATATGGAAGATTCAAAAATGTGACTTCCGTTTCATAACACTTGACATTTGAAGGCAGGGAAATTTGGGGCAAATTGGTAAAAACGTGGTGAGGGATAGCAAAAAGGAAAAGGGAAAAGAAAAAGAGGGCGGAAGTTCATTTGTAAAATTGGGGAATAGTTTGAAACAAAGCTCAAAATCTGGATTCTTAGGGAAATAAGTGCACTTCTAATAGAAAATTACAGCCCATTTTTGAGGTGAAAATTTTCGGAGGGCTACTTTAGTCCTTGGACGAAACAGATTGTGATGGTTTATTAAAACCAATTGGAAAGAACATCAAAATACCAGTAACAGTGTCCAATTAATCAAAGTTGTGAGTAATGAATGACAAGGATTTGGTTATGTTACCAAATGCATTACGTTCCCGTAGAATTGCTGAAGGACTTTTGAAACTTCTCACCTTCCCACCACTAAAAGGATGACCGACTAAACTTTCTCTTGTACGCATTATGATAATCATATTTAGGGAGAGGGAGAGACAGAGTGGTACCACCTTACGATATCGAGGATCTGTAGAATATGAGGGCATTGCCTGGCTGAGTCCCATATCAAGTATGTAGTAGCTGGTTTATAAGCAGGTTTTGGGAAGCACAAATTTTGATTAGTTTTCATAGGTTTTGTATGACCAGTCTCCCTGTTATGATACTAAAGGCCAATCTGATAATATCATGTGACTTGGAGGTTTTAGAGCGTAAAGCTAGTTTGCTGAAGAGGATATCAAAGATTGTTGTGGATAATTATCGTTTCACAATAGGAGTGTGTGGAATTGTGTTGTGTGATAGCATTTTTTGGAGCATATACCATGTTGATTTAGGCTATGTAAACGAATAGGGGTCTCCAGTTGTGATTAGACCTTTCGAAGTATTAATAGATGTGATTGGTATACCCTTTGAGAGAGAGAGAGAGCAGAAGATCAAATGTGATGAGCGTTACCTGTTTGCTCAAATTCTCACAGATGTTGTAATAAGTGAAAGTTAACTGACTATAACGATTATTGGGAATTTCAAGCCCTGGATTCTTATGAAGTTATGCCAACTATATAAGCTTCATTATTTTACTTTTGACGTGGTTTGATAGTGTAGATAGCACCATAGTGGTATAATCAGTGATGGAGCCAGGGGGGCAAGGGGGCCTGGCACCCCCAAAGCTCCAAGCAAACCAGAAAAGATGCATATGGGCTTGGTAGCCTTCTGAGATTCACCCCCTTCCCCCCCTGGCGAGAAAAGTGTTTCTAGCTTCAATTGTGGTGGTATCTATGTCATCCTGTCCAATTGATCTAAAATCAACCGTATAATTAGTAGATCCACATTTTTATTTTTCTTCTAAATATCTAAACCTTGCAATTTTATCAGGTTAATCATTGACTGACTTAATACTTGCCTTTGAAATCTGCAGATAATATAATCTAATTACACGAACTATGACTTAACTCTGTTTGTGCTTGATGTTTACTTCTTTTGCTTCATTCCACTGCGTTATGTCTTTCCAAAACTTATTATATCTGAAATGACACTTGTTTCCTAATTGTATAAGATGGCCAACGAGGTCTACGGGATTTTATGTAGCAATGTCCAACCTGTTAGTGGAGCCACATATCAAGCAGCAGCACGTGATGATGACTCTTTTTTGAAGGACGTTATAACCCCTATCTACCAGGTCTTGCTCAAGGTAATTGGTGCTATTGTCCTCCCTCTATTAGTTGTTGATACACATGCTTGAGTTTCAATCTGAAATTTGATGTCTATTTGATCCAAAAGGAAGTTAAGAGAAACAAAGCAGGCAAGGGAAGCCATTCAGGATGGAGAAATTATGATGATCTAAATGAGTACTTCTGGTGAGTTTTCTAAATTTTTTATTCTATTTTATACGCCAGTCAAACACATAATGGCTGAAAGATTATCTTCCTTGTCTCCAGGTCTGACAGATGTTTTAGGCTTGGGTGGCCAATGGATCCCAAAGCAGACTTTTTTAGGCGTTCAGATGTGATACAATCTGCAACTGAGGTACTACGTGTATACATATATATATATATATAGTTAAACCAAAGCTGGGCCTTGCCATATGCTGGCTGGGTTGTAGGAACTGGTGATATGTTAGTGTATTTCTATCGGAAGCCCTCTGGCTGCCATGATAGGTAGCGGAGTCATTGGCATATAGAGCGTAAAGAATAAGTACTGAGTTTTGGATGGGGTCAGCTTCCTGGCCAGGCATATCTCTAACTTGATAACTAGCATCGCCTTTCATCTCCGTCAGCAAGCTGCTTTCTTTCTCAATATTTAAGTAGTCTTTCTTGTATCTTTTGGTCAATGTTTAAACAACCCAACAGTTTTCTAACAGTCAAGTATTGCGAGAACCCCATGGTTGAACCCTGTGTTCTTCCCTCACACGATTTATGCTCATCAAATATCAAGATCATGAAAGATCTAAACCTGTTTATCTCTAAATTGTTGGAAATTTTAACTCTTTCACGGTTCTAAAAAATGCCTGAGTAAATGACATCCCCTGGACAGGAAATTCGTTCTACATGTTAAACATATAGAGAACATGTGATCTCAATAGTAGGATTGAGAAAATAATTATCTATGTAAACTTGTTGAGGAGTGTGATTTTAACATAAGCATATTTTATATAAGTGGGTGTATATATGTATACGCGTGTGTATAGATAGATTCACACCTATAGACATATATATTAAAAAAGGGGCACCTGTGTGTATCATATTGTTGAAAATAGATATGCAAACGTATGCTAGTCTATGTATGTATGTAGAGTAGGCTCTTTCTAAAAGATTATTTCCAAGTTCCATTTGCTTTGGCAGAGAGCTACTCAAACTGCTGCTGGAGAGAGGAAGCCTAAAACAAATTTTGTAGAAGCCCGTACATTTTGGCATCTTTACAGAAGTTTTGACCGAATGTGGATATTTTTCATATTGGCTCTCCAGGTAGCTTAAATACTTGGAAATGTGTTCTTATTTACTGACCTTTTTTGGACTGTTACCTGTGTGGAATTTACTTCATCCGCATAAATTCTGGTTTTCAGGCAATGGTAATTATTGCATGGAGTCCTTCTGGATCTCTTGCTGCTTTTTTTGATGAAGATGTCTTCAGAAGTGTTTTGAGCATCTTTATTACCTCTGCTTTTCTCAATCTTCTGCAAGGTACTGGTCTTATCCCAAGGTAGTCAAACCTTTTTTTCCTACCCTGTCACCATATCGGTGGGAGTTTGCATGGACATATGGGCAAATAAAAGACAAACCGTATATTGATGTTGCTGTTAGAAACTGTTTTATTTGTTATGGCGCAGCAGCAAGTAGTCAACCTCTTTTTTCAATCTTTATATCCTGTTTGATCAACATTATATGGGGTTACTTATCCAAATAAAGAAAAAAAACAAAACATTCTATGGCTTGAGTGGCTTTTATGATGCTCTCTTCTCTATCATCTGCTCTGCAGCAACTCTGGATATCATTCTTAGTTGGAATGCTTGGGGGAGTTTGAAATTCAGCCAAATACTCCGATACCTTTTGAAGTTTGCATTAGCAGCTATGTGGGCTGTTGTTCTGCCAATTGGTTATTCCAGTTCTGTCCAGAACCCAACAGGATTGGTGAAATTCTTCAGTAGCTGGGCTGGGGATTGGAGGAACCAGTCATTTTATAATTATGCTGTTGCCCTGTATCTGATACCCAATATCCTTGCTGCTTTACTGTTTTTGCTTCCTCCTTTACGGAGACACATGGAGCGTTCAAATTGGCGGATAATCACTCTTCTCATGTGGTGGGCCCAGGCAAGGATGTCTGACATTTGTTAGTTTTATTTAGGTTATATGCTTGTTCCTGTTTATGGACATCTCTCTCTCTCTCACGCACGCACGTACACACTCACCGACACTTTTCTCCCCCCTGGGGCCTTTTCTATGAAAGTTGAATGTCCTTTCCCTCTTTGACTATCTTGCAGCCAAAGCTTTATGTAGGGAGAGGCATGCATGAGGACATGCTCTCACTGCTGAAGTAAGGAAAAAGAATTACTTTATTACCTTTATCATTTTTTTGTGTTGTTTAGTACTCCATAGTTTTAGGAACAGGGCTGTGGGGTTTAGTTTAGAGGAGGTGTTCCAAACCCATTTTGGTTGTATCCTCTATTAAGAATTGATTTATTATTTCTTCTATTATTTGGAGGTGGTTTTTTCCATTTAACAGTATTTCATTTCTTATGCTTAGGTATACATTGTTCTGGATTATGCTGCTGATCAGCAAGCTAGCGTTTAGCTACTATGTGGAGGTGAATTTCCAAATATACATCATTATTTGAGTGTCCTTTTGATATCCATCATGTCTTTATTCTTAGGTCCGATGCCTTATGTACATGTCCCGGCATGTGTAATGCGTGCATACACGTATGAATATTAATTGGAGGTACAAATGTGCATGAGTGAATAAGTGGTTGTCATTTTTTTAGCGAGCAAGTGTTAACATGGGTTGTAGGCATAACCTTAGTGGTATTCATGGCTTCTATACAAGTTAGCCGAATATTCAAAAGTCAGTTATCCACCATCTCTGGTAAAATCTGGTTCTTTACACAATTAAAGTGCCCATAATTTTACGAGTTTTGCTGAGTGAGAATTAGTGGCATATTTGTCTCATGATTTAGTTTTGGCTAATCAACTTTTGCTCAAATGACACCTCCTTCCCCATAAGTACAAGAGGGAGGACAAGGTTGTGGGTTCAGGACCATTTGCGTGCATGTTAAATTTACTGATTAAACAAAAAGATGGTTTTGTTTGTATAATTGCACCTCTTTGTGATAATAGTAAGTAAAACTTATTGAGGATAATTTGATTCTTGGTCTCTTTTAGTCTTGGTGAAATTATGGGTACCAACAGACTATATATATCTATTCAAACATTTCAAATTCTGTCAATAACAACTTTTAGAGAACTTCTTCCTGTGATTATCTCTTTCATGGTTGTGTAATGTATTTCTTTTTTTAATAAGTTAAACTTTATTAATAAAAAGATTAAGAAGAAGATGTGTTAATAGTACAAGAGACTATACTGAAAACACCCAAGTCATACAAGCTAAAGAGCTAAGAAGCTAAAGGTTGTGTAGTGTATTTCTAACCCTTGTCATAAGGGTGTAGGAAATCTATGCATGAGCATATTGTTATTCTTATTCTGTTCTCCTTTCTTGCCTTTTTCTTGATTTATCTATAGCTGTTGCATCATCATAATTACTTTAAAATCATAAACATACCTTGGTATGTAATATTAAAAGTCACTTTTTCATAATCTTAGCCCATATTACTATCCTTGTTCTAGCAACGACAAAAAATCTGCCCCCCAAAAACAAAAAGAGAAAGAAGAGTGGTTGTTTTGAAAATCTGGAGATAAGTTCCTCTTATACAGCCTGCCAAACCGATATCCAACTCACTTCAAAAGCCTAACAAACTTCTCACCTGTATAACATTTCTAATATTTATTGTGGTGAAATGCAAGAATAGCATAATATTATCCATTCAAGTACTCATGAGAGTGCATGTTATAATTTCATTGGGATGACAGGTTGGAGTTTGAAGCTCGTAATTTGCAGAAGAATAAGCTAGTATACTTCAATTTGTTAGAGAGACTTTGGAAACCTAGGGGCCAGTTATGCAGAGATCACATGACTTCTATCCTCAACTTGTGAGAGAGCGAGAGTCATATATATTGAGAAAGACAGGACTTCTTTTTTTTCTGAATAAGAAAGACGGGACTTAGCATGACATATGTCCTCCTCTATAAATGGGAAACTGATTGTGTTTCAAATCGTATTCTTTTTATCTGTAATCAAAAAGATGATGCTGTCGTGTGTTTCAAATCCGATTCCTATAGAATGTAGATTAGTGACTAAGTTTTCTTTTCTTTGTTTTAATTTTTTAATGTAGATGAGAGGATATTGAGGTTTTGACCTCCAGTTTGAAACTAAAAGACAGGAATTTGTTTTAATTAAGATGTGAGGCAGATTCATAATATAAATACATAGATGTGTATCTAAACACACACACTTATGTATGTGTTCAGTAGAGCAGAAAGATAGACTTCCTTTTCTTCCTGTTGACATACGGATGCAGGAACACTCAATTTACGCAGATATTTCCTTAATTAATTACTAGATTCCCCGTTTCTTGTATTATTAGTTTCTTTAACTGCTGTTCTGTTGTACTTGAACCATACCTTTTCTTTGAGAATATGTGAAAACTCAGATTGTTTAGGCTTTATTTACATGCTCTGTTTATAGATACTGCCACTAGTTGGACCAACAAAGGTGATTATGGGGATTCCTATCGATAACTATCAGTGGCATGAGTTCTTTCCAAATGGTAACACGACACCTTTCTTATTGGACTTCCTGCTTCCTTTTTATCTTCGGTTGTCTTCTGTACTGATTTGCAATCTGAATCTGTTGCTGCTGCAGTAACACATAATATTGGTGTTGTTATTGCAATATGGGCTCCAATTGTCCTAGTAAGTGGATATGAGGCAAACTCTCTTTGAAAGAGATCCTAAGTCATATTGCTGTGTTTTGCATCCCTTAGCATTCATGTTGAATTTGTCCTTATGTGATGCATTGTTGGTTTATAGGTCTATTTTATGGATGCACAAATATGGTATGCCATATTTTCTACTCTATTTGGTGGAATTCATGGAGCCTTCAGCCATTTGGGTGAGGTTAGTGGCAAAATTTTGAGCATAGCATTGAAAACTGCTAGGTAGCAGTATGTGACTGTAATGATCCAGTAAAACAGTCAATATATTATCGTTTCTTCCCTTTTCTTTTTTCCCACTGTGGGGATGGAGGAGACTGCAGCTGGTTAGAGATTTTTCATGGTTAGTAATAATGACTCTGCCTGATGTTTGTTAGATACGGACACTCGGGATGTTACGGTCCAGGTTTGAAGCTGTACCTGGAGCTTTTTGTGGTCGCCTTGTGCCATCAGCAAATAAAGAATCCAAAAAGAAAGAGCAGGTAATTCCAGCTTTTAAAAATCTTGTAAAGTTTGCAATGTGCTCTTCATGAAATGTCAGTGAAAACATGTTAGAATTAAGTATCTGTCTTCATATCAAATACAAATGGTTCCATTTATATCCGTGATCAAGAAATTTAGATGGTTGTTTTTCTCAATTTTGTCATACTTGGCTTTAAGTTCTTTCATCTTCTTTGTTTCTGGCTATGTTATACATTTTGTCATGGCAGGATGAGTCGCAAGTACAGAAGAATATTGCCAATTTTTCTCAGGTGTGGAATGAGTTCATATATTCTATGCGGAAGGAAGACCTTATCAGCAATAGGTCCTGATTACTTCTTGCCAAATAATTGCTTTTTTCAAATGTATTGTATTTATCTCCGATGATCTTTCATTTGACTTTGATCATCCAGGGACAGAGACCTGTTGCTTGTTCCAGATTCTTCAAGTGATGTCTCTGTTGTCCAGTGGCCTCCTTTTCTGCTTGCTAGTAAGGTATATTCTTTGTTTGGTTTCTTGTGTTAATTTACATTGAATTTGTTTTTTACTCACTTTTTCTTTTTGCACATGGTAGATTCCCATAGCCTTAGATATGGCGAAAGATTTTAAAGGGAAGGATGATGACGAGTTGTTTAAGAAGATCAAAACTGATCGTTATATGCATTCAGCAGTTATTGAATGCTATGAGACACTCAGAGATGTTATATATGGCCTTCTGAAAGACGAAGAGGATAGGATGTAAGTAAAGTACTTGTTTTAGAAGCTTGAATTGTATAGATATTACTAAAGGTGACTTGGCAATGCATCATCCATTGACCACACCACAGCCTACCCCCCCCCCCCCCCCTCCCCCTCCTCTCCTCCCCCAACCCTCTTTTTCTTGATTTTAGGGGGGGGGAAGGGGGGAAGAAAAATCCCCTTGCTCAGCTTATTTTTTTAAGACTCATGACGGTTAGATTTTTCTTGTACATCAGAATTGTGAGGCACATATGTTATGAAATCGATCATCATACACAGCAGAGGAAATTTTTGCATCATTTTAAGATGAGCGAGCTGCCTCAACTAAGTGAGAAGCTGGAGAAATTTCTAAAGCTCTTGGTAACATGCTTCCTCTACATTTTCATGTTGTTTTATTGTTGAACTCCTCACAAAGGGTTGAGAGAGAATTTACATTCTAACGGTTCTGATTTTCATACTCATTACACTGGTAAATTGGCAGGTGGCTGACACCGACAACGTTGCTGAACCTCAAATAATCAATGTTCTCCAGGATATTATGGAGATTATCACAGAGGATATTATGCTTGGTGGTAATCAGTAAGTAGAAAGGGGCATTTACTTGTTGTAGACATAAGAGAAGGCTTTGTTTTCACTTTTAAATTCAGAATGGATCTTTATGACTCCTTTACACTATAGTTTGTCACATTTCATTTTAGAATCCTCGAACAAGCTCAGCTTGGTCCACGTCTGAAGAAAGAGCAGAGGTTTGAAAGGCTTGACATTGACCTGATGAAGAACAAATCTTGGAAAGAGAAGGTTTGTACTCACACTTCTCATGAAAAATGTGTCATCCATTTTATCATAGATCTTATGTCTCATTATGTCTTGTGTTTCTCCATAGGTTGTTAGGCTTCATTTGCTTTTGACTGTCAAGGAATCTGCCATAAATGTGCCTCAGAACTTGGAGGCTCGCCGCCGCATTACTTTCTTTGCAAACTCCTTGTTTATGAAAATGCCAAGCGCTCCCAAAGTCCGCAATATGCTGTCCTTTAGGTTAGTTGCAGAAAATATGAGTTTTATCAAAGACATCAATAGAGACTTTCAAATGGAGAGAATAGAAATTGCATTTTCTATAGATTGATTGCAATCAATTGGCCTCGATTATGGTCTGATGGCAAAATCTAATTTCAAAACCATTTGTGAGTAAATTTCTGCAGTTGGCTTTTTAATGAAGGATCAATATTGTTCATGCTAACATGTCGATATTGCATCTAACAATTGGTTCTTCTTTTTATTATTCTATGATTTGCTCATTTCCTTGTGCATATGGTATCTAATGAGTACTTGCATGTCCTTGTCTACAAATTATTGTGTTCTCAGCTTTTAGATTACTATTTGATCTCAACTTGAAGGAAAATGACAATTTGATTTATTTTCTTATTTATGGTCTAGTGTTTTAACACCATATTACAAGGAAGATGTCCTATATTCAGAGGATGAACTAAATAAGGAAAATGAGGATGGGATAACAATTTTGTTCTACCTACAAAAAATATATCCTGGTAAGTTTCAATGTCGTAGCTGTGTGCATTTTTATTATATGAAACAAGTATGAACTTAAAAGCTGCCTATTATTGTCAAAACTAGATGAATGGACCAATTTCCAGGAACGCATAAAAAATACCCCATTGGAAGAAAAGATGGAGCTAACTCGCCAATGGGTATCTTACAGAGGGCAGACACTTTCTAGAACAGGTTTGATGGTGATGAGTTTTGTGATATAGCCTATACTTGCATTGTTCATTAATTTCAACTTTAACCATGTCTCTCTATCAATATTTTGGTCAGTGAGAGGGATGATGTACTACAGGCGAGCCCTAGAACTACAATGCTTTCTGGAATTTGGAGGAGATAATGGTCAGCAATTTCTGTCGTGGAAACTAGTTTTAGTTCTTGACCAATATATCCTATTTTTGAATCCATTTTAAACATTGGTGCCGTGACAAATGGCATTTTGGAGTTAATCTCTGCATTGTTTTGTTGCAGCTGTTTTGGGTGGCTTCCGAAACTTGGATGAAAGTAGTGGAGAGAGCAAGGCTTTTCTTGATCATGCGCATGCCCTTGCTGATTTGAAGTTTACATATGTTGTCTCTTGTCAAGTTTATGGATCTCAGAGAAAATCTGATGATGCTAGGGACAGAAGTTGTTACAATAATATTCTGAATCTGATGTTAGCGTGAGTCATTTTACAACTCATTGAAATTAACAGTTTTCTAGATAGGTCAAAACATTGATTGCATCTTTAAACTATTTAAATGGTGTAGGTATCCATCTCTACGTGTTGCTTACATAGACGAAGGAGAAGAGCCAATAAATGGAAAACCTCAAAAGGTTTACTACTCTGTTCTTGTCAAGGGAGCATACAAGTTGGATGAGGTATGCAAGAATAGTTTTTTTTCTTGATAACTAGTATACAAGAATAACATATAGTTTTTAATGTATTGTATTAGGTGTGCCTTAGATATAAAGATAGCTGGTTAATCTGAGGCATATGAATTTTTCAAATTGCATGAGTTATCAAGCATTTGTTTGCAATAGATCTCCTCTGAAAAGTCTTAAATAGCATGTGTTATACCATCCCCAATTGGAAGGAGAGGTAAAATTATAGGCCTTTCAATCTCAATTTAGATGGTTACTAGTACGGGCTCCACTTGGTCATTTAGTTCTGTTTTGAGGACATGACCTGAGAGTGGCAAAGCTCCAACTTTATGGTTTTTTGGCAGCTCTGCCAAGATGCATTAAATTCACTTAACTCAATTTTGTGGGAGGAAATTCCATTATCTTGGTGTGTTTAACTCCGAACTGTCCCCATTTTGAAATATTAAGTGGAAAGACCCTCTATGGCTGCATTGATATTACTCGAAGAAGGTAAAGGCCTGGCGTCTCTATTGTGATGTACCTTGAGAAAAGTACTCATTACCAGTAAGGACATTTCCTTTGAAGCGTGCAGCCAATTTCGTTTACCCTTGTTTGGTCCTGGGGTCAGCTTTGTATGTATAGCTTTTCTCCTCAGCTTAACTGAGGTCATATGTTTTATTTCTTCTGAGCTACACTACTATACTACATAGGATTGACATTCTCTCCAATTGCTTGCTTGTATTAGATTGTCCAATTTAGAGAGGAGAGACAAACAACATGGGATCTTATAACATTGATGCTGCCCATGTGAAGGCTTGGGCAGTGTCGATATATAGCATGTAATCTTACCGTGTGTTTCTATAAATAAATCGGACCATTCGCTTTGAGTAGGAAATTAGAGAGGATCTTGATCCAACTAAGCATCACATAGAAGAAAACATCTAGATAGTTAACCAACTATTAGCTAAACAAGTTGATTATGGACTAATAACACCTAGTGCTCTAGAAACCTAGATGGTGAATGTGAACATATAATTAGAATATCTTTCTCTAAAATACTTCTCAAGTTCAGTACGATGTTTAAGACAGGGAAAGGAAAGTGAGAACTAATTTATATCATACATTATCTCCTAGAACTCTATCTAGAAAGCCGAAATAAACAAAACATAATAAGAGATAGAGAGGGAGAGAAGGAAATAAAAAGATTTAGATATGGTCGTATGTATAGGTTTTGAAGGACAGGTTTTCATTTGAGCTCCATCCACTGCATTCTGTATTTATGTAATGTGCCTCTATAATGCTGATACATATATTCTTTATTACCTTAATAGGAAATATACCGCATCAAGCTTCCAGGCCGTCCAGTCGATATTGGTGAAGGAAAACCTGAAAATCAAAACCATGCCATTATCTTTTCTCGAGGAGAAGCTCTACAGACCATAGACATGAATCAGGTAGCTAATAGGACATAAAAAAGTGACTAATTGTGTTTTCTTACCCTAACTTTTCTCCTTTTCTACTTTTGTCAAGGATAACTACTTTGAAGAAGCTTTCAAAATGAGAAATGTATTGGAGGAGTTCCTAAAACCTCGGCGTAGCCAACGGCAACCAACAATACTGGGTCTGAGGGAGCATATATTCACTGGAAGGTCAGCTTTACTTTTCCAACTCCAGTTATAAGTTGGATCCTAAGAATGTTAATGGCGAAAAAGCAAGTCTGTCTCCCAAAAGAACTGTGACCATGCTTTTTTGGAAACATGCTTATGTTTTACCCTTGTATTTCAGTGTTTCATCACTTGCGTGGTTCATGTCCAATCAGGAGACCAGCTTTGTAACCATTGGGCAGCGAATTTTGGCAAATCCTCTCAGGTAAGCCAAACAGAAGGAAAAAAAAACTGTGGATAGGACCTTTTCTTGTTTGGGAAAAAGAGTAGGTGCTCTTATACTAAGGAGAAGAATCATTTACATCTAGCTACGTCTCATGTTTAGAGGGATTTGACATCTCTAGAGATTTTATGACTATTCACCGTTTTACTCTACTGATGCTGGATACTAAAATAGAGCTATCACCACAGGTAATTTTGAAAATTTTGTTTGTCTGTTTGCCTATAAGTTATTGCTCAAATATACGTTGTCCCCTCATAAGAGCATGATGAACGTTAAGTTCAAGGGGTTCAAGAAGTATTAGGAGTGCATGTAACCCACCTGCCAAGAAAGATATGATTTGTCAATTTGATGTGTGCATATATGCCAACAAGAGTAGTAATGGAAATCATTTATTAAGTTAGAATAATAAATGTGACATTTTAGGTTTTACAAACCTAAGGCGTTAACAAAGACTATAAAATGGAAGAGAATAGAAGGAAAACAGACTGCTTCACAATTTAGGTTTTGAAAGAATGCTTTACCTTCTGGCCCTCGATATATCACGAGATCAAAACTTGAGCACAAAAACATCTTAAAAGGTGAAAAGAGAGCTCCATTTTTTGCTTTTATTTCCAGTCTTGAATGCAGACATGTCAAATCCTAAATAATTATTATAAGATGCTTTCATTCTTTTGTTTCCTCTTGATTTTGCAACATATCAGGTATGAGGGCCTTCACATAGTGTTTAGGGTTGTCTGACTCATTGTAGGCATACACAAGCTCTAAGACAATGGGTCCATTGTTTTAACTGGTGAAAGGAGGACTTTAAGGTTTGTTGATTGAGTCAACTAGAAAAGATTGAATCTTGATGGTTGACGAGACTAGAATTTCAGTAGTTACTATGTGCTTGCACTCACTTGCCGGCCCACTAGTTCACGGGTTCAGTTTTTTGGGACGACATGAGGCTATTGATGATCTTAAAGGCAGTAATTTTGATCTGTATAAATGAATTCGGGTGTTTCTTGATAGTGGATTAATATTTTGTGGGTTGGAGGAAGAGAGAAAAGGAAGAGGGGGGGGGGGGGTTTGAATATGAGATCTGGGTGGGTCCCACTCTGGCTCAAGATTAAAGCAAAACAGAAGAGACTTTGGCTTCTGACCAAAGCTTTCTGGTTCGTGCTCACTTGAGAAATTGAAGCCTAACTGTGAGAAAGAAGTAAAATATGCTGAATTTTCCTGTATGGGGATGTGTGTGTTTGTGTGTGTGTGTGTGTTTATGGATTTTTGTACATGTGTGTATAAATAAGATGAGATGCTAATAGAGTGCAAAAAGTATAGAGGACAAAGAAAGAGAAAAAGAAAATGGTGTACCACGCTATCAAACTGAAGTATACAAGAATAACAAAGAAAGAGAAACAGCTGAGGCTAATGTCTAAAATTTAGGAAGAAAAAAATCCAACAATTTTGAAGGGAGGACATTTAGTATTTATAATAGCTTGCATAGTTCCCTGGTCAGGCCTCATCTGAAAATTACACCTAACCCTCAAGAGTTCTTTGATGTTTAAGCTTGATTTGTCATGAGCATCGTGTAATTAGCAGTACAATCAGCTTCCATGAGACATCTTGACACTGTTTAGTGATCTGAGGATATTTTACAATACTTTCTTCTTGATAATAAATGTCCTTCTCCACTGTAGCATACTTTGCTGTTGGTATCTGTAATCACTTCTCTGATCAATATACAGCCATCAAGTATGTTGGCGGGCATTCAAAGTCTGCAAATGATGGCTTACTTAGGCGTAGTGTCAGCTGTTTTACTTCTGCGCTGTTCTATTTTGAGTCTGTTGAATGTTCTATCCTACTTTTGCAGGGTGCGGTTCCACTATGGTCATCCAGATATATTTGACAGAATCTTCCACATAACAAGAGGTGGAATAAGCAAAGCATCAAAAGTAATCAACTTAAGCGAGGACATATTTGCAGGTAATTTTTGGGCCATTGGAAGATGACTGACTAATTGGGACTATTGTTGATTTATATTGGCTGATCTGTTCAGGATTTAACTCTACTCTGCGTGGGGGATTTGTAACACATCATGAGTACATCCAAGTAGGCAAGGGACGTGATGTGGGAATGAATCAAATATCCAATTTTGAAGCTAAGGTTGCAAATGGAAATGGAGAGCAGACACTTAGCCGTGATGTTTATCGTCTTGGGCGTCGGTTTGACTTCTATAGGATGCTGTCATTCTACTTTACAACAGTGGGTTTCTATTTTAGTAGTATGGTAAGTAACCAAAATAATTTCCCTTTTATGATATTTTCTTTAATATCAATGTAGTTCAAACAAGTAGAACTTGTAGACTTTTGTCACCTTTTAGTGGGGATCTCTTTTAAGTATTCCTGTTGTTAGAGAACCAGATAAAGGTAATATCAATTGGTGTATATGTATCCAGAACCGCGAAGTATAGTTTTCTTGTTTGTTTATGTCAACTAGTGAAAAAATAGAGTAGTAATATGTTTGGTTGTTTGGGAAATTTTTGTTTTTGACTGTAATGTATTTTTATAACTTCATATATGAGGGAGGGAAGAAATCCTTGTCCAACAGGAAACCTTAAAGGCTGTCTACTGTGGGCTCTCAGCATATGTTGGCCTGGAAAAGGATTTAGCCATTGGATTTTTCATTTATACAGTAGTATACTCTTGGTAAAAACTTTGAGAGAAGAGGAGGTTCTAAACAAACCTGTTTGTCATGAAAGTTCATAACCACCGTCAACTTGATTGAATGTATATGTTGTAAATGGTCAGCCCATAGGTTCATGACACAGAATAAAATATTGAAACAAAAAAACAAAGGTTATGCAGATGGATATACAGCTAGATACAACTAGTTGCCGCCACCTGCAGGGAAGTATTTGTTGTCTTACTTTCCCTTTCCCATATTGAGCTTTTCCGCATTCTCTTTTGTGCTATGGAGAAATATGCATTCAAAGCTTTACTTTAGACATTTTGTTGTGCAGGTAACTGTTCTTACTGTATTTGTGTTTCTATATGGACGATTGTATATGGTTATGAGTGGAGTGGAGAGAGAGATCCTTGAGAATACAAGCATACAACAGACCCAGGCCCTTGAAGAGGCTTTGGCTGCCCAGTCTGTTTTTCAATTGGGCCTACTGCTAGTTCTTCCCATGGTCATTGAAATTGGCCTGGAAAAAGGATTTCCTACTGCCATTGGTCATTTTATCATTATGCAGCTAGAGCTTGCATCTGTATTCTTTACATTCCAGCTTGGATCAAAAGCACATTACTATGGAAGGACAATCTTGCATGGAGGTTCTAAGTATCAATCTACTGGCCGTGGATTTGTCGTTTTTCATGCAAAGTTCGCTGAAAACTACAGGATGTATTCACGAAGTCACTTCGTGAAGGGGTTGGAGCTGTTTATTTTATTGATTGTATATGAAGTGTATGGGATATCATATCGCAGTTCAAAGCTTTATTGGTTCATCACTTTCTCTGTATGGTTTCTTGTTGCTTCTTGGTTGTTTGCACCTTCCGTGTTCAATCCATCTGGTTTTGACTGGCAAAAGACAGTAGATGACTGGACGGATTGGAAAAGGTGGATGGAAAATCGTGGTGGTATTGGAAATCCAGCTCAGAAAAGTTGGGAAATATGGTGGGATGAAGAACAGGGTCACCTCAAACACACAACGTTCAGGGGGAGGGTGCTGGAGATAATACTTGCATTTCGCTTCTTTGTTTACCAGTATGGAATTGTCTACCAGCTTGATATAGCTCATCACATCAAGAGCTTGCTGGTAAGTTCTATTGTTTTCATTGATTGCGGTCCTCTTGTTAGACTGTCAATGTCTGTTTAGGCTTGTTGTGCCAGCACCAGCTTACAAGCTTCTGATTTTCACTTCAATTTCGTCTGTAGGTCTATGGACTTTCTTGGTTCGTTATGGTATCTGTTCTTGTTGTCTTAAAGGTAAGCAAATGGAGGTAAATGATAAGCAGTGGATTTATTGCAAGCTTAAATGAAAGTGTTCTAGCTTAAATGATTGTTCAAAGGAAATTCACAGTATCTGATAAAAATTCAGTTTTAAAATATTTTTAACAAGGAGTTGTTTAGACTTCTGTTATAACTTGTATGGCTAAAGATTAGAGGGAAAAGAAAAACGAGTTACAGATACGCTAATGAGTTGCACTTTTCCTTTTCCTTCTTGCTTTTCCTTTTGAAACAGAGCCTTCAATTTTTATACGCTTTCGACCAGAAGCATCCATGCTCATTTTGTACTCTTCAATTGCTGCTATCAGGTGTTGTCGATGGGTAGGCAGAAATATGCTACCGACTTTCAACTCATGTTCAGGATTCTCAAGGTGCTTTTGTTCCTTAGCTTCACGTCAGTCATGACTATCTTGTTTGTTGTATGTGGGCTCACTGTATCAGATTTATTTGCTGCTATCCTTGCCTTCACGCCCACAGGATGGGCCCTTCTTCTCGTAAGTTCATATAAATTCTAAATATTATTGAAGTAGAAAGAACAATGTATCTGGCAAATTTTAAGATTGATTATGCCATTTGTCTTGAACTCTTCTTGCCTTGTTCTAATTACCTTCAATTTGGCAGAACATTAGATCCAAATTATTGTTCATCTCCACAGTATTCAAGAAAATGTTACCAATAGAAGTTCTGACCTTAATCGTTCTTTGGGAATTATTCTGATTTATCTATTAATTAATGACCATATATGCTGCATTTTCCATTCTAGCACTTTCCTGGCAGAGAAAGTTATCATTTGTTTTCCTAATCCAAGGATCTTTCTAGTCACTTTGGTGCTGTTATCATGTAAAATTTTCCCATTGATTCCTAACTTGGGCATACATACAACCCTTGCTTTTGTACTCCACATTCCCCAAACTTTCAGATATGAACTCTTTGAACTGCTACAAAGTGTTGGGATCTGTTATATTTTTTCAAACTCTTTCAGGATGAAACTTCATGACCCTATAGCATTCTAACTCATTAGCTTCAATGAGTTTTGTTAAATCAGCAGTTATCCCAAAAACTTAAATTAGAAGACTGCTGCTGGGCGTCTAATGAGCAATTAGTCTCAAAAACATAAGCCAGATAAGACGCCAGCCTCGCAGTAGAAAATGATAGGTTTTGTCATCTAATTAAATATTTAGCAGCTCTTCTCCTGGAAAGATAGTATGGAGGTTCGTACTAATTAGTTGTGGTTCACTGAATTGATGTTTCCTTGATCTTGTCCTTTCCAGATTGGGCAAGCATGCAGGCCATTATTTGAGCGGGCAAAGCTCTGGGATTTGATAAAGGAGCTGGCTGAAGTATACGAATACATAATGGCGCTGGTAATCTTCACGCCCATAGCCATTTTGTCTTGGTTCCCATTCATTTCAGAGTTCCAAACGCGCCTGCTCTTCAACACTGCATTTAGTAGAGGCCTCCAGATTTCAAAGATTCTTGCTGGAAAGAAGGAGAAAACAGCATGAAGAAGCACTTCAAAACATCCCAAGTGGTTCCTCCGAGTAATATTTATATGAGCCAACTGAACAGACTTCAAATGTGTGAATGAATATTACTTCTACTTAGAAAAAGGATGAACATTACTTCTGTACCAAGTATGAAGTTTTTCCACTGCACATCATTCAGGGTGGAAAGAAAATACCCAAATAAATGAAAATAACAAATAATTTTTTAAAAATGATAAAAATACAGAAATTCGTGTTCAATTATTCCGCTCATAATTTTATTTATAATTATTCTGATTTAATTGAAGGCTCAATTATCACTACAGCCCCTGTAGTATTGATTTTTAACAATCAGTCTTTGAAATACAATTTTAAACAGGCCGTTCTCTATGGTCAGTTTTTCAAATATATAAGTCTTTTCATCTAGTAAAAATTAGCCGATTAATGGAATACCGATACGTGATCAAGGTCGGAATGTTCATTGTCAGTGTCAAATAGATAGAACTTCATCTTAGTTAGTAGGCTTGTTAGGTAGACGAGCAAAATTATGTCTCAAAAATGAACTATATAAACCGGCATGTTCAATATTATACTTTAAGAATTGATGTGTTAAAAGTCAATATCAGTGATTGTAGCGCCAATTAAACCTGTTTAAAATCATATGTACTATAAATATGGAGAAAAAAAAAAACAAAGAAGTGTATTCATACTCGACCCTACAAGAAAACTTCTCGAAGATACTGTTCTTGAAATATTTGAAATACCCCTGTAGTATTCGTATAATTTCTGGTTAAAAAACAAAAAGGGCAACAAAGGATGAGTTTTCGTTGACTGGACCCGGTTCGGCTGACATGGCAAAGCTTAATACGGTTCGCTCGACCATATATTCTTCGAAGCAGCCACAGCCCGTCAGAATTGAACGTCATCAAAATCAGAAACGCTGCAATCTTATTCCATCAGAGCCCGAGCCGATCCGATTGGCTCAGTGATCACCGGGAAGCTTTTCTTTTCAGTACGTTCTGTTCGATTCTGATTGATTGAAGAGAGAAGACGTGAACCAACATTTTTTTTTTCTATTTGTGACCGAAGAAGCTAAGACTTACGGTATTTGGGGTTAATTCCTATATTCTGGGCTAATATGTTGAGTTGTCACGATGGATTTTATTTTTGCATTATGTCAATTTCTGATTATTAGAATTTCTCTCATCGGGAGAATATGTTCTGATTTACGAAGAATTCTTTTGAGCTTAGGATGTTGATCACCTGTTTGGTTTTTGAGGAAGCTGAGGGAAATAAGAGTATGTTTTGGATCACTTATCTTTTATTGTTTTGGTTTTCGGAAACTTTGAAATTTGGCTGAGCTCAGCATAGTGTCAGCAATAGGTTCAACTGAAAAATTCGTCGTTCGGGCTTTGGGAAGGCTTGAATTTAGTGGAGTTTTGAATAGATGGTGTTTGAAGTCGTCGTATACCCGATAAAGAAAATAAAAAGGGCTCCTTGTAAGGCATTTGATTGAATGATTTGTCTGCTTCAATTTTGTTGAGAATTTTGGAGCTGAAGTGAAGCTCAGTGAGCTACTGTGCAACCTTGAAATTAACTTCTGTAGTCGGAGAGAAGATCATGCATGATGAGATAACAAAAACACGGAACTTCACAATCAATGGAAATTCTGGAACCCAAATAATTTCATGGCTTATCGTAACTGTAGCGGACATAGTTTAGATGTATTGATAGGCCCAACCATCTCCAAACCTCCAGTTGATAGGTCGTTGAACATTATGAGATACTTTTCCATTCAATTTTGTACTCTTTTATGCGGCTATAATAAATGCAGTCAGTGAAATGGCAAGTCCTAACAATCGTATCCTTGGACAGGAAAGATTACTTGAATCAATTTGGCAATTGCATTCTGCGTGAGATGGACAACAATGATGACTTCACGTTTTGTCAGGCAAGTGTGGTACTTAGCTTTCATGTGATGAAGTTATAGCTTTGTAAATCTTCTTGAAGCAGTTACTTATCATGTTGAAGATGTGCCAGGTTCAATTATGGTTGATTTTGGGTGCTTTTCAAAGTTAGGCATTGTATATGAGTAGATTTTTTATGGCTATAAATTTAGGTTAGCTTACCTGTCGACCAAGAAGGTCATGAGACAAAGAAGCTCCTGTCAGGTATTCGTGACATCACCATAGAAGATGAATGTGCAGATAGCAATGGTAGTAGTCAGAATGATGGTATTCTGTGGAATGATAAAGTACCGAACAATACCACCTGTAAGGAGCAGGGTGCAGTTGGCTCTTTCTCATTTAATGTAATTGATACGTCCTCTCAGAAACAGTCGACTGAATTTTCAAGAGCAGTAGCATCAGGAGATGCCGCAGATTCCATTACCAAATTTCAGGAACCAATTGTTGCAAGGAAGCCAAGGCCCCGAGCCAAGGTCCCTTTTGAGAAAGGCTACAGCCAAATGGACTGGCTTAAGCTCACTCGAACACACCCTGACCTTGCAGGTACTTGGTGCATATCTTTCTTAGTGAAATTCTTATAAAAAAAAAAAAAATTTTTCTTAGTGAAATTGCTTTATATGTCTAGTCTGTATTTTTTCCCTTTTTCTTTTCTTCTTGATTTCTCCCCAACTTTTATTGGAATCTTCTTGTTCTGGAACGTATGTAAACTATTCTTGTATCTCTATGTCCCTCTCCCTTTCCTGGGTCATACCCTTTAGATGTTCTCTAACAAGTCTATCTACTTCTGCACAATAATTTGATAAACTTATGTTTGCACCTAAATAGGTTTTTTTCCCTCCAGATGTTGAAATAGACTTTTGAAGTTTTTATGCTTTACTGAGGCTTGCTCTCCTCCACTTTGTTGTCTCTGCACAATAATTTGATAAATTTATGTTTGCACCTAAATAGGTTTCTATGCTTAATTGTGGGCACTTTTGGTTAGAAAAAGGTCCACTGTTTGCATCTAGAGGGTTTTGGGTTGGTTAAGAGCTGCTTATGCATGTATTTTGAACTCTCTACATAATTTAGTGGAGACATTTCACTTGTGCTTATACCATTTAATATATGGAAATGGTTAGTTATAATGCACGAGCTTATAAAGCAAGTGCAATTTGTTGTAATGCCTTTTACAGGTTATGGTAATGCTACTTACTGTCAGGCTATTCATTTCAGGATTAAAAGGACAGTCAAATAAGAGGCTTATTTCTATGAATGAAGTTAGACAACATCAGGAAGAAGGTTCCATGTGGACTGTTTTAAAGGGTTGTGTGTATAACATATCTCCGTATATGAGATTCCATCCAGGAGGTATGAAATCTTCTTAAGTTTCATTTTCCAATTCTCATTATCGAATAAGTATATTGTGCTGGGTAGATTGTAGCTCATTGTCAGTGTTTGACTTGTCACATCTGCATATGCACATGCAAGGATATAATCTCTTTCTGCCCAAGGTTTCATATCAACGACGAGCAGATTCTGCATTTTGTAACAAGTATATTATATAGCTAGGTTTCACTCACAGAGCAAACAAACCCCAGTTGATGGATAAAAAGATTGAGTGTTTTATGAATGGCTCAAGTGCCACAGTGCTTTTTGTCCTCTTCATTAGCACAGTTTATGTTGCCATATACAGGTTTCTCTTTTTTCTTTTTCCTTTTCCTAAGCAATGGTGGATTCATTTTATAATGGGGGGAAGTACAAGGTGCTGAATACAGGGCCGGAATAGGCCCACTACAGCAATATCAAGGGCCCGAAGGGCCATAAACAAGTAGGCCTTAAAGGCCACAAACCAATGGGCCATATACAGCTTCTTGACATGCTAGAATTGAGCTTTCTTTTCTCTCCTCTTTTGAGACCCGAAGTCGAGCCATTGTGTTATCCTTTCAATATGCTAATCTCAAGGCTTGTAGTAACCATATCTCCACAGAAGCTAAAATACCTTATATTACTAGTTCCTAGATATCCTGCAACCTATCTATTTTTTCTATTCGGCCCTTTCTTGCCTTCAGATTGATTACTATCCAACCCATCTTTAAAGTCAAGCTCTAAACAGATTCGTCTAGAATTGGAAACCTAAAGCCTCTCACCAGCAGACGTAAACAGATTTTCCCAATTCTTTGCTACATCAACGAGCAACTTACGATAAAAGCTAGAGAGAAACTTTCCTTATTTTCCACAAAACCAATCTCTTTGAAGGTTGCATTCAGAGCCTATCAATGACCTTGCTTTAATAGCATTGCAGTGCTTAAACAGATGTAACATTTCTGGTGCCCATCTTGCATCTTGCATCTTCAATTCTAATTTTCTCTTTTTGATGACGCAATCTCTGAAAAAGTTACGTGATGGTATATTTTGAGTGATATAGTTGTATATTCTTTTCAAAGTTTGTGTTGCCAGCTTTTCAGTCTCGCTTAAAAATCCATACATGTATGAATCTGCTTGTCAGTTCTATATGCTTGTTGTTTGATAAAATTTGCTTTTCCAGGTGTTGATATGCTGATGAAGGCAGTGGGAAAAGACTCTACATCCCTATTTAGTATCCTTTTCTAAAGTTTCTTCCTTCAGGGTTTCTTCTGTCATACCTGAACGTTAGTTGTGTTTCTTTGGGCTTTAAATATATTCAACGCTTTGGTTTTTTCAACCTTTATGAGAGAACCACTTTTTCCATGTGTTTTGCCTGTGAAACTCAACCGTTGGGATAATCACAAGGCAATAACTCAGGGTGAGATCATGTAAAGCCGATCCTTTTTGGCATTAGTGGTTGTGATGTTTTTCTCGATTGAAATTCTGTTTAAAGGCTTGCTCAATGCAAATGGCCTAAACCTATTTAGGATGCATGATGGTACTTTTTTCCCCCCCTGTACTTCTCTTTGCTCATCTTTTTCCTTCATGTGTCAGGGGTGTGTGTTTGACCTATTGAGAATTGTTAGTCGTTGAAAATCCTTAATACATTTGTTTTAGATAAATACCATGCTTGGGTGAATGCTGAATTTTTACTAGAGAAGTGCCTTGTGGGTATGCTAGACGAAAGCAAGTGAAGAACGGCAAATACAGAGTAATAAAGAACCGATGCTAGGCCTCATTCGTTATCAGCCAAGCAGATTTACACAAAAGTTCGGGTTTCATTTTAAAGTGTATGAGATTAAAGTCACATTAAAATTGCATCCCCTTTTAATGGTAAGGGTAACTCTATCTTACCATTTGGTGGTGATTTTATATTTTTCATTTCTTTTTCCACGGTGTGTACATCAATATAGATGGCTGCAATAGTTTAGAAATGTAGTAATATCACATGGAATTATTAGCTGCTGCTAGGATGGTGTAGATTACTGTCAGCTTGATGTGTTTTGAATCGAGCATTTTCCCATATCAAATGACGTCCCTTTCTTGGCCTCAAATATTTTCATAATACCCCCTTGTTTAGTGAAAGTTGCTGGGCATATGACTTGCCTCCCTAGCAAGGGCTGCTCAGAAGAGTCTGATCAGAGGTCAATAGGCCTCCACAGTTCTTCAAACCTGAGTAGTACTTATTATCAAGCCTATTTGGTGTAAGAACATCAAGTCCATTGGATCACAGACATTTTCGGTTTGATGATAATTTGTTAATGTTTCTTGTCACTTCATCAATTAAACAACATTCAAAACCTTAACTCACTGTACTTGTCAAGGCTTTCTTGCCCTTTATATATTTTGCACAAGGCTGAATGAAAAAACGCCTTTGTTTGGATTGCGTGTTTTATACATATGGTATATAGAAGAAGTGCTAGATCATAATCCTTTCTAATTTATTATCTGAAATTAATGGTTTAATTTGGAAAAGAGATAGACACAGAAATATGAATCTTATAACATTTAATATTGTTTCTATTAATTACCAAACAATACGAACTTTATTATAAGACTTATATGCTATGTTTATCTCCCCCCAACTTTGAGTAGCAAATTAGAGAGTCTGTTTCTCAGATTATATGCTCCCTAGAGCATCTGGCAGCTTTTTCATCATTCACACAACAATCGTTACTCATTTCCGATGTATGCGAAAGTCGGGGCTCAACGATGCAAGAATGCGGAAGACGAGAGAATCACATAGCTTTCTATTCTGACAATAGATTGCGGCACAATAGAACTACCATAAACAGCAGGCTTAGAAGAGTTTATATAACTAGATTTAGCAGAACATGCACTAATCCACGGTCAATTTCACAGAATTGGGAAGAAAGGGGTTGAAGATTAAATGACCGTTGCAAATCTCTATCACAAGAAGAAAATTGTAACAAGTGCGAGATGGAAATTACGCCCGCCGTACCGGGACAACCCGAACTTGATCAAGAATAGGACCGCAAAGAGACCCAAAGTCATCGTTTCTGGTATGGTAGAAGGAGCTGTAGAATGTGATTCTGGTCCTGGCTGACAGTGCTCTGAACTTTAAACTGACTGTCTTAAACCTGCCCTTGCCTTCGGATTTGAATGGGACTTTCAACGTATCTTTAGCAGCAAATGCTTCAACCATCATTGATCCATGGCAACCATTCTTTGCGTCTCCTACAGTGAAGGTAAGATTGTACAGCTTGTTGGGAACCGTTCTGAGAACTTGGGCAATGGCACTTTCTCTCCCTGCAACAAGTTCAACTGCAGCAAGTCCAAAAGGAACATTGAAGTGCTTCGAGTCTATGAACTTCACAGCTTTAAGCGATTCAATGATCCAACCGGGAAGTGGAGATGTGCGATCTTCTTGTCTTGGAGGAAGAAGGACGCCATTGGAAGAGTTGATTAAACGATGAGGACCCTCCTCGAACCCTGGATTCTTGACCAAGTTATCTGCAGAGAGTCATTCAAACCAATTATTCATAGATTTCAAAGAAACAGACACATTTCCATCATAGTAGTATCTCATGCGTTTAATTAGGCTATATCAATCTGATATTAAAGTATAAATCTAACTACAATCAGCACTAGTAAATTGGCAGACCAATCGAAAAGCAAAACAATCAAATCAAACATCAAACAGAGTAAGGACTCGCAGCAAGGGTGCAAGTTCGGATCTGAGTGATACTATTGTTCTTCTCAAGGCTATTCCTTTGAAACTGTTTTAAGGGAATCACTTTACACAAAAGACTGCTTGGACTATTAGGAACTCGTGAAACAGCAGGTAAAATAAGGGATCAGACGGACATATGGAACAGGTCGCATGAAGGAGATAGCCCTCGATCTCACTGCCTATATAGAAGAAGAATATATCGGGGGGATATCGACATACAAATTGATGGGAAGTAAATCTTGCAGATCAAGAGCAAACTATATTTTGACAAAAGCAATGTCCCATATCACATATGAAGCACTCCAACTAAAGAAGTGGAGGAGAAATCTACATACAATTGGAGAAGAAGAGTTCCTAAAATGAGTTTCTAGGAAGGTAATACTGCAGAAAGAATAGTTATAAAATTCACAAACTTAACAACACAAAATTTATATTGTCAGAAATAAAATTCACAACGATCTATTGCTACTTAGACTCTTTACCTCTTGTGGGTCTAGGAGGGAAGAGCTCCTTGATCGCAACAGCATCCAAGAGAGGTCCACAAGCAGGGTCCTCTTGAACCCCAGGATTGTGAAATGTCACTGTAACAACATTAGTAGTCGCAATGAATCCCCAAGCATAAGTGTCTCCTCCATCACTACTGTAGAGTGTCTGCAAGGGAAGGTCTCCTTTCTGAGGAGGCACTGTGACCCTCAAAACCTCATCTTGTGCGCATGTTCTTGAGGCCCCAAATGTAAGAGCATACAGAGAGCCTGGTTTGACCTTTATGGTCTGAGAGATTGAGGCCTCATTGCCAAGCCTCACAGCATGGACACCATGAGCAACAGGGAAGAACATGCCTCCGGGCTGTGGCCCGCCGGAGATGTACTCCACCAAGCCGTTGATTTCCCATTTGGGCAGTGCATGTTTTCCAATGAGTACTGTTTTCTTTAGGTCACTGGGTTTTGGTTGTTCCTCAAAGTTGCCATTATCGAGGAATCCTGTACAAATAATGCAGAGCAACAGCAAATGAGAACTTTTGAAACTAGAAAAATATCAAATTTAAGCCTCTCTCTCTCTCTCAGTGTCTTAGGTGGTGCAAAAGGGAATCGTACAAAAACTGAGTATGAGAGAGGGAGAATGTGGGAAATCGAAAAATGAACACTTCCAAACCAGATCAGATTCTAGAGCTAGTCCAAACGAGTGCGCACGACAGAATATGGAAATCCAACTTTCCGAAGCAGATCAGACTACCATACAGTCCATCCTATGCCAAATGGGTGTTAGAGAGAGAGAGAGAGAGAGAGAAGACAGCACAAGTACGAGGAGAGAAGACTCCCAGCAAAAAATAGATCAACTTTGACTCACAAAACCACAAGAACAAAAGCACAATCAACGTCAAGAGCACAAGATCCAGCTCCAAAAAAGGGAAAGCAGAATCTAAGCAGAATGGAGGTTAGATGCGAGCATTACCGTCCAAAAGTGTAGTTGCAAAAGCCGGAATAGTGAACAATAGCAAGGAGGCAGCAAGCAGTAGTGTCATTTTCCCAGCCATTTTGTTTAAGAAAATAGACAGCAACTAGGAAGAGCGAGAGAGAAAGAACTGCAATGGGGTTTGCCTTGGCAGAAGAGCAGAGTGCTTCAGCCCTCTCTATTTATACTGGAAAATGAGATAGTGGGTACTGGGCTTGGGAAAGGAGGAAGAAAAAGGTTAGCTGAAATCACGTTGAAAACCCACTGCGTTTGTGCTCAATGAAGCATCATCTCTGGTGCTTTTGTCTGCCTGTCTCATGTTATATCAAGACCGACTTTTTCTCCATAATTAATGCCACTGATCTGTTGGTAATTTATCTCTCTTTAGCTGAGGATGCTCAAGGGCTTAAATATATTTCTCTTTCACTGTTACAGCCACAAGTTAAAGCGGCAGCTGACAATTATTACTGTTATTTCCTCTTTTCTTTAAATAATGCAGAAAGTGTTGTGACAATAAAGAAGTACTCGGGCTTCTGTGCAATGTCGTTGGCAGTGTTTGGTGATGGTGTCGAAACTGTTCTTGGTGCTAGTACAGACCACAGTACTCAGTAGTGTTGGCAATTGCTTTAAATTGGTAACCTTGTGATGGCTGGCAGCAAGGATAGCAGAGGGAGAGAAGAACGAACTAGTCGCAATATGGAAGACAAGACATGTGCCCTTCCATGAATCGAGGGCCCAATATACTTGGACTGGAAGTGGCAGGATAACCTGAACATTTAACTTGTTTGAGAAATTACCATACGTATCATTCTTAGGCCTATCCCTCTATCACACATGACAAGCGGTTCGTTCTTGAGGCGATATCCCATATCAACTTATTTGAGAAATTAATATAAATTACGATACATATCAAGATCTTCGTTTTCTAAAAAGAATTATAAATTTTTTAAGATTTTGATAAAATTGTGAATATTTATAAAGATTGAATTTTTATAGATTTTTGTGTAAAGATTGTAAAAAGTTTTAAAAATATTTAATTTTTTTTTAAGTTTGTAAAAAGGTGTAAAAAAAAATGCTTTGATATAATATTTAATAAAAAAATATTGGAGTTTTAAGTGAAAAAAATAAAGATAAAAAATTTTGTTATAATTTATTTTTTTTAAAAGGTACCAAAGTTTATGTGAAAAGTTGTTGGAAATTGTGTAAAATATATTAGTGTATATATAAAATTTTTGAGATTTAAAATATTTATTTTATAAATTTTATTAAATACATTTATATATTTTATAATACTTTTACAGACGAACATGCTTATTATTTCATGATTAGGCTTATTTTTCTGTCACACCATGTGATAAGCCGTTCGTTTTGAGGAGATATCCAGGATCACTATAAAATTGGTAATTGTGTTTTCTTTCTTTATTTTGATTCTGTGTCTGATGACTTCTAATCCCGGTTGTGTTTGAAGCCCCCAATCAAAGAGGCTCAACAAGCTCGAAAATTGAGCTGAAAATTCAAGACCCAAAAAAAAAAAAGGCTCGACAGCCTCACTTGTCTACCTGCCAGCCTAACCCTTGTCCTAACAATAGCAATCCCCCATATCAAAATCAATTACAAAATTGAAAAATAACGTGTATTATCAGTCAGACATCCAGAAAAAATAAAAATCATATCTCTGTTTAATATGTTATTTGTGATGAGGAAAAAAGAAAACGATAAAACAATTAAAACCAGGAGCGTATCTCTGTCAAACACGATATCATGCCCCACAATTGAAGAAATAACTTCCAATAAAATCTATCCCACGTGCAGTGTCGGTTGTTTTGGGATGAAATTTCGGTGTAGTTTTCTCGCCGATCAGCCCGAGATCCTCTTCTGGTTCACCTCTGTTTTCCAGGATTAGCGTGGACAAGAGGACACCCAACATATGGGTTCTCAAGTCTTTCTTACTCGGGTTGCGAGTCAAATTTGTGCGTACTCTCGTGCTATAACCAGCGAGGAACGGTGAGCATGTGCAAATGGGGCCAGAGTATGGGCCCCTGATTCTCAGAAAGCCGCGGACTAAGTGATAATGCGGGCCCACGCTGGGACATAGAAAAAAGGTGCAGCTCTTCGCCCAGACAGTGGGTCACAATTAGTTTTACAGGTAAATTTATTTTTAAAATTTTATCATTGTTACAAAAATTTATCTCTTCTTATTTTTTTAATTCTTATAAACTTTTTGATCACTCTCATAAATTTTTTCATTTTTCACCTTTTTTCACTCAAAATTTTAATCATTCTAAAATTTTATTTTTAAACATCATGTTAAAATTTTTATTATCTAGAGACGTCGTTTATAGGTGTAATAGATCTACATATCTTATCAAAGTATCATAAAACGGTTACTAATTCGAAAACAGAAATACTCATATTGAATATTATATGGGTCATATTATTTGACAATTAATATAAGTAACATTACATATTTTAAGGATGATATATCGCATTTAAAAAAGTTAAATAGTAGCCGCTCTTTCCATTCTATCTTCTTATATAGAGTCTTCACCGTCTTTGTTGCAAATTTTTTATACTTTGTTGTCACAATTCAAAATTTGAAATTTAGTCGGACTCTTATATCTTTTTAAATTAGACCATTTAATTCAAACAACAAATTAAAGAATATCTTTGTTCGTGCAAATGTGAATTAGACCTATTTTCCTGCATAGAGTCTTCACCGCTCTTAGTTGCAAATTTTTTATACTTTGTTGTCACAATTCAAAATTCAAAATTTAGTCGGACTCTTATATCTTTTTAAATTAGACCGTTTAACTCGAATAATAAATTAAAGAATATCTTTGATCATGCAAATGTGAATTCATATGTTATATTTCTTCGCATTGGGTTCAGGAATGAAGCTAAAAAAAGAACAGGATGAATCTGTCTGAGATATGTGATTGACACTTCGTGGGCCTAAAATCCAATCAAAACCCATCACCTTCTTCTCTCCCCCAGCCCAGATCGCTTCACCATACAAAGCCCACTACATGCTCTGTTCCCCCACTATTCCAAAAACCTCGTTCCGACCGTCAATAAATTTTCAACACCTCCCGCCCAAACTCCAAATTCAAATTTCGAAACGCATTTGACCGTTGCTCCCTTCCCCACAAACCCCTCTATCCGTCTAGAAGCCTCCTCAGAGGCACACTCTCCGTGTCTGAACCATACACCAAGAAAGCAGAAACGTTTCGCTCTCCGAACAAACCCAAAAGAAACGCCTCATCGGTACCCCGCCAAGTCACCATGGCAATCGAGAAGAGACGCCCCTTACAGACCAGCAACGCCGCCAACATGGAGCCCATGCCCACCGCCGGACCTACCACCACCAAGACCATCGAAGAAATGTACCAGAAGAAGAGCCAGCTCGAGCACATCCTCCTCCGACCCGACACCTATATCGGCTCTATCGAGAAGCACACACAGACCCTCTGGATCTACGAGTCTGATCGCATGGTTCACCGGCCCATCACCTTCGTGCCCGGTCTCTATAAGATCTTCGACGAGATCCTTGTCAACGCCTCTGACAACAAGCAGCGCGACCCCAAGATGGACTCCGTTAAGGTCGTCATCGACGTGGAGGAAAATTGCATCAGCGTGTACAACAATGGGGATGGGGTGCCCGTGGAGATTCATCAGGAGGAGAAAGTGTATGTGCCGGAGCTCATCTTCGGACACTTGCTTACCAGTAGTAACTACGACGACACGGAGAAGAAGACCACTGGTGGGCGCAACGGCTACGGAGCCAAGCTCACGAACATCTTCTCCACCGAGTTCATCATCGAGACCGCCGATGGGAGACGCCAAAAGAAGTACAAGCAGGTATTGATGAACTGGTTAGTGTTTCTTATTTTATTTGTTATGGTTTTTGGCTTTGATTCTATGGTTTTATTTGTTTGGTCTTGACTGTTTAAAGTTAATGATGTGTACTTCATTTTCTAGCTTGTATAAATTACATTTCGTGATTGATTCTCTTGATCGTGGTTTAGGGAATTCTGTAGAATCACTTATGCTTTAGGTTGTTCTTTTGAAGGGTTTTTTTTGGAGATTCTTGGTGTTGCTTTGCTTGATTGCTTTCTTCATGGAAAAAAAATACATAATAAGGGTTTGTTTGATGGGCGATTATATATGGTTTGCGCATTTTAATTTTTTTGGAGATTAGTAGAATTTAGTCTTATGTGATGCGAGCATCAATAGAATATTGTTTGAGCATTTTGATTTTTTCTCCTGTTTATCAATTAGGCTTTATGTCTAATTTTTTGCTCTTGTAGTTACCAGGTATGTTTTCACAGTTTTTGGTTTGAGGGGTTATGTTAGTAAACAAGTAGGTTTGTAATATATCATAGGTTAGCACCGTGCTCTACATTAAAGTTGAGCCATTTGAAATTCATATTGTTTTCAGCTGTGTGATAAATTTAGTGAATTGGTTTTGCTGAATTGAAGGTATTCTCTAACAACATGGGAAACAAATCTGAACCGGTCATATCAAAGTGTAAAGAGAGCGAGAACTGGACGAAGGTGACATTTAAGCCCGACTTAGCAAAATTTAACATGACCCACCTGGAGGACGACGTGGTTGCTCTGATGAAAAAGCGGGTGATTGACTTGGCTGGTTGCCTTGGAAAGTCTGTGAAAGTTGAACTAAATGGAAGTCGGGTCCCCATAAAATCATTTGCGGATTATGTTAATCTTTACTTAGTGTCTGCTACTAAATCTACACCAGAGAAACCTCCCAGGTTCTTTTTATGGAACTTTAGTTCCTTGAGTTTTCTTTTGCCTTAGGTTTTTCAGCTTTTTCCCCGTTCTTAGTATATATTTGCTTACTGGATCCTTTGATTTTCTCAGCTATCATGTGAAAGCTAATGATAGGTGGGAGATATGCGTGAGTCTTAGCGAAGGGCAGTTTCAACAGGTATCTACAAGATCTTATGAGGCTAGGCCAGTAATGAGTTCATTACAGTGAATTTGTATGCGTCTTATAATGAGGTTTTGTTCTTTTTTAACTATTTTCCCAGGTCAGCTTTGTGAATGGGATCGCCACAACCAAGGGTGGAACCCATGTTGATTACATCACCAATCAAATTACAAACTACGTGATGAATTTTGTAAATAAGAAGAATAAGAACGCCAACGTCAAAGCCCATAATGTGAAGAACTACCTGTGGGTTTTTGTCAATGCTCTTATTGACAATCCTGCCTTTGATTCCCAAACTAAGGAAACTCTGACACTTCGTCAAAGCAGTTTTGGGACCAAGTGTGAGCTTTCACAAGATTTTCTGAAGAATGGTTCGTTTTGCTTACTTCTTTTTTTTTAATTTTCTTCTTCTTCTTTTTTCCTCTGAAATGAGTACGTTTCTTCATTGTTCATCATAGTAGGCACACAATATTACCATTGAAATGCAGGAGAGATTCTTATTTACTAACTATTTTACAGTCACAAAATCCGGAATTGTTGAGAGTCTCCTGTCGTGGGCAAATTTCAAGCAGACAAAAGATCTTAAGAAAAGCGACGGAACGAAAACAGAGAAGATTCATGGAATTGAAAAGCTGGATGATGCTAACAAGGCTGGGGGAAAAGAATCTGATAAATGCACCTTGATTTTGACTGAAGGAGATTCTGCTAAGGCGCTTGCAGTAAGTTGCCATGTTATCATGTAGTTCATTTTTTAGTACCCATGTAGCTCCTTTTAGGTTTATCTTCTTATGAGTTCTGACATTATTTTGTCTATGCAGTTGGCTGGGCTTGCTGCCGTTGGTCGAGATTACTATGGGGTCTTCCCATTGAGAGGTAAATTGCTCAATGTCAGGGAAGCCACCAGTAAACAGCTCACTGAGAACAAAGAAATTGGATTCATCAAGCAGATTCTTGGACTGCAGCAGAATAAAGAATACAACAGTGTCAAGTCCTTGAGATACGGTCATTTGATGATAATGACTGATCAGGTGTGATGCCTCGTGCTTCTTTTTCCTTCTGTTATTTTTTTCCATTTACAATCCTCTCAACAAGCACAGGCACATATGCTTTCCTTTGCCAATCGTTTGACTTCTATGCTTCTATGGCTTTCCTTTGGCAATTGCTTGGATAAGAAACGTTTGATTTCTATGCTTGTACAGGATCATGATGGCTCCCACATAAAAGGACTGCTGATCAATTTCATTCATTCTTACTGGCCATCACTCTTGAAAGTTCCATCTTTCTTGATTGAGTTTATAACTCCTATCGTTAAGGTTGGTAGTTTTTGTTCACTGATCCAATGTTGACAAGTCTTTGATGCTAAGCGGAACCATCTTGAAGGAAGATTATCTGTCAATGTCTTTGCAGGCAACTCACAAAAATGGGACACAATTTTCATTTTATACCATACCAGAGTATGAGTCATGGAAGGAAAGTTTGACAGGCAATGCAAGTGGCTGGTCCATCAAGTACTATAAGGTTTGCCCTTTTGAGTTATTACATGGAATCAGATCCAATTAGATCACCTTTTATTCTGCCATCTCTTCTCTGTCTTTGCTATTCTTCTGCCATGTGCCAACTTTTTTTCTGTTCTATAGGGGTTGGGAACAAGCACATCCAAGGAAGGGAGGGACTACTTTTCGAATCTCGATAAGCACAGGAAAGATTTCATTTGGGAAGATGATCAAGATGGGGAGGCCATTGAGTTGGCATTTAGTAAGAAGAAGATAGAAGAGAGGAAGAATTGGCTCAGGCGCTTTGAGGTCAAAGTTTTGCCTTATTTTCCTGTGTTTATTAGAGAATTGAAGAGAATGTGTATCTAATGTAGTTGTCATTTTCTTAATTTGCAGCCTGGTACCCACCTTGATCAGACGGCCAAGTTCATAAAATACAGCGACTTTGTCAACAAGGAGCTCATATTGTTTTCCATGGCAGACCTTCAAAGGTCTATTCCCTCCATGGTTGATGGCCTGAAGCCAGGTCAAAGGAAGATTCTTTTCTGCTCTTTTAAGAGGAACTTTGTCAAGGAAGCCAAAGTCGCACAGTTTTCTGGTTATGTGTCAGAGCATTCAGCTTATCATCATGGTGAGCAGAGTCTTGCAAGCACAATCATTGGGATGGCACAAGACTATGTGGGCAGCAATAACATCAACCTTCTTCAACCCAATGGCCAATTTGGCACTCGTAATTATGTGAGATCAACAAACCCCATGTGACACCTAAAAATGAATCAAGCTCAATGTTGCTTTGTACTTCTGATCTCCTGACATTTTATGTATAATATTGTTGCATCCAGGGAGGCAAAGATCATGCGAGTGCTAGGTACATATTTACTCGGCTTTCTCCTATCACAAGGTTTCTGTTCCATAAGGATGATGATGACCTTCTGGCCTACCTGAATGAAGATGGGCAAATAATTGAACCAACTTGGTATTCTTCTTGCCTCTCTGCTCTCTACTTCATAAATAAGATCGCTTGCATTTCTTTTTATGGATGGCCTAACAAACCTAACAATTTTTTTTTTTTTGTTTTTCTAAACCTTAGGTATATGCCAATTATACCAATGGTTCTTGTGAATGGTAGCGAAGGAATCGGAACTGGTTGGAGCTCTTACATTCCCAATTACAACCCAAAAGACATCATTGCAAATCTTAAGCACTTGTTGAATGGTGAGAACATGGAGCCAATGGATCCATGGTATAGATGGTTTAAAGGCACTATTGAGAAAACTGCAAAGGAAGCCGGGAACAGTTACACTGTTAGTGGAATTATAAAGTGAATGACACAACACTCAGGATAATGGAGCTGCCAGTTCGTAGGTGGACTCAGGATTATAAGGAGTTCCTGGAATCTATCTCTTCAAGGAATGAGGATCCTTTAATTGAAGTAAGTTCCTTTTTGAAAATTTGGAAAAGTTACCTTTGATTGTATCCAGTTTCTCATGAATATTTTTGGTGGCTGCAGGATTTCAACATGAACTGTGACGACGTAACGGTTGACTTTGATATCATTTTGACCGAAGAGAACTTGATTAGGGCCAAACAAGAGGGTTTACTGAAGAAATTTAAACTAACCACAATCAGTACAAGTAACATGCACCTGTTTGACCCAAAAGGCGTGATAAAGAAGTATGACATGCCAGAACAAAGTATGTGAAAATAAAGTACTTTTTCTCATCATATTTCAATGACAACGTACTTACAGTTTGTGATTTTCCTCTCTCAGTTCTTGAAGAATTTTTTCATCTGAGACTTGAATTTTATGAGATTAGAAAGGTGAGCTCATTTATGGCCACGAGAAAGAGTAGCAATAGCTGCTTAATATTTTGAAGCAGCTTCCTAGTGGGGAACAGCTATTAACCACGATTCTCAAATGCATGCAGAAATTTCTATTGGACAAGCGTGAAATGGAGTTGCTGAAATTAGAAAACAAGGTCAGGTTTATCCTTGCGGTTGTAAATGGAGATATCATTGTGAGCAACAGAAAGAGAGCTGATCTGTTTGTTGAGCTCCAAAGAAAGGGTTCCTTTTCCAAAGAAAACTAAAGCCGTTGAACCAGAGGTTGCTGGGGCAATTAGGATGTAGAAGAATCAGAAGATAACACGAAACATTGTTAGTCGCAATGAAGTACAGAAATCAGCGACTATGAGTAACTGGCCATGGCGATTGAGAACCTTGACCCTTGAGAAGGTTCAGGAGCTGTGTGGTGACAGGGACAGGCTCATTAACACAAACATTGTTAGTCGCAATGAAGTACAGATCAGCGACTATGAGTATCTACTGGCCATGGCGATTGGAACCTTGACCCTTGAGAAGGTTCAGGAGCTGTGTGGTGACAGGGACAGGCTCATTAAGGAGGTGGAGGACTTGAGAAAGGAAACTCCTCGGTCTTTTTGGATGAAAGACTTGGATGCCCTGGAGAGGCAGCTCAATGTATGAATTAGAATTTAAAAATCTGCTGATTCTTCTATATATTGTTTCTTGACTAATTTATTTTCTGTCATTCAGGAGCTAGAAAAAACTGATGCTCAGGCAGAGGAGCTAAGAAAGAAATTGAGAAGTAAAGCAAAGGGTGAAGCTGCTGCAAAGGCCTCAAGACAAGCACCAAAGAATCCACGCAAGGACAATAGGAGAAAAGCAAGTAATGCAGAATCATTTGCAGAAACCATCTCAACATCATCTACGTCAGCTATGGAAGTTGGTAGGCCTGGAACTATCTAACTTTTCATAACGTTTTAGCATTTCGTTGGGTGGTACGTTTACTTTTACTTGCTTTGTCAGAGAAAGCTCCTGAGGTGGTGAAACCCAAAAGCAGAGCAGGCTCTAAGAAACCTCCTGCTAAGGTTTGCCCCGCTCCTAAGTACTATCTTCCATTCTATTCCCGAAAGGATCTCTCTAAAAGTGATGCTGCTTTTCCTTTTGCCTATCAGCAGGAAAGGCCTGCTCTAGTCTTGAATGATGAGGACGACAGTGATGATGAAGTACTTGAACTTAAAGAACGACTTGCTGCCTATAACCTTGAGTCATCTCCTGATCAATCAGCAGGTAAGTTGCAAGATCATATGGTATTATTATGTATGGTCTGGTTTATACCCCAGCTAGCACCAATATTACAAAAAAATAAGACAGTAGTGGATCATGTGGGGATGTTTTTTGCAAAATGATCATAGTATGTGCTTCTGTAAATAATTATGCATTTCCTGCTTACTCTTCATGACGTCAATTGCAAGATCATATAGTATTATGTATTCTGGTCAGGTTTTACCAAGAGTTAACATGAAGCTAAAAATTTATTCTAGGCGGCAGAGCGTTTTGGTATTTGTGAGTTTAGTTTCTTTATTTCTTATGCCCACAGCCATGGAGACTGAATTGGCCAAAGTCCCAGCCAGCAAGAAAGAACCTAGCAAAAGGAACGCCACACAGAAGAAACCCTTGGCAACAGTTTCAGAGATATCTGACGATGACGATGATGACAAGGATGAGGTGGATGATGAAGACTTCGAGCTAGAAGTTCTAGATGTCCCAGTTACAGGAAAAAAGGGAGGGAGAAAACCAGCTGCAAAAGCTAAGGCTGCTAAGGCCCCTGCTGCACCAAAGAAAAGAGGTGCAGCCAACAAACAGCAGGCTCAATTGTCGGGCCAGAAGCTTTTAACTGACATGCTGAAGCCTGCTGAAAATTCTGGAATTTCGCCAGAGAAGAAAGTGAGAAAGATGCGGGAATCTCCGTTCCACAAGAAAAGTGGTTCCGTTTTGGGCAGGGTTAATGAGGCAAATGAACCTGAAGAAGAAAACTCAGGTTCTGCCTCTACTTCAGCCAGTACGGAAGAAACTGTCGGAGTTGCGCCGTCAAGAGCAAGACCTCTGAGGGTGAACCGCAAGCAGACAAGGTATGTGCTGAGCGACTCTGAAAGTGAAAATCCCACTGATGATTCTGACTTCGATGAAGAAGAGGCCTAGATTTGTTGTTCTGTGGGTATAACTCGAAATGGGAAATAAAGCTCATTCCCCACCGCCCCCCTGTATTGGTACACTCATGTCTCTCCTGTCATTACTTCGATGATCAGCTAACTTCCTTTCCCTACCATTGACCACTGCCTGTTGCGACTCTACTTGTGATGTACTGGACGGATGCTCTTTGTTTGCCCCCCTGTAATTGAATTATGAAATCCACCATATGCAAGGTCTTACTTTCTTATATTTGTTTCCATGGATAACAAGAAAATATGCTTCATTGTTATAGACGACCCGGAGAATACCTTTGTAGGTAACCACATTACAGGTTATTTTCCAATGATGGAGAAGAATTTATTCTTAATGCCATATCCATATGTATGTGGGAAGAAATGCACCAATTTGCACAGCAAAAGACCGTGTCTAGTATAAATCATACACTTTTTTTTTAAGCAATTCTGAATTTCTTTCACTTGAAAAACATAGAGTTCACTACAGCATGCATTTTTCTTATAAAAGCAATAAAAGATTTTTTTTGAAAGAAGGTACTATGATTAGGTGAGTGGTAAACCACTTGAGGTCACAAGGGATCAGTTGGTCTCTCAGTTTTTGTGTCGTTTTCTTTTCTTGCTTTTAATAGAACAGAATACAGAACTTTAATTTAAGGAAAAGAGGTGGCTGTAAATTTGGTGACCTCTGAAGTCATTCGCTTTCATGTTATTCCATTGCTTCGTTTGGGTAGGTTGCGGTCTTTGCTTTTCCTTCGAGTTTCCCTTTTTATCCCTTGCTTAGGCCCTCTGAGAATCAGTATTTTCTTAATTACTCAGGCCATCATTTACGTTTGATTCTTCTTTATTTCTTTTCAAAGGATTATGCAAACGAAATAAAAAATTGTCCCAAGGACGCCAAAAGTCAGTAGCACCCAAGAATTACAAATACACTTTGCACCCTAAACTACAATTTTGACACATGGCACCCTCTAACTACTAATTTTTAACATTTTGTACCTTTATCAAATTTTTAGATTAAAATGAACGACAATGCCCTTGACCCATTTTGCATATATATTGAAATATTGTTGTCAATTCATTAATTTCTCAAGGTATTATTGTCAAATGGAGGGTGTAAAATGTTTAATATTAGTAATTGAAGGCTGTAATGTGTCAAAGTGAGTAATTTAGAGTGCAAAGTATCTAACATTAGTAGTTTAAGGGTGTAATGTCTTAAAGATAGTAATTTAGAGTGTAATGTATCATTATTCTGATAATTTGTGGTAAAAAGTATATTTTCTCCTTAAAAAAAAAAAAAAAAAAAAAGCACGAGGAACAGCTGCCAAGAATGTGGCGTCCATTAAACGACGTGGTCTAGGGTGGTCAAGCGTAACGATATCATTGGGTATGATTTGGATAAAGGTGGAGGGACAAAAGGCATAATATTATTTGCTTGGGACGAATCCCTAAGGACCAATATGAGAAAAGTTTAAATCCCATAAACCGACGGACTAATTAAACCTCTAGTTTAGGTTAGGCACTTACTTCACCACGCTAATAAGATCGGCCTGCCCTTTTTATGCAAGTGACTGCATGTTTTCGATTGCCTAGAAAAGAACAAAGAAAAATAAAGACTGCATGATTATTTTTCAAATAAAAGGGAGACCAATTAGCCAAGGAGCAGCAATAGCTGCTTGTTTTGATCTTATATGTTCTCCTACCGTCGTCCTCTGAATTCCAAGCCACCTACATGATCAGGAACTTTTAGTTTCTTTTTGGCTACTGGTTCTTTCTTTAACCAAAAGTTTCATTCAATGGCTCTTGTTTAACCGAAGTGTAATTCAATGATACCGAGAGATAAATGGGTGCACCCCAAACAATCATCAAAGTTCATCACCTTCCATTTCCAATCATGAATAAAGTCATCCAGCCCGAAAATACATATATCCCAACCAAGGCAGTAGATTTCCTCTGGAAACAAAAGCTTGATCTATAATTATCTCCATCATATTGCTACCCTATGAGGAACTTTTACAGCATAAAGAGATGTAGTCTCTGTACAGATTCTGGTTAGCAGCTCAAACAGAAAAAGAAAATTACAAAACCTAGAACAGAAGATACACCTACTAATCACGAACTACAGCAGATCTAATCACAAACTACTGCAGATCAGACCTATGATGTCAAAGTAGCACATAGAAATTTCACCACAAAAGGGTACAGTTACCTGAGAAGATGACAATTCAGTAGAAAAACCTGTTGATCAACTCTTCACCTGGCAAGGTTTCGTTTTGTTGCTTCCATTTTTACTAACAGATCCTTGATATCAGCTTCCATCCTCAACTTCATATTGAAGTATTCTTGATGCTCTCTCTCTAAGGCTTTGAGTTCTTCAAATTTTTGTTTACGCACTTCTTCAGTCTCAATTAAATGCAACTTGGCAATTCGACTTGTATACTCCTCTTCAATTTTTTCATTCTTGGCAATGGCAATCCGTTTCAGGCCCTCAGCTTCTCTTCTAGCATTTTCAGCACGCTCTTGGAACATTTTAGCCTCTGCCTGTTTGATTTTCACAATACTTTCTAATTCATCGAAGAGAGGTTCCTTTCGAACACTTGTCTGCAACTCTGACTCCAAAGGGCGTTTATCATTCCGGTCATAACTGAAGCTAGGAAGCATACTAGCTGTCCTTTCCAACTGAGGGCCCTTCTCCGAATAAATTGATTTTAGCCAAGGGGAATCCTGGCTTGGCCCAGCGATCCCATTGCTTTCTTTACCTTGTTCCTTGCCAGATAAGATTGGTGTCTTGCCTAACTTTGAAGAATTAGCATCTGCATCAACAGCAAAGGACATAAATTTATAACCTTGTTGTTTGGCTCGCAAAATTCAGCAGAGCTATACAAGGGAAAGAAGAAAACAAGCAAAATGCTGATGCACACAATTTTGAATACTACAAAGAGCAGATCAAGTGACAGTAATGTGATTCCCCGAATCCTCGGCCTGGTTTTGCTTGTTCAGTAACATTGTGTCTCATAAAAAATAAAAAATAAAATCAATTAATAGAGTTTAGTTCATTCAAAATATTTGAGTTGCCCAAAGATCTATATGATACGAGAAAGAGAATCACGAATAGGTTGAATCGGCTCCCAACTCTGCTTTACTAAATCACTTGGTCCTCAGACTCATCACGTATATCACGCACGTAATAAGAGGAACTCCCGAGAAGACATTGTTGACAGTATTCACCTATACTTAAAAGTTTTCATAGATCCTATACATATTGTGAAAAACAGATCTGATTTCATGGAGAATAAACAAAAAGCATGATGATAGATGAGGTAAACATAAAAAGACCTTTCAAGGGTCTAATTATTGGTGTTTCTCAAAAACCTTTAACCTTCTTTCAATGCAATGATTCGAATAGGTAAGGTCAGAAAGCCTTCTTTCGCTGCAATCCTGGGAATAGCTAAACTTTTAACCGTTTCCTTTAACCGTTTCCTTACAAACATACTTGTAGCTAAGACACATGCTTCAGCCTACCAGCAAAAGTTAATCATTTATGTCATGCTTTGAATATAATATTCAAATCAGGAAAAAATCAAGTAGATATGTGCATGAGAAGTTGAAAGGTCAAAACCATACTTGCCCAAGGAATATGACAATACAATATTCTTAGTATGGAGTAATAACGAACTTACCACTTAGGAAAGCCATGATATGACTGTAAACCTCAGGAAGGTCAGACTTATTTGCCAATCTTGCCAGCATCTGATCAGCAATTTCATGAAGTCGTCTACCTCTCATGTCCTTGCTGTCACAAAAAATTCTCTTCACATACTCAAGCTCTCTAGAAAGAGTTTCAGCTGTCCAATCCTTAGCAAAATTTTGAAAAACCTCATATACGAAGCCAAACATCTCAGAAGGATGATCACAGGCAACACAATAAAACTGCATCTCAGTTGTCCCATAAGCACCCGTAGCACTCCTTCCATTTCTAATATAAGATTCCCGTAACCCACAATCAGTATGACACCAATGAAGACAAACGTCACACCCAACCCAACTGCATGTATTTGAAGCCATGTCAAACTTCGAGCACACAAGACACATACAAGCACTGCAAAAACCATTCTTCTGTGCACAAACCTTGCAATCACACTCATCTACAGGCAAGGGATTTTTACAGGTAAGATTTCTGCACTTCAAGTGCAGAAAAACCTCTGCCAAATGAGTAGGTGAGACACTGTTGTCCTGTTGAAGATAATCTGGTAGACCAGTTTTCAAAGCGACCAAGATTTCCAGTTGAGCCCGATGGGATTTCAGTAGCATCTCCAAGGTTATATCAGACCAGCTCTGAAGTGCTTTCTGAAATGCGAATAGTTGTGGTCGCTTGTCAACATTCAACATGATCTCGCGAATACTCTCTTTTAGACATGCTATGGATTGTCCCGTCATTTCGTGAAATTTCCTAGCCATTACATGTACTGGTTCGGCAACTATCCGGGCAATAACAGTCTCGACAAACTTCAACTCCACCTATCAGAATTTGATGCTCCTTCTGGCTACCAGTCCTATATAAGCTTAACTACTTTTCTCTTTCATTCCTCGCTTCCTGTCAAAGCTATAATTTGACCCAACATCATGAGACCCTACAATCTAAAAAATGATCTAACCTCATCATGGTGACAACTGTGCCCTGACAACTGCTAGAATCTCACCATGCTCTCCCTTCTAAATTTTAAGCTTCCATTCTAAACCCCTGATTTTCCCATTTTGACCATCTTGATTCTAATACAAGATTTCTTCAGTTGACCATTTCCTGTCACCTGGCGTGATCCATAGGGGCTTGGGATGCCAATTCTGAGCTGTAACACTAGTTGTCCAGTCGATTCCCTTAAAAACGCTTGGCGGCTGCCAACCGATTGATTGATAGGTCCCAATCAACATCTGAGTGCAGTAAATCCGATCTGGTTGGACAGAACGTGACTCAAACCCACTTGTTGTAGTAAAGGAGTGCTTGCATTCGTATTGCTCAAACTGTAAACAACACATTTGGCTAAGTGATCAGGAGCTCTTGATTCAGTTTTCACGCCTTTTGTTACACTTTGGTTGTTTTAATGAAAGACTAAGGGTGCTTGAAAACATCTCAGCCGTTGTTGGTCCCGGGGTCATCATTATGAGCCTGAAAAAGAAACCCCTGGCCTTCTATTAATGCAACGCCGATCTTCCGCAGAGAATCCACAACATGGCTAGGTGCAATAGACACACTTTTGCCTTTATCCTTGAAATTCATACTCTTTAAACCCTCTGTTTCTGTCCTCAAACTGACTTTCAGCCTCCCCTCCATTTTCATCCTCGTTTAAATCTATCAGGCCTATTTCCCTTCTCCTCTTCAAAATTCAAGAAGAATAATACAAATACTCATGCTTTCCTCCTCAAATTAAAGAAGATTTCCTTTACACATTTCTTTCATCACCACATTCATTTTCTATATACCACTATTCTCACCATCACTGTGTTGACTTCTTCATCAACTTTCTTTCTTTCTCCTCACAAACACAAATACCTCTTTCTCACCCCAGCACTCACTCTCTTCCTTACATAGTACTTTATTAGCTCCTTTTCCACAACCGTACTCGAATCCTCAACCCGGCACTCACTCTCAACCTCAACTTCCTTATTCTCATTATTATTCAACTCCAACTCTAAATGATCTCTCACCTCCGCCTTTGTTTCAGCCGCAGCTTCATGAACTAATTCAGGTTCAAACCCCACGAACAGATTCCGATTTTTCAGGTTCAAAGCTCAGGCTTAAGGCTCAGGCTCAGGCTCAAGTCTATCCTTTTTCTCCATTGATACTCCTACTCTTACTCTCAGTACTCTTCTTACCATTCTTCACCATCTCGATTCACTCGCCCTGATTTCACTCCAACTAGAGCGATTTGGATTTTGATTTGGATTATCCTTCGAATTCTCCCTCGTCCTCGAACTGGCTCTGGCAGCTCGTATCGGTGACGAACTGAATTCAAAGCCCTCATCATCTCGACGGCTCGCTCGCTGCCGAATCCCTAGACCACGACGGCGACTTCACGTCCTTCAGTCCGACTCTACTCCTCCTCCTTTACCGCTGTCCGGACTCCTTATTCCCATTGTTATTGGTCCCGAATCGCCGCAGGACGACACGCTCGCGCGACGAACGCTCCATCGCCGCAGAAGAAGACCGCTCCGACCGAAACCCCTTCGGAAACTCCCTTCTCGACGAGGAAAACCCACCACAAAAGCTCTCAGACCGGTGCATCAAGTTTCGATCATACCCTCCTCCTCCACCTCCTCTGCTGTCTCCACTGTAACGATCGAATCCGCCCTTCCGCCTATCGAAGCCTCCCTCGAAATCGTGCTCCGATCGCTTCCGCACCATCCTCGAGCTCTCGCGATCCTCGTCGGCCGACCGATCCCTGTCGTACCGAACCATGCCCTTCCGTACATTCTCCGATTTGTAGTAGAAGCTCCGGTGCGAAGAGGACGCCGACCTATTTGGATTTGGGCTCGGATTCGGATCCTTGGACTTCTCCCCGTACGAATCGAGATCCTCGCTAGACCTCAGCCTCTTCATCCCCCCAAAGCTATGAAATTCTCTAACTTTATCTTCCCAAAACTCATACACAAATCTACAGAAACTGCCCTCCTCCCACCTCCGAAAAGCAAAGCTAGGGTTTGTTTTTCGCAAACAAGTAACTTGAAGCTATTAGGAGCTGCGACGGGTATACAAACTCTCTCTTTTGCCCCCAAGTTTAGGCGAAATTAACGGGGAGGACCAGAAAGTCTAGGGTTTCTGGGAGAGGTGTTAAGCAGGGGAAATTTGGACGGAACTCTTCACCGGCGGAGGACGAGGGTGGAAATGTTGGGTTCGAGTGTGGGCATAATTGGAAAGGGAGGGAAAAAGGGGAGAATAAAGGAGATGGCGTTGGGTTTTAGCACAGTCAACGCAGTTTTAACTACTGAGGAAAAGAGAGAGAGAGAGAGAGAGTTGGATACGCAATGTGCGTGGAAAGCATTTGTGTGTGTGAAAAGAGAGGTTGGAGGGTGTGCGTAGTGCACTATGAGGCGCAAGTTAGTCAGTAATTTTTTAATAGTGGGGAAAGGCTTTGGTTGGGCTTGGGTAAAGTGTTGAAGAGATCAGAGTAAGTGTGTTTGGTGGACCACTCACGGGGTTCCACATGACTCCACGTTGACATTTCAGACATTGAATTTACATGAACACAATTAAAATATTTTTGAGTTTTTTCCACTTCTTTTTTATTTGCTTTTTATCACTTTAAATATTTGAAAATAATAAGAGAAGACAATATGAGTCAAGATTATCGTTTATTTATTTTTCGTCTAAAAAATAATGAGTTTCATCATAGAATAAACAGAGCTTAATAATATCAATTTATAATTATAGCATAATAGTTTGGTCAACATGATTAATAAAAATTAAGCAACCACCAATATTTTTTACTAAGAATTTACTGTTTTAGAATATATCATACTTTCTTCCCACAGAAAAACATTTTTAAGCTTAATTATGGATATGTTTTCATTTTTAATAAAATGGATACAATTTTGTACGTGTCAGTCCTTATAATTTATTGTTTAAACATATGGTTCATTTTATCCCTAAAAAAAAAATATTTAATCGACAACAAAAGATGGACACGCGTTCGAGGCCGAGATATCTATTTTCGGATCAAAAAATCAATCTCGGACCTGAGTTTTGTTAATATGCTAACTTTTTATTGACAAAATTACCTATATGTCAAAAAAAGACCAACCAACCAATTCAAAATTATTCCCAGGTAATTTTATTAAAAATGAATATCACATGGATATCAATAATTAAGTCAAAATTTTAACTAAAAATTTCAATAATTAATTAGTATATTATGAGATGGGACCAAGCATTTGAGTAAATGTATTTAAGTTTATGAATATAAAATCTTAATTATTAGAGTATAATACGGTCTCACTCAAATGAGGAATATAATCTGATCTTCTCCTTCAATTATTTTTTTAAAAAAATAAAATTTTAAAAAATAAAAGAACCTCAAATTAAACAAAATGTCAAAAGACAACGTGAACTAGAGATCTACACCATCTCTCAATCCTAACGTAAAACCGGTTGTTTATGTTCCATGTAATCCCAACCCAATTTTCCCATTAACTCCCCCCATCTAGCAATCTACACTAAATTACTTCAGTTTGACCATTGAGTCCTCGTACACTTACGTGGCGTGATCCTATAGGTGTCTTGGGATGCCGAATTCTGCAAGCTGTAACACTTTTGTCGTTCGTCGATTTAACCTTAAAAACGTTGGCCTGCCGTGCCAGCCAGATTGATTTATCGGTCACCAATCACCACACTCATGGACGTGTATAAAAACATACACTCGCGATCTGGTTGGACCACGTGTTTTAATTTTCACTTGTTTGTATGTGGAAGCGAGTGCTTTGCATGACGTGTTGCGTCTAAACTCGTAGGAAAAGCCACGACGGTTTGACTATATCAGAGACTTTTGACTTCACGGTTCTTACTTTTCTTTTGACTCTTTCGGGATTTTATATAAAAGTACTGGAAGTGTGTGGATTGAATTTGGGGTTTCGTCTCAGAGCCGTTGGGTTGGTCCCGGGGTCCCACCATTGGGATGAGCCTGAAAAAGAAGCCCTGGCCGTTGCGTATGAGGTGAGGAGGGAACCGATTGTCAAAAGAGCGAATGAGTCCGGGAAGGAGAGGAGATAGAGCTTATGAGTGTGATTGCAGTTATTAGGATAATTTATTCGAATATTTAAATTTGGTTTTATTTAAGTGTTTTTCCATCCCGAATTTTACTTGTAGGAGTAAAAGTTGGCACTAAATAGAATCAGATGCTCTATAATTTTTATTCCAATTAGTCTCTGTAACTTAAAGAATTCGAAGAAAGATAAATAATAAAAATACTCTTATAAAATTTGCTGCCTCAAATTAAATAAGATTAAAAATCTCTTTAGTTTGACAATTTGGGATTTGATGTCAAAATTTTGAGAGTTTACAAATTTTAGTATATAAGAATTGGTATTAAAAAAAAAAGTGAAGAAAAATAATTTGAGTTAATTTTTTATATTTATTCTGATAAAAAAAAAATTTTTGATGAGAGAAAGATTATTTTATAAATATTTTATTAGGTTAAATATTGAATATAATCAAATATTTGGCAACCAAACACCAACATCAAGAGATAGACATATCAAACATATAAGTCTTACAACATTCAATACTTATAATGTATGTATCTCTTTAAATTAATCATTAAATTCTAATAGTAATTAAAGAGAATATTGATCTCACTAAATGTCAAAATGGTGAATAAAATGAGGAGATAAGGAGTACAACTTGGATTATAAGTCTATCTTTTTCTAAGAATTGATAATCCTATTCTAATAGCAAATTAAAAAGGATAATGATCTTATTAAAATTTTAAATAATGAATAAAACGAGGAGATAAGTAGCGTGACTGAATTTACAATCCAAGAGAGATAAATTTAACATTAAAATTTCAATTTTGATTTGTTTAATTGTCATCGCGAGTTGAGGTTGAACTCTTATAGGTTGTTGAAGGCAGTCACAAGTTTGAAAAGTAAACCGCACGTGTAAGGCGACGAGGAGACTAGAATGGTACCAAAATGGAGAAAAAATGAAGTCAAGAGTGTCTTGGGTGTTTGAATGGTCCTCTGACTACAGAGATAAAAGCAACGGATCACTGACTCCTGGCCAAAACCATTCCTAAGGAAATTTCATATTTTCCTTCAAATATTTGTATTAAGTTATTTATTGACACAATTTCATATTATATCTAAGGATTAGGAGATATTGCTTGGATATAGGACCTTAGTTCTATTACTCAACTAAAATATTTTCAAGGGACTGATCTAGTGTTTACGAGTTTGCTACTTTTAAAGTTTTAAATTCAAAATTTCTTAGGTATTATCAATTTTTTGGGTTCGACTTGATAATTATCAAAAATAAAAAAAAAGTACAAGATTCAATTCTAACAGCAGTTATTTTTTTAAAAAAACTCGATTATTAAAAAGACAAGGTGAACCTAGTGACCGAATTTAAAATGAAGTTATGCGAACTTAATTTACTGCTTTTCAGAAGTTTTTACACTCTTAAATGTGGATTAAATTAGGTTACTGGAAGTTTAACAGTTGACAAATCGACCACTTGAAAGGTTTACGACTCTTGGGAACGTGAACTCTCATGAAACAGACACAAGCAGCTTCTATAGCTTCTACCAAGGCGATACAAGCATCCCCCTCCAATTTTGTCCTTTCAGGTCTACATGGTGATTTAATGGAAGGCAATCAAAGCCCCTGTATTGAATGTAAAGTTGAACTGCCTGCAAAAAAGAATGTCAAATTGCCGAAGAGCCTGTGACTCAGCAGCACCCCTTCCCTTTGGATAAGGGCAGTGCCAGGATTTCTATGCAGGGATCGCCAGACGCCAGTGCCGTGTTCCATTCCTCTCATCTGCAGGCTTGTCTTGCCTTTCCACCAAATTGCCTAGAAACAAAAAAGAAGAGAATATCAATTGTTACTTTGGGAGGCTAACATCCTTTTAGGGAATTTTTTTTTTTAGGTGTGAACGATGTGTTGCAACTGTTGGCCTTTGGATTGGATTTTGTACGCATGGCTTTCATTTGGTTAAAAAACGGTGGGAACCGGCTGAAACCACAATGGAGGTGAGCCGATCCCAAAAGAATGATGCTTACAATTACTCTTGTGTCTCCTCTAAAGACTAATTAGCATTGGTTTGTAAGTTTTCATTTTAACAGCGACATTAAATTTTAGTAATAATAACTTTAAGGGATTGGCTTGAGTGGTCAAGATCAGGATCTAGGGATGTGCTCCTCCTGAAATCTCTTGTTCAAATTCTTTTAGGTTTAGGGGTGGTACTACTCAAGATTTGTGGTCATTTTTAACTCAATTCGTGTGGATATTAAATCAAATTAGTCCGAACTGAGTCCATGAGTGATTGGATTTTCTTTGTTACAGAAAAAAAAAAAAAAAATAGTGACAATGGAAGTTGCTAAAAATTGAAATATACGGGAGAATAAAAGAAAATGAAAAGAAATTGGGCAACTTTTTCCAATTAAGGGGTCACACACTGTTTGTCCCTTAAAGCTACACATTATCCAAACTTCATTTATGGCTCCGAAAAATATTAAGGTAAAGAGGAGTACTTGCTTTGCCCTGAAAGATATTTTTCTTCTGCTGCACTAGCAGCCAGTGACAGTGATTGGTCTATCTTCTTTTTGCATGATGAGGTGAGGTCAAACACAATCCGCCCACCTCTCTCCTCTCTCACAAACTTCCATGAACAAAGCCATCTTCTCCAACCCACCCATCTTAACTTCATCCTTCCAAGTCCTATTTACATTCCATGGCCGCTCTCTCAGTTGGCCATTCTTTATATAGAAAACACAGCAAAATTCAAGGACCCAGAAAGAGCAGCAGCCCCAAAGCACTAATCCTTCTATGCTGTCGAAACGACAAACCTACCGATGCTTCTAAGCCAAGAACGACGAAAGAGAGCAAAGGGGAGTCGCCGCCGTTGCAGAGAATTTCTGTTGGGTTTGAGAAGTTTGGGAAGGTTTTGAAAGAGAACTTGAGCCCACAGCGGAAGGGTGATTGGAAGGACGTGATGTTAATGAGTTTATCATTTGCTGTTTATGTGTATATTTCACAAAGGATTGTTTGTGCTTATTGTGCTTGGACGTTCGTGCCAAAGCAACCTTGGTAGGCACTTTGCTTGCCAGTATTACCTCCTGTGTTTAGGATGGTGGGTTTATGTTCAGCTTGAAATTTCATTCAGAAAAAGCTTGTAGATTATTCTCTGGTGTCAGAAAGTTTCTTTGCTGAGGCTAGTAATCCCAGTTAAGAACAGAGGCACGAGCTATATATTTGTTTTGAGTTGAAAATGGCCAGAATTTGGTTCTGATACCAGCGGAGATTTGAGGCCATATTTGCAAGAAAAAATGGATTACAAATCTTGATTTTTTAGGGCGATTTTCTTTCCTATATTAAGAAGACTAATATACTTAAGCAAAGTTCGAAAGATAAAAGATCCTTTCCAAAATTGTCGTCCAAATTGAATAATAATTTATACGGATAATATCGAATGTCAATCTATATATTATATTTATCTCTTTTTGAATTGAATTATATATTATATTTATTTCTTTCTGAATTGAATCATAGGACCATCTGTTAGAAAGTATGAGAAGAATAGTTATAGGCAGTTTATCCCCTCGAGGGTAGCAGCTGCTATCATCATTTATAGCTAAAGCCATTGTAATTTACCTCTCAGAATTGCCAACAACTGGTTTTAAGAAGATTATAGCTTAGAGATGAACCTGCCATAACGCAAAACAGACTGGTCTCACGTCTAAGTAAAACAGTACAGCCTGCTGGATTAAACAACCATTTGTACGGGTACAGATAAAAATTTTAAAAAAAAACTTAATTGTTTTACGATCTCACTAAACCGTTTGACAGTTCAGGCAATTGAATAAGTAACTGGCTGTTCGTGTCACTGGAACCTTTGGCCAGTAAGCTTTCAATACCAGAACTCATACTTGCTTAGTACACAAAATCTCCTGCCCATCATCTGCTCATCTAAACCTTTGATTAGTCTGCTTTTTGGCGTTCACGCTTGAAGAGGCGATAGAAGAGTGACAACAGCCATTGCCAAAAGAGAACCAGGAAATTAGTTCGCTTTGGTTTTGGTTCAGGTCTTGGTCCAAAGAGTCCTTTATAGATCTCCTTTTGCTTCTGATAAACAGCCTTGTCATGTTCAGCAAGCAAGCGCAACTCCCTTGCGATTGCTTTGTCTTCAGGTGCGAATTTCCGTACCTTTAGGAAGTCCTCCCGGGCAGCATCTGTTTGCCCAAGTTCTGCTCTAGCCTTACCTCGTCTAAACAGTGCTTTGATGTTGTTCTCATCCTCCGCCAAGACCTGAGAGATCATCGCATTAAGCATTAATGTTTCTTTTCCAATCAAGTAATTAAACAACTAGCCTCATGGCTACAAACTACGAGCAAGAGAGAGAGAGAGAGAGAGATTGACGACGCCTGTCATTAATATAATTTTCTGGATAGTGGCTAAAAGCTGTTGACAGTTTCTGTCTAATTTCTAGGTTCTGAAGGTGGAATGAACTGGCGGAAAATGATGAGACATCATATGGTGTGTGGGCGGTGTTGAGCCAGCTAGATGGGCATTCACGAGACAGGATTGCAAATTAAAAATGCCAATTCATGCCATGTTCTAAATTTCTAATAAAATTTGAGATTTAAAGATGAAAAATATTTTCACATAGCATTTGAAACAAAATGAAAGCTGTTCATGAAACACGAAACTACAAACATACAATGCTGCATTGCATGATTGCTTCATCATAGCGCTTGAGCTTTATCAGACATGCTGCCATGTTAAGGTGACATGGATTCTTAACAGCTAAAGCCATGTCCCGGTACTTCCCAAACAACTGGAACATGAAGTCGTCTCCCATATATGCAATGGCCTAACATGAGAAAAACTATCAGAACATGCTAACAATTGAAGAAAAATTATGTGCAGATTCAGATGCCAAGAAAAGATCATTTCCAAGGAACATTAGTGGATAACCATTTCATACTGTTGCATAGCCTCCTCCAGTTTTTCTTCCTTGAATAAAGCATTTCCATCCATCTTTCTTCTATCTGCTGAACCAATCCTTTCCTCAACAGTCATGTCAGCACGAGCTTTCCCCTATGAAATGTATTTTGCATCATCACATTTATTACCAGGTCAAGCCAATAGAATTACACAGAAACTTCAAACATCCATAAACAAGTACTTGGAAAGTCATTTAAGAGCAACTTACTTCTTTGGTCTCATCAAACCCAATGAGCTCGACCTCATATATTATATCTGCCATAGGTGGAACATTTGGGAAAGAAAAATTTCCTTCTTTCCCATAGCCTAGTTCCCAGCCCACATGTAACAGGGCACGTTCACCAGATTTCATGCTAGACAAACCAATAGCCAAGCCAGTACTTTCTTTCTTCTCTATTGCAGAAGAAAACATGTCAATGTTCAATCTCATGTGCAATAGAAAATAAACCCAAGGTAAATATTCGGCTCATACTTAAATGATTAAATACATAGCACATGCAAATCTGTCAATGTGAGAGCGTTGGTTGTTTTTACGTGTTGTATAAGGTAGCTGTATTCTCCAGTGTTCTTTTTCCTATGTGGTTTTAATCTTCAAATTGGATCAACTAGGCATAGCGGAAGGGATATTTAGAGATCCTGATGTTGCAGAATCAAGCCTCCCATAAAACTTCTGTGGTCCTTAGGTAATCAACTCCACAAAACAGAAGTTAATGAATCGCTATGCCCTTTTAACCCATTTTATCGATATCTGTCCCTGAGCTAAACATGATTAATGCGACTATTGAATACTCAGAAATCAGGTCTAAAACAATTATTTACAGAAAACTATAAATAAGAGGGAGCCACTAATTAGGGCGAAAAAGGCATGAATTCCTCCATGAGGTTCACAGAATTTTCATGCAGATATTATGCACAATTTGAAGAAAAATAATTCAGGATCAGATCACAAGCACCTTTTCCTAATACCAACTCGAGTGGCCTTTGTTCCTGCCACGTGTCTTCAAACTTGTGCTGGGTGCTTTCAGTCCATGCTCTGTAGTGCACTATCACACAGATGGTTTGGAAAGCATAAGCAATTTGAAATCAGCCACAAATATCCCATAAGAAAATTCAAATAGGTTCTTTGATGAGGAGAATATTACTAGATGTCCAGCAAATCTAACATGGATGCCACACAAATATGTAACCTCGACACTTTAAGTCATTATCTTATTACGGCTTACATAGGACCATTCCAGAGCAATATCGCACAAAAAGAACTGTAGCATAAGTCCCATAAATTGCAGGATCAAAGGATTAAGTGCCAACTCATACAAGTGCAGATAATAACCTTATATGCAAGAAAATTGGGTGTTAAACCTTTTAAACATCCCTCTTCTCAACCGTATTCCTGCAATGCACCCTCTGTTTTGTTGCTTTGTGTGCTCAGCCTTAAACCAAATTCGCTGTGAATTGCTATAATGTGTAAACAATAGACTTTTCCTCCTAACTTACTCTAGTGCATAAAGAACCCCATCTCTGTTTGAAATTTTACAGATAAAACCTAAATTTTCTATTTGAAAACAATAATATTGCAAAAAAGGGATGTTTCAGGGAAATGAACGAATTACTTTTGAACAGGCTTTCCAATTTACACTTCTGAAACCAATTTACTTTTATCTGTAGATGCCTACACTTTTGAAGTGGAAAAGATAGAAACAAGTATCAAGCTAGTAAGCTTTCCCAAAGACTCACAAAACTCAACACAGAGCCAAACTCTTCTCTGAAGCTATTAGACAAGACTTCTCCAATGGATTTCCAGTATCTATCTTCATTGTTTATCTTTAGGAATAAACCAGCCAACCTACCATGACCTAATACCCCTAATGCCCTATCCACTGTCAATGACTAAAAACTCAACTTGCAAGGCACGAATATGAAAGAAGAAATGCTAAGGAAAAAGAGAGCAAAAATTAATGTTTTAAAAAAAACCTAATTACAGTTATATGTTAAATAACTTTGCGAAAGTTTTTGTTAGAAGGAAATAAGAGTTTCTTCTTCTGCAATATGGCCACCCATGTCCGCTCTGCTCAAGGAATAGGTAATACAAAGGAGCATCTTTCTTTACTTTTTTTCCTTTTGGTTAATGCAATTTATCAAGAGGGTAAAAGAAATATTAACATAAGGAACTTCATGCTGAAACTACCTGTGGTCAGTTAAATTGCCATAAAGCCTAGAATGATGTAAAGATTTATAGCATCAACCCTAACCAAGCCAGCAAAGAGCGGTGTTGCCTGTGCCACAGTGGTTTTGACAACTTTATCATATATGCATTTTTCAAGATCATACTCACCCAAAAGAATTTATCAAGCTAATCATCATTGGAGTTCTAATGGTGACATTATGTCAAATTCAATCACACCATAAATGCTACAACCAGAAAATCTAGACAGATCCACAAACAGCACACAAATATGTAGAATAGTACCAGTTCCTTGTCAGTTGTTGTGAATCTACCATTCATCCCAAAAGCTTAAGCTAATAGGAAGAGGAAGATTTTATTATTTGAATATATTCTCTAACACTCTAACCTCACGTGTGGGCCAGACTCTCTTTTAATTGGGAACCCAACACGTGTAATATTTAATTGAAATTGGGATAGAGTGCGGAGTCAAGTCTCAACTTGGGACTTGGCTCTGATACCATGTGAATCTACCACTCATCCCAAAAGCTTAAACTTATAGGAAGAGGAAGATTTTATTATTTGAATATATTCTCTAATAGTTGTGGATGCAAGAATTCCAGGATTATCATTATCATTACGTGAAAGATGACCCAAAGAAAACTAGAGTGTATCCAAAGCTAAAGGTAAATACGTCTATCAGGTACTTACAGAAGCATGTTGAATATTTAGACGGTTTCTGACCATGACCTTCCTTAATGATTTGCTTGGTGACTTTCTCATGAAGGATTTCTACCTCAGAATCAGCTTTTGGGGGACCGTCAGCCTCTTGAGGGGGTTCCCCATGCACAAATGCAGCAGTTTCAGCAACTATTTCATTTTCACTATCTTCACCTGCAAAAGTATCGCCATGCATTGTATTAAGTATCTTTTGGTGATTCATAATGATAAATCATTAATCTAGTATTAGTTACCAGAAAACTCTTGGTAAGACTATATTCTGTCATTAGAGTGGAAAAGAATAGATCTATCACATCTCCCACCATCCAGCATACTATTTATCAAAATATTTCCAAGCGTATAATCTTCAACATAAGCTGGTACAAACGTGACAACACTGGGCATACACTAGTTGTAATCTATAGGGGTTGGGTTCCATCATCAATCCCCAAGGATTCGACTCCACCATTGACCATTTCGCTGATGGAAGAAACAAATCATACGCTAAGGAGAAAGAAGGCGTCAACATTAGGCGTCCAATAAATGATTTATTTCCAGAGACCAATTATTTCCAGAATCCCATCATGTCAGCTGGAATAAGAAGTGGTGTTGATCATGCCCAACAATAACTAATCCACAAAAAAACAAAAGTAACAAAGTCTTCATTTCTTAAAAATATTTACTAGAGCAAATCAGGAATTTTGTACCTGTAGCTGGTAGGATAATAACTACAAATGTGCAGAAAAATTGCCCAGTCTAGTCCAAAGAAGAATAAAATTAAAGAACCACGACGGTTATGGCTTGAACAAAAAAGTTCCATTTATGCATTACCGCAAACCGGATATTTTTTACCTGAACAATAACAGGAAAGTATATACTAAACAAAAACCTGAAAAAGACCTAAAGCAACTTCCTTTTACCAATTAGGTTAGGAATTTCCCTTCACTGCAGTGCATGTCACACGAGACACATCAAACAGCTCAGAATCATTGCCATGTCAAACATCAAGCAAAAATCTTTAAACTCTTCAAACCAGCGCTGATCCAGCAAAATTACTATCATATTTGGGAGAAAAATGTTTGAATCTGTTTTAACTTAAGAGTAAGTAGGAAGCTCAAATATTTGATTCTGCAGATTCATAATTCAAATGTCAGTGAAATACCAGGTGGTTGATTTTGCTGCTCATGAACTTCATCCGTTAATGAATCACCAAGGGGTTGACTTTGGTGCTCAGGAGTTGCATCCATTATTGCCAAATTCAGTGAAACTCGAGGATTCTCCTCAAATTTCTGCATAGACCCAAGTGAAATAGGATACAAACACAATCAGTATATAAACAATTCGAATGAGAAATGTCCGAACACTTGCTTAGAGAGAGAGAGAGAACTGGAATTGAAAAGCAGGCTCTAGGCTCTATTTGTCAACTGAGAAAATGTAGCTGGAGAAAAGATAGGACGAGAAAATCAGAAGGAGAAAGCTCCACTCAGATCAGAGAGAGAGATAGCAAGAGAGTGAAGGGATTAGGCTTTACTTACAGAGCGAGGAATAGGATCAGAGAGCTCTCCAACTGAGGATTTTGGCCAAATGCGGTTTTATAGATTTACGTTTTATCTTGTCTGAGCGCCAATTATTCTCAACGATCGAAGAAGATTCTAGAGACAAACATAATACATTAGAGCTAAAACTACGACAAACTACCTACCAAAAAAACAAATACTAGAAATTAGAATCTTAAATTATATTTTTACATATATTTTTTTTTTATCTGAGCTTGACAAGCATCTGGCGTCCTGCGTTAACATTTCACATAAACTGTCTTTAAATTGCGTTTGAAGTTAAAATTAAAAGGGGGTTAAAATTTTATAATATTAAAATTGATAAAAAAAAAAAAAAAAAAGATAATTTAAATAAATTTTATATATTTATTATAATAAAAAATAACGATTTGATAGAAAAAAAAATAAATATATTATAATTATTTTATTATGTTAAAATTTGAAAGATTAAAATGTCTTCAAGTAACATTTTACTTATCCTTCTATTGTAATAAGGATAAGTACGTGCTTGGTAAAGTTATGTGGTACAAAAAAATTTTCTTTCTAAATTATGTGCTACAAAATTTAAATGCAGACAAGTTGAGGTTTTCATTTACCAAATCAACGCAACAATAATTAGACATCAAGTTTCAGACCAATCTAACTTAATTGCTAAAAAAATTTATCTGTAAGAAAACAATATTTATGATAAATTTTTTTGTATTAAAGTATTGTAGGTATGAGACTAGGTATTAGATAGAGGTGGATACCAAAATGGATGTAATTAAAACTATCAATTTCAATTCTGATTTGAATACTAATTGTAATCACATTTTTTATTCAAGAATTGGAACTAAAAATTCCAATTTCAATATTTAGGCTTTTTTGGTCGGATTTTGTTTTGAAACTGGGTCAAAATGATTTTTAAGGTATTTTGAGCTGAAATTTTGGCCAAATTTTTAATTGTAACAGAAAATTCCGTCATTCACATACTCGAAAAATCGGTAAAGTTCCGGTAACTGTATATGCAGGAATTCTGATTTTGGCCGGAATTTTTCAGGTTAACTCTAGAATTAGAAGTGAGGCAGCAGAGGATGACGAGAAAGAACAGTATTATGCTTGAAATTAAAGTTAGCTAGAAATAACGGTGGCATTTTAAAGATTTTCTGATCTTTGTTCTACTGGCAGTTTGACAACCCAACAACTCTTTCTCAACACACGGTGAGACATCGGGAAGAAAAAAAAAAATTTCTATTTTTAGCTTTTCTTCTTTTTTATGTTTTCCGTTTTGTAAAATTGTTAGCTATGGGCCTATGGGTGTCTTCGGCTGTACCACTTACATGACTGATTCTCCTAACACTGCTCCTTTATTTTCTCCTCAAAGCAAGCATTATTCATTCGCAGCCACTCACCCACCCACCGGCGAAAACCCGAGGCAGATCAGAGACGTTGAAACGAATCATTTGCTAACTACACGAAAAAAAAAACAAAGATGATTTGAACTGAAGCATTATTTCTGGATCAAAGAAAGCAAAAATGGCAGATACGACCGTAGAAGACGACCCGTGTTCGGGGAAGCTAACGCAGATATTTACGAGAGTAACCAAGCACGTATTTGGTTTCTTCTTAATGGTGGTTCTATGCAATGTTACGCATCTCCTGCTAAAGCCCTTTTCACAGCCTCGTATCACCTCCGATACCTTTGTAAGTCTCTTATTCTCCTCCCTCTCTCAAGCAAGAACTGAACCAGAAAAGAAAAAAGGAATATGTTTTGGTGTCTTGATGGTTCTGAACATTGAAGGATTGATGTATATTCGAGTCATGACCGGTTCTTCCTGTCTCTGAATTGGGGACTCGGAGATATATATGATAGGTCATTCGAAGTTGGTCTGCCTCCAAGGGCAATGGACCATTTTACATACAAAAGCTTGATGGGTTTTACATTAAAAGAAGGAAAAAAAACAAAATAAAACAAGCCCTTCTCTGTAGGTTCAGCATTTGATAAGTCGTGAGCAGCTCATTTGAGTTTTCAGACCTTTGCTAAGATGATTATGGTACCCACAAAGCTCTTCCATTGTCATTTAAGTTCTTATCTGGCTTATTTTATGCAGATAGGGCTGCTCATTGGCAACTTAGGCATCGTACGTAAATTATTTGATAAGCCAGCAGCTCAAACTTTGAGGTTTATCATCGATTTCGGGATGATATGCTACATGTTTGTGTTGGGGATCGAAATGGATCCATATGTGCTCTTTAAACTACCAACTCGGGATGCTAAAGTGGCCTATGCTGGAATGCTCTCCACATTCATTCTAGCCTGCTTCATAACCCCTTTTCTCAGCTATACGAAGGAATTTAAGATAAGCTTCACCCTCACCCTCTCCACTGTCCTCTCCAGCACAGCATCTCCTGTCCTGACCCGTATAATTACTAGTTGCAAAATAGGCAAGTCGGACATTGGCCGGCTTGTGATTGCTGCAGGCATGCACTCTGATTTCATATCCACTCTTCTCATTTCCATTGGCTACATTGTATATCCAATAAGAGGAAAACCTTCAGGCAAGAGTCGACTTCAAGAAACCTTAGAGATGAGTGCTGCACTAGTTGTCCAGACAGTGATCGCTGCCAAAGTTTCGCCGGTTATTATGAACTGGGTTAACAATGAGAATCCTGAAGGCAAGCCCATGAAAGGTTCACACCTAGTGCTGTCAATTGCCTTCATGGCATTGGTTTGCAGCTGTTCACCTGCATACGGATACAGCCCCATGCTGAGCGCATTCATGGCGGGGATTTTCTTGCCTAGTGAGGGAAGAGTATCAAAATGGGCAATTAGTAAAGTTAACTACTTGTTGACTACTATTTTCTATCCCATTTTTTTCCTTTGGATGGGGTTCGAAGCTGATTTCAGAGAGCTTGAGCCTGGCCAAATAGGAACTTGGGCAAGGCTGGCTTTACTCTTTGTGATACCGACAATCGGGAAGGTCACTGGAACGGTCATTTCTGGGGTGTTGTTGGGGTTCCATTGGCCTGAATCGGTTGCACTTGGCTTGCTTCTAGCTACAAAGGGCCATTATCAAATTTACTTGGCTATTGCTGCTAAAACAGTACGAATCTATTTCAATCACTTCATTCCAATTTTTCGTTTGAAAGAAACTGTGTCTATCCTCTTCTTCTTATCATTTGTCTATCCTCTTCTTCATATAGTCTTACTGTTTCGTGCTTTTATAACCAATGCAGGCCGGTACCATATCAACTACAACCAGCATTGTGATGATCATTGCAAGCTTCTTCACTGTTGTGTACACCCCAGCAGTTGTCGCACAGATCATCAAACGTGCAAGGAAACGCGCACCAACTCAGCGAATGACGCTTGAATGCCTTAACCCCTCAGATGAGCTCCAACTCTTGCTATTCGTTCATGGGCCTGAAAATGTGCCTGCTGCCATTAACTTCATGGAGATCTCTCGAGGCACAGCTGAACCGGGAATCCAGGTATATGTCACTGACATGATTGAACTCACGGATCAAATAGCAGCCACACTTGTGCAAGCAGATGGAGTGGACTTGGTGACTGTGACCGACAAGTCAGTGAGAGACATGAGAGAACAAGTCACAACTGCTGTTCAAGCCTATGTAGATGCGAATAGTGATGGTGTGACACTCAGACGACTGCTAGCGCTCTCCACTTTGAACAGCATGCCCCAGGAGATTTGCGTTTTGGCAGAGGAGCTGATGGTATCTCTCATCATATTGCCATTTCACAAGAGGCAGCGTGCAGATGGAACATTGGATGCAGGCCATTCAGGGTTCAGATATGTGAACCGTAAGGTAATCTGGATATTCACAAACCCTTTTAAGCTGTTAAAAAAAAAGCTCCTAAGACCATCTCTAATCACTTCATTTGAAAGCTTAACACCCCCCACCCCCGGCCAAAACAAGAAATCTATAGCTCGTACCTTAATGATAGCTCAAGGTTTTCAACAGGTGCTCAGGAGTGCCCCATGCTCAGTTGGAATTCTGGTGGACAGAGGCCTTGGATTGATAGAGAAAATATCAAGATCCTATGTATCTCTCGACGTTGCTGTTATTTTCATCGGAGGCAAAGATGACAGAGAAGCACTAGCCTATGCCGGCCGTGTAGCACGGCATCCTGGAGTAAAACTCATGGTAATAAGATTCTTATTGGAAACCGATTCAGTGAATGCATCAAGAAGAGCCGGAAACCAAAGGGTGAATAATGTCGCCGAGCAGCAAGAGGAGATGAAGCTTGATGACGAGTGCTTCGCTGAGTTCTACGAAAGACATGTATCTGGAGGCCATGGTGCGTACATGGAGAAGCATCTTGCGAATTCAGCTGAGACATATGTGACTTTGAGGTCATTGGAAGGGCAGTATGCACTCGTCATTGTCGGACGAGGAGGGAGAGTAAACTCAGTGTTGACGGTGGGCATGAATGATTGGCAGCAGTGTCCGGAATTGGGTCCAATAGGGGATATTCTTTCAGGGTCTGAGTTCTCATTGAAAACCTCTGTTTTGATCATCCAACAACACAGTGTAAAAGGAGAACTAGATGGTCTTGATGATGATTTCTCTGTCATGTAAACATCAAACCAAGTGGGATAGCCTAGAACTTAGGAACTAATTGTTATAAAAGAAATCAGATGATTTCTCTAACATTAGTTGTAGAAATGACAAACAAAGAACTGACGGTGATTATTATGGGATTCTTAAGTCTCAACTCATAACGATTGTTTTTGTTTTCAAAATTTACCATTACACTAATCCCATGCAACATTTCGCTGCGCTTCCAATTAGAAATTCATTCTAGATTTCGGTGGAAGGAAAATCCTGCTCACTTCTCTTCATCTAGAAGAAAAACCATCATTTTGTAACTGCTTATAACTAAAACCCCCAGAAGAAATTCTACAGAAAGGATGAAACAATTGGGCAAGAGAAAAACCTAAAAAAACTTGGTGCAAATTATCAGAAAATAACACCAATGACAACAAAAAGTAACCATCTACGAATAGTCCTTTTGACGGCAGAGCCACCCTGTGGGAATGTAACCTAAGTCAAGATCATCGTAATCCCGGTGCAAATTGTCAACAATACCTAGCCTAATACGTCTTTAAATGGTGCTGCGTACGGAAGATAAACTATACAAATGGTGTCGCTTACAGAAGAAACCCAGAAAGAGAATAACAATACAAGCGATCCATATGGTCAAGTTAGTTCTATGCACTTTGCTAGAGGTCTGGGAACATTCAAAATGCCATTGAGCAAGTCGTGAGCAAATCCTTCATTAGACATATTTAATGTTTTTCATGACTGTAAAAATTCCATCCACCCATTACACCATCAGCACAAAGCAAAAGTCCCGAAACTCGGCCCCTTCAACTTTAACATAACATGAACGCCATCAAACATAAACACTTGAACAGGCTGCTTCTTGAATGCATGTTAGTACTCCCTTGAATGTTTTGCTATCTCAGTCTGCAAACAGGGATTGGAAATGTCAGAAATGAGCAGTTTTCCATGCAAAAGAACTTGCGGAAAACGAGATGGCCCAAGGGAACAGGAAGGAAAAAATGCCCTTTCTATTTAGCAACCAAGTTCAGTCTTTGAAGACCATACACAAGCGGGAAATCGGAAAGCCACTTGTCCACTACTTCCCAGAGATGCATCCAGCAAAGGGGTCAAATCAACGGGGAGGGGACTTCCCACCCAGTTCAGCAGCGATTTTCTAGGAATCTCATCCATCACCTTCTTCCTATCTACCAGACATTCCAAACCAACTGACCTAAAACTCATTGCTAAGGAATATTATACAGCTCAGGATACATTAGAGGATATGAAAGTAGAAGCCTATTCAACAATCAGCCAACTGATGTTGATAAGCCCCTGGCGAAGCTTTGACACAAGCAAGCCATTCTCGGGTGATTGACAATGAAAACCTTTTATCTCATGCTTGTGAATATACTAGTTTCCTGACTATATCCATGACAGATTCTTGATGAACTTACCAAAAAATGAGCATTTAAAACAGAGATTAACCATTAGTCAAGCCACATCGTACCTCGAAAATGCTCTTCAAATGGTCAAGTTCCTTGTCCAGATCATTGATGGCCTGGTTATATGCCTGCATGGGCGACGACTGGCTAGTGGTGTGTATCTATGAAAAACCACCAAAATCATTGGAACAGAGTCTATACCCAACGCAATAAGATTAAAAAAGGACCAGTTCATGAGAAAAGAAGAAGAAGAAGAAGAAGAAGAAGGTCTATCAATCAAGAGGTAGTATAAGTGGTATCATTTACAACCCAGTGCAAGCAAAATCAGGTTCTGACGAGCACAAAAAACAATTTAAAAATTCATCTGATTGAAGATAAAATAAAATCTAACACATTCTATTACACTTTTAATTCCATCGTGGAGTATGCCAGACACTGCACATCGATGAAGAAAAGAATTACTAACCCTAACAATGATTTTGTACTGAAGAGGGTGAGGAAGCTTGTACCCAGCGAACAGAACATTGGGGTCCCTGTGCAACTGCCTGGTAATGACCAGAACAAGCAAGCAAATTAGGGATTTAATTAAGCTTCAACAAAAAAATTGACGAGAAACGGAACGTCACTGTAACTGAGAAAAATAATTACTGAATTTTTTAATGGAGTAAGCAAATCAAAATGAGTACATGCGAAGAATGTTGCCAATTGTGTGGTCCTCTCTCTCAATGGTAAACGACGCAGCGTTGATTATCTTCGTGTCCCTCTCGTATGACACCCTGACATTGAAAGCATCAACAGATAAAAAAAGTGAGGAACCGGAGAGAGAGAACTGGCTCTAAGAGAGAGGATCTCTGTGAAAGTACTTTTTGGTGCCTTCGGGGACGACGAAACGTTCGTAACGGTCGGGAGCGTTCATAGCTGCTGCTTCCTCTTCTTCTTCTTCTTCTTCTTCTTCTTCTTCGGCGTTGTATTCTTTCTATCTGTATCTTAGAGGTCTGCCCGAGCAGTGCCAGTCGTAGGTGCCTTTTATGCACTAAAAGAAACGGTGTCGTTTAAATAAAACAATTTCGCTTTTTCTTTTCGAGTAGAATCGGTAAACGTAAACAACTGGTATAAATACTTTAAAAAAAGATAAAACAACGCGTATAATTACTCTTTTTTTTTTTTTTTTTTCATGCCTATAAACTCTTTCTTCTTCTTGGGTTTGAAGGCAAACAACAAGTTTGTTTTGTGTTGGTTCTTATGGTTTATAGAACCATGTAAAGACATGCATATAGCATATTTTGTCTAGCCTAAGGATTATGTACAAATAATCATAATATATGGTGATGTTCTTTTTTCTAAAATTTCAGAATATGAAAATTTCCAGCAAAATAAACATATTTCAAAATTTTCAATTTTTATACATACACGTTCTACTTTTCACAAACTCCAATAAATCTCAATACTTATTCTTAAAATTTCGAGAATATTTTCTAAAATTATGGCAAACGAACGCCCCCTAGTAATAGTGGTTAACATTAAGAGAATAGTTATAGGTTAAACAAATATTAAACAAATTCAATCAAACATTTTATGAAGAGAAATTATGTTTTCTATTTATTACTTTCAACCCACATTAAAAAGTGTATTTTATTGTTTATGTAGAGGAGTATTAACCAATTATCAATAAAGGATAATGAAAGATACCCCACATAAAATAATCATTGGAAGAGCTCTAAAAGTTTATATATTTTCATAGGTATTTATTTCATCAACCCTATCTTGTGATTCTCGTCGAGACACTGTAGAGATCCAAATAGCGCTAATACGTTTTTCAAGTGGTATGTTCACACTATTATTAACTAAACTATTATTTTGTTATTGTCACAATGAATAGTAAAACTTATCTAACCGTAAGTAAATTGAAGATCAACTCTCACATAAAATGATTGAAAAATAGTGTTGTACATGACTCAATCGGGGGTTGGGTTTGGTCAGTACCGAATTCCTCCCATGACTGGGAGTCTAAGGCTGCCCTACCCTAGATCGAGCAAGGTGGAAGTTGGCCTTGGCCAGTTCTTCAACCCTAGGTTGAGCAGGCGGTCTTAGACTCCTAACCATAAGAGGAGTTTGGTACCATCTGAACCCAAACTCGAACTCGACCAAGTGATATCTTAGCATCTTCAATATTCTGTGCCCAACTCCAGTTGGGCCTCGCATATGGACAGACCGAACCTGATCGAGGTTGGATAGGATTTGAACAGCCCTACTGAAAAATATTGATCAATTTTATTTCCTTTATTTTACCGGCTTCAACTTGAATCAAGAGATATTTACACTGTTATGGTGTAGCTATGTTTTATTATTGTCATAATGAATGATAAATGTGACGCTAGTTGACTCGTGTGATAACCACATAGTAGTAGGATTATAAATTTTTTTAATTTTTTGTCAAATTAGGTGATTTAATTTGAAAAAAATAGACATAATATGTATTTCCTTATAATGTTCAATGCTACAACATTCACACAAAATTACTAATTTTTATCTTGCCACAAGTGCCTCAGAAAAAAGATTACTTTTATGAATTAAAATTTGTCTTATTTATTTGTTTGACTTTTCTCTTTTACTTTTTAATATCTCTTATAACTTCCTAATATCTAAATGACAAAAAGCTTCTAAAAAATGATATAAAAATTAAAGAATAGATCAGGCTAATATACTCGTGTGATGAATATTACGTTGATAATAGGTGAATTCGACGTAATCAAAGAAATTAGACCAAAAAAAGAAGCTCAAAAAGAAAGTATGAAAATTCAGAAACCTTGACCAAGAAAGGAAATCGCATCATTGATCTTCCAGCCATTTACCCATGCTGCGTTGGCTACTTTCTATTGGCTATGGACATTGATCTGGCCCACCGTATTTCTCTAAGGCACAACATGGCATTCTCTTATTGGTCAAGAAAAAGCAACTAATGTGAACCTTCCCGTAGACTATCCTCGCGCTCCCCCGGAACTTCGCGTTATAAAAGCAAGCACGCAGGCTCTCAACCCATTACTCAACCCGTCCAAAGCAAACAGATCCTACAACTTATAAACATGGCCGCTCTCGCTCGCTTAATAAATTGAAAGAAAAAGAAAAGAAAAAAGGAAAAAAAGAAAACCCTTCTTTTTCACCCCGACCCAAAATCCGAAATCCCCCCACTCAGTTGTACTCAAATATTTTGTTATTTTACTTTTTTTTTTTTTGGGAAAAAAATTCCAGCGAGCGAGCGATCCCTAAACACTCACACTCACCCAAACTCAAAAAAATTTCAATTTCGACAAAATTTTTGCTCTACATGGCCTTTCACGTAGCTTGCCCAATTACATGGTACCCCGCTTTCTCTATTTCTCTCTGTCTCACTAAAACTCTCTGCCTCTCTCTCTCTTTCTCTCTGAAAGACTCTCTCTGTGTTTTGTGGTGTTTTTTTTTGTGGGTGCAGTCGGCGAATCTGTTTCTGTTCTCTAGGGTTTCCGCGGGGGCTTCACGGCGCGAAGGGCAGGAATGATTTTCTGCAGGAAGTTTCTAGAATCGAGGAGTTCTTGAAGAACCCTTGGGGGGTTAGGGCGAGGGGGGAGAAGGCCGGGAAAAATGACACCGTCCAGGTTCTTGTTCCCAGAGTCGTCGCGCCGCCTCCGCCGCCGCAGCCGGTGGTCGCGGATGGGGGGATTGGTGGTGGCAACGCGGTGGACGAGGTCGCGGCGGCCGCATCGGCCCAGAGCAAGCGCATCGCCCTGCAGAAGAAAGCGGCCGCCGCGATGGTTGCCGCCGAGGACTATGCGAGGCGGTTCGAATCCGGTGATCTTGCGGCGGTGAGTGTCTTCCTTGTATCTAGAACTGGGTGTACTCAAATTACTTTTACTTGGAGTGCTTTTTTTGTTCGAATCTCGTCATGGTTTTTTTTTTTTTTTGTTTTGGAATTTTTTGGAGTGAGTTTTGTGGGGCTGGTTAGGTGGTCTGGTTCGTAAAAGTCTGGAATTATGTTTGGTTTCAGCTTGGATTTTGTGCCATGTGATTTTTTTTTTCGTTTGTCTTCTTTGGCTCGACATTGGTTTTATGGTGGTGTGAGAAAGCTTGGGATTCTATCTTGTTGCATGCTAGAAGTTTTTCGTTTAAAGATTTGGCTGGTATGTAGTGGAATATTAAAGGTTATTCTTTTCCCTGCGTTGTTTGGATCTTGAATGTCGGAACATGGAAATTTCACGTCATCGCAAAGCCTCCTTGGTGCTTTTTATTTTCTGAAGCTCGAGTTTGTTAACCATGTGTATACAGCGATGTCCATTTTTGTGTGTTTCCTAGGTGGTTTGGGTAGCTGCTCATCACTGAAATCTGGATATGCATCTTTTTCGGATTTATTTAGTTTCCTTTTTCCAACTGATAAGACCATAGGAAACAGAAATTTATTAGACAAGGGAGAGTGGAGTTACACCTCTATTCTGGAAGACAATCAAGGCCTTGAAAAAAGAAGAAAGGCTGTGTGTCAGAAGAAAAACCTTCCGTGGAGCAATAGAGGATGGGTTTGGGCACAAAGTGGTTTTATTTTCAGATAGGTTTATGGAGTAATATTGGTGGATTTTATGCTTCCAATTGGTTTATGTAAATTTGTTCACTGTGTTCTATTGAACAGGATGCCTTGAGAGGTCCTTCTGGGGAAGAGCAGGGTCAGTCCAACGTAAATGTAATGTGCAGGTTGTGCTTTTTTGGTGAAAATGAAGGCAGTGAGAAAGCAAGAAGGATGCTTCCATGCAAGAAGTGTGGCAAGAAGTACCACAGGAGCTGCTTGAAATCTTGGGCTCAACATAGAGGTAAGATATACTGGCTGAACATCTCTATAATGCTACAAGCAATATCTTCTCTAATTTGTGGGACTTCAATGCAGATTTATTCCATTGGAGTTCATGGGTCTGTCCCTCTTGTCGGATTTGCGAGGTAAGAAATGATGTGCCATCTTAGTGAACCCTTGTTCCTGGATCTTTTCATTCTTGAGTGTTTAAATGCTTCTTTCTTTGAAGCTCTGCGTTGGAAAATGTCGCTATTTTGCCAGTCGTCTTATTGATGTGGTTTTTTTTTTTAGTAAATTGGAAAAGGGAAGTTCAATGAAGGAGTACAACCTGGATACTTGAAACACCCAAAAGTAGAGCTAACATCTAAAATTCAAAAGATCCAGCAACTCACATTAATTTGTTCTGGAAATGAACTCGTAATTGATGTCCATAAGCTCCAAGAGTATTAGAATATTCAAGATGGACTAGGACAATAGTCTAATATGTCAGAAGAATGGGAATGAGAGAATTGATCACAGGCGGTTTCATATGTGCTAGCAAAAAGCTTGAGGTAGCGTATGGTGCTTAAAAAAGGTGTAAGTATAGGTAGATGAGGAGTGCGGCGACTGAATTATATGATAGATGGGAATCTGATTACTCAAATGGACAAGCAAGTATACCATTACTTTTTGGTTGTTCTTACTGATCTAGCTTGTAAGAAGCTCTTTCCTTCTTGCTAAAATAGCATTCAAGTCCATATTCTTGGAAGCTGTGAACTTTCAGAGAGGATAAATTATTGTAACCATAAGATATGGGACACATGATATGATGCCAAACTCTATATTTGTGGTCTCTGTTTTACTTTGCGCTTCTATTGTATGAGTGGAAGCAAAGGAAATCTCAGTCATGAGTGAGAAATAAGCTACCTAAGTAAGGTCATGACTAGGACTTCTATAGCGTCTGGGGATCTTTTGTTGTTATTTCTTCCCAACCTTGTTAGATGAATAACAAATCTCGAAAGATTAGCCTTTTTTGTGCCTTGAAGTGTCTCCTTCTTTGAGTTATAGTGACATCATAACCTTGCTCACCAAGTTCCTGCGTATCTGTTTGCTACAGGATGCTTTTGTGCTAGATAAAAATTCGTTATTGGCTGATTATAAACTTCGTCAAATGTGGTTTGCTCTGCCTATTACTAAAATCTTTAATGTTTGTTGCCTTTGCTTATCTCCAGGTATGCCTGAAAACAGGAGACCCAAACAAATTCATGTTCTGTAAAAGGTGTGATGGTGCTCACCATTGTTACTGCCAGCAGCCTTCTCACAAGGTGGGTGTTAATTGCTTATTCTGAAGTTGTACATCTTGGTTAGAGAGCTTGCTTATGTTTATCTGGGATTAATGCAGAATGTCAGCTCTGGGCCTTATTTGTGCCCAAAACATACAAGATGTCACAGCTGTGCTTCGAATGTCCCAGGAAATGGCTCAAGTGTGAGGTATTAATTGTTACACATTATATCTGGTCAATTGAAGTTGTTACGATCACGATGTTGAACTACTTTATGATCAAATTCTAATTTAATAAAAAAGTGATCAATGCACAAAAACAAAGATATAATAAGTTAAGATCAAATTCTAATTTAATTTACGATCACGATGTTGTTGTTTAATTTTCGCATCTAAATGGTAAGTCAAGGTCTCTCTGCATGTTTTACCACGCCTCTTCCACCCAGAAACTTCTGCTAACTACTAAATAAATAAAAAAATTGAATTAAGAACCCCCCCTCTTTTTGTTCTCAAGCTTCTCTTGGTTTGAAGTTGAGCAAAGTGATGAACTACTCTTTGTGGGTTTTCAAAGATTACAACTGACCATTTCTTTTCTGGAGCAATTAAGTGTCTCCTTTGCTATTAGTAGGTTCATAACTTAGTTTTTAAATTTACAGGTGGTTTCTGGGTTACACTTGCTGTGATGCATGTGGAAGGTTATTTGTGAAGGGGAACTATTGCCCTGTTTGTTTGAAGGTATCTATTATATGTCAAAATTTATGGTCTTTCTGAAGTTCCATTATGTTATTCATTGGCATTCTGTTGTTCTGGTTGTATACTGGATGATTAATGTGTTTAGGTAGATTTGTATGATGAGAGGGAAGTTAAATGTACTCGGTGGGTGAAAGTGTAAAAGTAGGAAATGAATTCTAATTCAACATGGAAGGAGGGTATATTATGGATTCAATATGCAGGAGAGGAACATACAGAGTAGACAAGGGGAGAAAACAGTATTTTATCAGTGGTTGAAATCTGTTTCTCTCTCTCTCTCTCCCCCCCCTGTGAGTCCAGAGACATTGATACTTCTACTCAAAACAAGAAGGGAGAAAAAGAACTTGATATTTGTGTTGGTCCAATTTTGTAGGTATATAGAGATTCAGAATCAACTCCAATGGTTTGCTGTGATGTTTGTCAGCGCTGGGTGCATTGCCAATGTGATGGCATCAGGTCCATATCTTCCTCTGTTCTTAAATGGACCAACTATGTTTACTCTACATTATTGCATTTTATTACTGGTTTCTGGGGACAGATCAATGAATGACTGGGTGCATTTATAGAAGTCCATCATCTCTTGATAGTCCATTTTGGATTGAAAAGAATAAGTTTTTTTTTGTCATACAAAGCAAAGACATGATTGAAATGTGTGGTGATGGAGACACTTCTTATGATGCGATTATACAATATTTATTCTTCCAATCTCCCCTTTGGGATTGAAAATTTACTTGAATGTTGGAGTGTTGAGTGTCAAGATAAGATTGCTTAGGTTTTTCTTTCTCTCCTTTCTTCCCTTTCTTTCTATGGTTAATTATTTATAGGTGCTATTTACAGCCAAAGAAGTACTTTGCCCTCTCTCCTCTTCCACCTTTACAACTCGAGACAACATGTATGTTGAAACCCACAAGACCTAAGCTTGTCAGAATCTTTTAGCCTAACCTTCAAAGCAGCACTGCCAATGAATCCCTTGAACAAGGTTTCTTCAAGAAAAACAACGCCTCTTGCTTTTTGTCCAAGTTGTACGATCATCCAACCGACCCTTAATTCTTTCTTCCATAATTGTAAGCTTGGATTAGTTTCTCTCAAAGCATAGCCAACAGCCATAATCAATTGTTAATTGAATTGTGGTTAGGTCTTGAGATCTGTACATCAGGGAAGAGAGAGGGTTCCTCCTTTTGAGAAAGGAGTTAGAGTGAATTGATAGTTTACCAACCAGAAGACTGACTCTTGATTTCATTGTTCGAGTTATTGTTTTGCTACGAGTCAGATTTAGTACTGCACTAGCTACCCAAGAAATAAATTAATCTATCACATCTCTAGAGAAATACATGAAACCAAGGCATGCCATGAGATAAACAATTAGCTGAGATTTGGCAAATCTAGGGGAATCTCCCAATTTTAAAATAGAACTCTATTTCTTTCTGAAGGCTATGAGTTAAATTTTAATCAAGAATACAAAGATTTCTTTCTCAATGCATGTATATACTTTCATGCAAAAGTTGTTGTGGACCACATGATACACTTCTTTTTATCCTTTACTTGATCACACAAACTTGTGATGGTTTATCCGCTTTCATGGTTCTTGCATAGAGTAGTACTTGCTGATCACTTTCCTTGGATATCTGTCCCAATATAACTGGCATGGCCTTTAAAAAGTAGCCTTTCCTTTTGAACTTCAGAATAGGTGACTAATTTTTGTAAGACACTAGGTTGCTTACTGCTGAACCTATTCTTTTGCAGTGATGAAAGATATCTGCAGTTTCAAGTAGATGGAAATCTTCAGTACAAATGTCCCACCTGTCGCGGGGAATGCTATCAGGTTTGGTTGAAGAGAGAGAGAGAGTTCTTCCGTGTTCTAACGGGTTTTGTTTTAGGGCTTCTGGCATTTGACTCTTGTTTTTGTAATTAAATGATATATCTTAGGTCCAGGGTATCGAGGATGCTATTCAAGAGCTTTGGCGGAGAAGAGACGAAGCTGATCGAGATTTAATTGCTAGCTTGAGGGCTGCTGCCGGTCTGCCAACCCAAGAGGAAATATTTTCTATTTCACCTTATTCAGATGATGAAGAAAATGGACCTACAAGATTGAAGAACGAATTTGGGCGTTCCTTGAAGTTTTCCCTGAAAGGGTTGATGGAGAAGTCGCCAAAAAAGACCAAAGACTATGGAAAGAAATCTTCAAATAAGAAGTATGTGAAGAGACGAGGATATGAAGAACCTTTGAATAGTAACGTAGATTCCCAAGACAGTCTTGAAGGACATAACGATGTACAGTCTTTTGGGTACTGCTTGGATGAGGAAAAGAATGATGACAAACAGTTCCTTGGAAAGGAAGGTCTAGGGAAGGATTCTTTTCCAGTGGCTGGAAGTCTGAATCATACCGAAGGGGTCTGCTCAGTAAATCAGCCAGGGGTTTTGAAACACAAGTTTGTTGATGAGGTGATGGTCAGTGATGAAGATAGGGCTCCCAGAGTTGTTCGACTCAAGAATAATAAGCCTTATGGTTTGGTTACTGGAGAAGACTCTGGAAAACATGTTAGCAAGTCAAAAAATGTGAAGGGAAAGAAGATAGTTATAAGTCTAGGCCCGCGGAAAATAAATGTATCTAATTCTCCTAGGTCTGATGCTTCAAGCTGCCAAAGAGAGCAAGATCTGATGACCTCCAATGGTATGCCTACAACAGTTAAACTTTGCCTTTTCTAGTATTATCATGATTCTCATTACATGAGAATGATTTATGCGTGCTTATTGGATAGGAGGATAGGTGTGTAAGGATCTGCTGGTATGCGCAATCTTTTCTTATGGCTGTTGGGTTTATTCTAGTTTGTCGTTCTAGGGTTACAGTTTTCCTGCTTAACAAGTTTTTGGCTGATGATAATAAGTTAATATTTGTGGGTTTTGCCTTTGGTCTAGATAAGAACAAAAACAATCCATTGGCTTGTAAACCTAAACTGGTTATTAAATGACTGTTATGAATGTGTGTGCAGCCTGCCATCCTTACCATAGTTTCAAATATTTTAACCCCTTACTGTGTATTCCATTATTCGGCATCTTTTTTATCTGATACTTTCTTTTAGGCTCTTGTTTCTTCGGTTCTTATTGGTTTGGCTTCACTGGACGTCTGTTGTACATTATGTGCAAGAACAAACCAAATTGCATATGTTTCTAATATAATTAGTTTGACCTTTTTTTTTTCTTTCTTTCTCTAGACGTGATTATTTTAATTTATTGGGAGTTATAATTGGGGTATTTGGGGGGTTCTCTTTTTGGTGTGACTTATGGATGCATGTTCGTTAGCAGGCAGTGTGGATACAAGCCACAGGAATATGGGTGACAAATTTGCAGTGGATAGCCACGTTGGCACCACTAAACTTGGTGATAGTAAAGGTAAGAGTTTTTTTTTATTTTATTTCCATCTACTGATAGGAGTGATGCTCAATTCATTTCTAAAAGGATCTCTGATCCACAATGATAGACAAAGTTGATACATCTTTTATGTTGCACTAAAGAACTTACTTGGGATTTTTTGCCATTGGCAGGAGACAAAACTGAGAGCTTTGGCCAATTGAAATTTCTGAAGGTTGCAGGGAAAGAAGGGAATTTGCTAAAATTGGGAAAAGTTAAGTCAGAAGTTTCTGATGTAAACCACAAATTTGGCAGAGGGAGCAGTGCTGATGCGCGTGGAAGTGTTACTCAGGAGCATACACGTATTTTATTGGGAAAGAGAAATAGTGAAGGAACCATGGCTGCAGCGGGGTCTTTTGGTGAAGTAAGAGGTAACAAGGAATTGTTGGAGAAGCCTTCAGAAAGAAAGTCTGAGATTTATGATGAAGGTAATGAGGATTGTGGTCAGACACCTGGTTCACAGCTGCCAAAAGATTCCAAACCTTTGCTGAAGTTCAAATTTAAGAAACCCACCCTTGAAAATCAGAATTCTCCTCGTCCAGAGGAAGAAAAGAGTTCTATCAAGGGGCAAAGGTCAAAAAGAAGGCGGCCATCTCCCTTGGAGAAGACATCATTAAATGAGGTTGAAGATGTGACACATTCGCATCAAGACAATTTGATGGATGAGATCATGGACGCTAATTGGATACTTAAAAAGTTGGGTAAAGATGCAGTCGGAAAGAGAGTTGAAGTTCATCAGTTGTCGGACAATTTATGGTGAGTTTTTCTTTTCTTCTCTAATATTTTTTTAATACTGGGTTGGGTTGGGGAAAAGAATCACGGAAGGAGAAAAAAATAAGAACACAGACACTTAAGAGCAGTGTTAGTTATTGGCTGATTTTGATCCATTTTTATTCTGGTTTTTGCTCCCCAATTTCTATCTTCAAGCAGAGAGCACATATGATGGTTCTGTCCTAATTTAAGTCCCTACTCCCACCTGAGCACCCTCTTTCTGTATCAAAAGTGGAATAAATTAAAACCCTGTCCTCATTGCTCATGAATTTGTGAACTCCGTTTGAATAAAAGCAAACTGAAGGTGTAATTTGCAAGTTTTGTTGAACATGCCATGAAACTGATGATGAGTCACATTCTTGTTGGAGCTCAAGGTTGCCATTTCCTCAGATTATTAGATATCTTTCAATAGCGGCTTTCTCTGCATTAAGGGTTAGTTGTTTTTTGTTATTTTTTTTAATCTAGGCACAAGGGAGTGGTTTCAAACGTAATTGAAGGCACGTCATCATTATCTGTTACCCTAGATGATGGTAAAGTGAAGACCTTAGAGCTTGGAAAGCAAGGGATTCGCTTTGTTCCTCAAAAGCAGAAGCGATCAAGAACATGAAGACTCAACATGTTCACGTGAGTTCTTACAGTTTAGTTGGAGGCCTTCTTTCAGACTAAAGATGAAGAGGCAATTCGCTATTCCCAAAGGACCAATAGGTTCAGAGTTTCATTCTGCAGGATTATTGTTGGCTGGGCTATGCAGTTCTCTCCATGGCCGATCCCATTTGACCTGGGTTCATTCTAGAAGAAGAAAAAAAAAAAACATCCCCATAATTCATTCCTTCGCCCTTTCTCTACATGAATCTGGATATACTTTGCTTCTTAGATGTAGCTTTCAGTGGTCACTTCGTTGTGCAACTGAGACATTTAGGAGTCCTCTGTAACCAAGTAGGAATCAGTGGCCTGGAAAATGTTAGCGAGTATTTTGTGAATAGCATACTTCATCTATTAGCATATTTAAAGGGGCTTAATTTATCGAAGGCTCTTGTGATGTTCTTCCCATTTCCTGAAGCATAACTAAACTAGCACTTTTTATCTGTCCGTCCGACAAATATATTTTTTAAGCTTTATTGTAATAATTAAGGATTTAATCTCACTCTCTCAATCAAATTATTTCTTTTTATTACAATAAATATACAAAATGTATTCAAATCATTTCAGAGCGTTGAATAGCATTGCATAAGCCCAGAGAGCGAACTCCGGTTGTCCAAAAATAAATCTAGTTGTTAATCCTTGGGGAGAAAGGTTAATCAGTAATTAGGGCATTAGATAACCTAATCAACCTTGTCGAACCCCTGAAGTCTGTTTGTAATTCTTTGTAGAAAAAAAGGCTCTCTTTTTGTTTCCAAAGGACATATGTGCAAGTTGCAACTTCAATATAATGCAGAAGGCGGTGAATTGTTTTTTTTTTTTTAATTTTATAACGAAAATTAGGCAGTATGACATCACCACCATCTGCACCAGCGGAGCTGAAACGATACGAATAACTGGTACAAGAAGTCCCACATCGACAGCATAAGGGACCGCAAGGTCTACCTCTGGTTTTAAATAAGAAGTGAACACAGCATTTAAACATACTTACCTGGACGGGGTCTATGGGTGGTCAAGGTGGCCCATGGCCTAGGTTGTGACCTCCATTGCACTTAGGAGGGGTGCCAGTCTAAGGTCTGCCCAAGTGACAGAGCCTACGTCATAATTTGTGGTAGTGGGGGCCTGCGTTCGCGCGGCCCCTGCATAATTTAGTTATACAAAACCTTCGATGAGAGGATGTTCAGAATTGAAGTTCGGCATTCTGAATAGGTTTCGATGCTCTCCTGATTTAGCTACAATTTACATTAGCTAATGTACTTCTTGCCAGATTTTGCAGTAACTATGATTTGTTTGTTTCGGTATCTGTCCCTGATTTTGCAAAATCTGCTTTGTTTGGATACGTTTGTTTTAGGTATATTTTTGGATCTGTTCTTTATGGTGCTTTGTTTCTGCAAGATTTTATAGTAGCAATGGTTGGTTTGGATCCGTTTGCTCTTTTTCTTAATTTTGCAATCTGCTCTGCTTTGTTCTTTTCTTAATTTTGCAATCTGCTTTGTTTAGATCCAGTTGTTTTTTTTGAGCCGTACGCTGCAATCTGGACAACAGTGAAGTGTTGATATGCCGTAGATGGTCCTTACTCTCTGCCGGAGCTGTCCAGCGATGAACATTGACATATGACAGCCTGTTTCTGAAGAGGAACCAGTTTCTGGGGGACCTTTTCTCTTTTCTGAGAAAATATATGATGGAGAAGTCATTCTTGCTTGCCCTTAATTCACATGATTTTTTTTTTTTCTGTAAGAATTAACACATGTTTAGATGGCTTAGAAGAAAATAATAATACATGTTTGTGTAATAATTTCTCATTCGTATTGCCTAATGTATGGCCTCGCACCATGACCAAAGTGCATGAATCATTAAATCAAAATAAAAACACCATTACGCTTGGATGGGGGAAGGAAAAAGAAGACCTCCACTATAAATAGATTAAGTGGAAAAATCACTTTGAACCTTTAAACTATTAAAGTAATTTCAAATAAGAGTCTCAATATCACCTTTAACTTGTTGATCCTAAGAATTACTAAAATTTATCAATTTGCGTCCTTAAAAAAGATCTAATTATCAAAACTGTGTCACATGTCTTATTTTATTTAATATACAATTTGATTAATTGTAAAAATTAAAGGACTAATGTGTCAAAGGTAATGCCGATTAAATTACTTCATAAAGCAAATTCACCATCACAAATGCTCATAAAAGGCTTTTATTATCCAAAATATAAAATAGAAACCCTAGAACATTAATATAGCATTTGCTTTATAAAAATTTTATTTTTATTTTACCAAATACACTTTAAAATTATACTTTTACTTTTATTATTTTTCACCGATTCTAATATACTTCCGTTTTAACCCCAATGCAAAATTTTGAAACCAAATGCCTTGTAAATCTCTTGGGACACAAGACCGACAGAGATTATGATGGGATGTCAACTGGACCAGAAGACAAGTGACCACTATTAATTGACCACAAAAAGGTTGCTCGAAAGTAAATGGAAGAAACGAATTCTGTCATAAAGTTAGATGAGCACATAAAGCTTTGGAGTGACATTTCAGTCTTAGCTTAGGTTCAAACCCAACCTTTCAGTGACAGAGAGAGAGAGAGAGGAGGGAGAACATGGAGGAAGCAAAGGGAGTGGTGAAGCACGTATTTGTAGCAAAGTTCAAAGACGGAACTTCACCTGCCCAGGTTGACCAACTCATCAGAGAGATGGGTAACCTCGCCAACCTCATCGAGCCAATGAAGTCTTTTTACTGGTAAACCTTTGCTTGGTGATCATTATTCTTTATCCTTTATGTTGCTTTTGGAATTAAAACCTCAGGAACACTTCCAATGTCTTTATCTTGCAACGAGGCTGAAGACAATGGACGTCATCATGTTCGTACTTTTCAAGCACTAAGCAAAGTTGTTAGTGCTAGGAGTTTCTTTTTTACTTGACTGGATGGGAAATGTTGATCATTGAGCAGAGATCCTTGATCTCTCAATCCGAAGATTTTTCACCAAAGCAGCTTAAGCTTAAGGTAGCCTTTGGAAACCAACATTTTTTTGAAAATTTTGGAAATTTTGTGAAAATTGAGGTAAATTAGAGTTTTTGAAATTTTGAAAAAAAAATAGAGAAAATTAATTTTATGAGAATTTTGGGAAAAGATAAATAGAGAAGATTTGAGTGAATTTTTATATTTATTGTAATAAAAAGAGATGATTTGATAGGAAAAGAAAATAATTTTAAAATTTATTATTATTATTATTTTTAATCAAAATTTTGAATAAATTATATTTGCATTCAAAAATTTTGGATCGATCTATTAAGTTTCATTCCAAAACCAATTGGTAATGGGAAGAGGTGGCCCAATAGGTATATGAAGTACAAGATTAAATAGTCCCTTATCAATGTGGAACTCTTAACACTCTCCCTCACGTGCAGGCCGAATGAACATGGTCTATACATGTGGACAATACTGGGGTACACAAACAAGTGGGCGAAGCCCAGAAATAACTTGACTCTGATACCATATCAAGTTTCATCCTAAAACCAATTGGCAATGAGAAGAGGTAGCTCAATAGATATATGAAGTACAAAATTAAATGGTCCCTTATCAACGTGGGACTCTATCAAAAATTACAAGTCATGTTTGACACTGATCCACAGAGGAAAAGATGGACCCCATCTGGGTTTCCATGCTCAGACGTAGTTTAGAAAGACTATTAGCTACCGATTTGGTGTTCACAGCCCATGAAAGGCCCAAAGACTTTATCTATTGTAGGCTAACTGTGTTTAGTTTCCCTAGGCCGACAATCTTGTTCCATGTAGCTGGAACGCAGCCTCCAGGCACTCCCTACTCATATCTCAGAAAAATTTTCTCCGACGGTTTTCTTTCAATAATACAATTCAACCATTTTTGGTGATGTTACGTGATGGAACAGGGGGTAGGATGTTGGCAGTGGAAACAAGAACCAAGGTTTCACTCATGTCTTGGAATGCACCTTTGAGAGTATGTAGGGTCTCGCAGAGTATATTGCTCATCCTGCTCAAGTTGAATATGCAAAGACCCTCGTGCCTAACCTGGAGAAGTACCTGGTGTTTGACTACGAACTCACTCACTGAGGCAGTCATCTAGAACCCTGCATCATCATCTCTGAAGGGAATAAGGACTACGGAACTCCTTCATTAGAGAATGTGTTCTAAATTCTGGTGGCGATGAACTTCTTTGAATTTCTCTGTGTATCTCTGAAAGAAATTATTTGAATCTATGTGTGCATCTGTTGTTAATATTGAGGTAAACATGGTTGTATAGCACAATGCATAGCAGTAGACTCTGCTGCTCTTTACGCTTACTCTGTTTGTCATAGTATTTCGTTGTTGGGTTGTTTGGCAGATACGAAAGTAAAATCTACAATGTCAACAAACGACCATTGTATGATCAGGAATCATTAGTATTAAATAATCCTTTACTTTATTCTCCCAATTTTTCTTGGCTTGGTATCTAAACTTGTCCATAAGAGAAAGGGGGGGGGCTTGCTAGATTGGCACAGGGAAGGGAAAATTCCAACCTCTCCGCTCTTCTTCTGATACAGGAAGGATGCAATGCTACCAGTTTGAATTCGTTTTCCCTTGATTTCTGCATCAGGAAGTGATTGTTAAGGGGTTTCCACTAACTAAGATATACATGACAATGGCAACCTACAAATTGTCTTCACTACCAAGGTCAAAACCATTGACCAAGGTCGTTCATCTATTGTTTCCTTTCTCTGGACATAAGAATGCAGCACATTCGTTATTGTCCATGTCAAACAGATACCAAATGGTAAACCTGGCTCAGGAAAATGGAAAAGAAAATCTTTTCACATTTTTCTTCCTGCAACCAGGACGGCAGAAGTGATTTACTTCGAGAAAATTGTGATAGAAAGGTGTATTCATTCACTTAGGAATTGATAAATTACACAGGTGGAGGTGGCAAGTCTAATAGAAGCCAAAATCCAACACAGTCATCAGAATCTAAATCTTCCTGAATGGCAAGGAAATGTAAGCCTCCGCAGGCTTTCTTTGCTGCTTCCCACGCTTCAGCCTCATTTGTTGTTACAGGCGTTTTCTTGTAGGTAGCGTAGACATACCGGGTAGAAATTCCTACGGATAGCAGCAAGCAAGCAAGCGACTGATGTCAGCTTCAATTGAGCAGACTTCCAGTCCATTCATCCAAGCTGCAAGAGCCCATGATAATATGATACTTGATAGACATAGAAGCAGTAGAATCACCTCTAAGGCATACTTGGAATGAGATTGCTAATTTAAAAACAATCTTTAACAAGTTGGATATAGCCATTTACTTATGAAATCAGTGTTTATATAACGTACAAACAATGAAGTAAAACCTGAAATCTACGTGTTGTCATTATAGATATGCATACCCATGAAGAATCCAAGAAAATGGCATCCAAATAGATTGTAAAACTACAAAGTACATCTCACTGAAGTAGTAATTAGGCACCTAAATTAAATGGTTGACAGTTTGAAAGACAATATTGTGTCAAACTGAGAATGGAATGCTCTCTGATTGTTGTTATGATTCATCTCGCTGATCTCATCAGCTCCTACTAATATGAGGCCTGTGTATGCCTAAGGAATAACAGTGCATGTTTCTACGACATTGGACTTATGTTTTCAATGCAGATTGTATCTGTACGCTGACAAATGTGGGTTATGTTTGGAGATAGTATCAAACAGGTGAAACACACATTGCTCATGTATATCATGAGCCATGTAAAAAAAATAAAAGTTCCAAAGAATTAGATGCTAATAGAAGATATAGGAAGAATATCTACCTGCTAATGGTTCAGCACGCGATGATGCCACAGCCAGTCCTGGAACTAATGTTTTGTCATCAATTTCAATCCCCAATAAATCCAGATCTAGTCCTGCACCAAACACAAATGTTCTGTCCAAGGATAAGACCTCCTCACGGACAGCTGAACACAGAAGAGTAAGGATCAGTCGTGGCTCAAAAATCATATTCGTAATACAAATCATTGCATCAGCTTCCTAGTCTAATGAGACTTCTATGTATGAGGTAGCTTTTGTGAAGTGCTGTCAAGAGGATATATCCCAATATAAAATTTAACTTGAAAAAACAGCCTATATCCCATGGGTACTAAGGTATAATGGCAGAAAAGTTTTCCTTGTTAACTTTGATATCAACATAGATATGAATAATTAATAATAAACTTTTGCCCTCATCCATTCAAAGTGCCATGCCTGTACCTGAAAAAGGTAATTGTACAAAAGCCCATTTTTCACCAAACAGATTCTCTGGAAGCTCCATTGGGAAAGGGTTGTCTAGTGCTAGAAGTGGTTTGGATCCCTTCTGAAAACCAGGATGACGCATGTACATGGTCTCATAGCGTTCTTCCAGCCATAGAAGTAGGGAAAGACACTGAAAAAAAAAACACAGCAAACCTGATAACTGTGAATATAGATAAGGCAGTCCCAATCGTAAACTCAAGCTACTTTTACATGATTAATTAAAAATGAAACAAAGAAACCCCTATCAACTATGCAGATAAAATGGCATGTAACTCATGCCTTGCACTTGTGCCTTCATTGTAAATCTAAATGCTACGAGGAATTTCAAATTTAAAAAACAAAGGAATTACAAAGGGAAGGGTACAAGACCTTTAGCTACATTTTCCCCCAAAAAATTGCCTCTTTGTATAGTTATGACTCAAACATCATTTAATATCATAATCTAACTGATGCAACATCTATTTTTCCATCTCTTTTTTTCTTGGAGACGAATATATAGAGAAATACCAGTAGAATTTTCTGCTATCTAACACTAGCATTTTAGTGAGCATCACACTGTAACACTCTTGATGAGACAGAACTTATATCCTGCCATGGAACTGTATATGACTTGGAGCTTAGACATTAGAACTGACACCAGAGTTATTAATTTCCCAGCAAGGATTTTTGCCATTAGTAATTTTCAGGTCTCAACTAAACTAATCATGAACACGAAGTCATACCATCTTTGAAATCTGCAGCATATAATGTGAAATTCGTTTCTAACTGAAGATGCCCTGCTGATAACGTACGCATTCACAAATATCACCCAGATTGTTTTGAGGAATAGTTCGTGATTCTCTTAATGGATACTGATGCAGAATGAGGTCCAATTCAACCAAAGTTAGGAACGTTATTGCTCTTAACCACATTATCTTAATTGCTCTTAAACAGTATGGGAGCTAACTGTAGTTTACACTCAACACATAAGAAATGCAGTTAAATAAACGAACTTAAAAATGTGATAGAAGTGGTAATTTAAAACAAAGTCATGAAGCAGCAGACGCACCCGTTTACTTGGAATAGGTTTTATTCCAAGTCCTTGCTCGCTTTTGTTATAATTGTCTGCATCTGTGACCTTCGAACCAACAATTTTGATCAATTGTTAAAAATATCGACCGAAGTAGAGACACAGTACATATACGATTGTGTAAATACCACAAAATTCACACGCCATCAAACAATTCACCTAAAGAAGCGGATTTTCTCGGGTAAAGGGACGCCCAAATCATTGCTTATAGACACAATAGCGTCCTTCAGAGTGATACTATTGATAACATTGTTAGGAAAATACTTAGTGTATTGAAGCGAAAGGGAACTGTCGCATACAACTAGCTCCCACACCTTCTTCCCTCTGATATCTAATATGGGCCTGGAACAAAAATCCAACTCCCACTCCAAAATGCTCCCGGGATCAGTTTCGGGGTCAAGATAGCAAAGTTCTGCTGTCGGGTCGTCTTCTTCATCGTTAACTTCCACTTCTTTTGGTGCAGAAACCGAGCTTTCTGACCGGAAAATGCGGAGTTTTGACTTGATTTTCGAATGTTTCTTGAAGAAACTGCATGAGATTTCAATGGGTTTCGTGGGGGAGTTGCAGTTGAAGAAGGTTCTGTGAGACTGTACAGTGGGGACTCTGAGTCTGGTGGTGTTGAAACTTAAACTAGCCATGGGAGCGCTTTGTAAATGATAAGAAAGCGTGCGACATGAAAGGGCGACAGGTATGTGGTTATCTTCCACCACGTATATCCGTTAGAGATAATGGGCTGGGCTTTAGAAAGTTCTGGTTCTATCAGGTTACTTTGGGCCGGTACTAGGCCCATTTTTGCAACCATGTTTAAAATCCATCAACACATTTTTTTAATAAATTTATAAATCTATGATTTGTGCGAAAATCAAATAAATTATCATTATAATCCATCATATTAGTCTTTGAGATTTTAGTCCTTCCGCAATTATTAAAATGTGAAGGATTTTAAAATTAAAAGCTTTATTTGATTTTCATTAATCAATATTTTGGTCTATAATAATTCTTTTTTATGTGTTAGTTTCGTTCTCTTTCATATTATGGTTTCTAATTACTAAACTCTCTAATTTGTCTCGTTTCTAAACAATATTTTGGTCAATAACAATTCTTATTAACCTATTAACTTCATTTACTTCAATATTATGGTCTCCTTGTTTCTAATCAAAAAATTTACATACAATTCTTCCATTAATTTATTAGATTCGTTTTCTTCAGTATTATGGTCTCTAATTGTTCAACTAATCAATTTGGCTCATTTTTAATCCATTTGATTTTTGTGCAAACTACACAGATGACTATTGTACTTTTTTTTTAAAGATAAATTTGTAACTCATATGGTGAAATAAATTATCTCATTTGATCCGAAAACACAACCTTTTTCCATGAGAGCAAATAGAAAGGGAGGGAGGAAAAAATTGAGAACACTTGCTGCAGGACTCATGTTGTGTTGATTAAAAAGAAATGGTGTGGTGTTCAACAAAAGCTTCAACAACTTTTTGCTGTATGTGAGAGATATGATGTACCATATTAGAATGTGTCTAATTATAATGAATAAAGAGAAGAGGTGGAAAGTTTGTTTATAACACACCATTGGTTTTTTTCCGCAACTCGAGCAAACCTGAGGCTCACCAATTAAACTATCCCTCAAGATTTTATACTTTGCTATGTGAGATTTGTTCAAATTACATGATGTAATTGGACATAAAATTGGAGAAGATCTTCATTCCTATTTATTATTTATTTATAGCATATAGATGTAAAGAGGGATCATAATAAATCATAGAATTAAAAGTAATTCTTCTAGCTGTTCCATTTGTTTTCTTTGAAAGAGAAGATTGGTAGTTGAATATGGGGCTATAAATTTGCAGGTCTACCGGGCTTAATGATAGGGTGCTTTTTTTTTTTTAACTGAGTGTTTCGGGTCAATTTAATACATGCAAACTGAATAATTATCAAATCAAAAGGTCTTGAGATGACCACAAAAGCTAGAACTGCTAGATGGTGCTGAGAAGTTGAAGGCTGTTGGGTGAAAGTGCCTACACTTTTCCGGGAGTTTCAAGATTCTATTACTACGATGCATTGGAAAGCTCCTTGTTTTAGCGGTGATGGTGAGTGGGTAATTGGTGGTTCTGCAAGCAAAGGAGAGCACAAGATTTACATATGGGATAGGGCTGTTCATCTTGTGAAAATCCTTGAAGGTCCAAAGGAAGCCTTGATTGACTTAGCATGGCATCCTGTGCACCCCATTGTTGTCTCTGTTTCCTTGACAGGCTAAGTCCATATTTGGGCTAAGGATTATACAGAGAACTGGAGTGCATTTGCGCCTGATTTCAAGGAGCTGGAGGAAAATGAGGAATATGTAGAACGAGAAGATGAATTTGATCTGGTTCCTGAAGCCGAAAAGGTGAGAAGGCATCTAACTGGCTGAAGCTGATAATTTCTTAGTGTCTTTGTTTCCAACCAAAACACAAGTATAATTCATCCGAGACTTTTAGGCACACACTCCACTCAATTCAATTGACGAAAACTCTTAACGCGCTTAATAATGGAGGAGTGGGTGGTTGAAGACCTGACTACGACTTTGACGTCCACTACAAGCAATTTCCTATTTGCTTAATAGCCGACTGCATAGACTCGGAGCAGGTAACCCAGTTATTTACCGTAAAAGCAAATAGCTCGCAATCTGATTTCGCTCTGCTGTTTGCGATTCACCTTTCTTCGTTTCCTTCGATCTGTAATTCCTTTGCAAAGAAGAAAACATGGCAGAAGCCTTGGTGGGTGGGTCATTTCTCTCTGCCTTCCTCCAAGTTTTGTTCGATAGAATAGCATCTCGCGAGGTCATTGACTTCTTTCGGGGAGCAAAGCTCGATGGCGGACTGCTGGAGAAGCTGGAGATAACCTTGCTGTCCGTGAGTGCAGTGCTCGAAGATGCGGAGGAAAAGGAAGTTACAATGGCACCTGTGAAAGCTTGGCTCGATAAGATGAAAGATGCTGTTTATGATGCAGAGCAGATTATGGATGAGATTGCCACTGAAGCTTTGCGATGCAAGTTGGACGCTGAATTTCAAACCTCTGCAAGTAAGGTACGACACTTCATCTCTGGTTCTCGTAATTCTTTTGTCAAGGAAGATAAAACCAAAGATAAAAGAGGTACTTGATAGACTAGAGTATCTTGCAAAACAAAAGGATCTTATGGGTCTGAAAGAAGGTGTTGGAGGAAAACAGTCAGAAAAATTGCCCACGACTTCTTTGGTGGAGGAATCTGGTATTTGTGGTAGGGATGAGAATAAGGAGGCAATAATTGACTTGTTGCTCTCGGATGACACAAATGGCAAGAAAATTTCTGTGATTGCCGTAGTGGGCATGGGGGGTATTGGCAAGACCACCCTTGCTCAGCTGGTATACAATGATGAGAGGGTGAGGGAGCATTTTGACGTCGAAGCATGGGTTTGTGTGTCTGAAGAATTTGATCTGTTCAAGATAACGAAATCAATCCTAGATGCAGTGACACCATCAGCTCCTTGTGATAACAAAGATCTAAATTGGCTTCAAGTTAAACTGAGAGAGAAATTGGCAGGAAAGAAATTTTTAGTTGTTTTGGACGATGTTTGGAATAAGAAGTATGCTGATTGGGAACTCCTAAGCAATCCCTTCGAATCTGGTGCACCAGGAAGCAAGGTCATCGTGACGACACGTGATAACGATGTTGCATCAGCCATGCGTGCTAGTGCGAGTCATCAGCTTAAGGAGTTATCGGAAGCAGATAGTTGGTCCCTATTCACAAAACATGCTTTCCACGATGGTAATTCTGTTTTACATCTTCGGCTGCAAGAATTAGGGAGACAGATTGTTGAAAAGTGTAAAGGCCTCCCTTTAGCAATCAAGACAATTGGAGCTCTCTTAAGATCTAAACTGGATATTGAAGAATGGGATAGAATATTGAGGAGTGAATTATGGGATCTACCAGTCGATGAGACAAATATCCTACCTGCTCTAAGATTGAGTTACAAATATTTGCCTCCACCACTTAAACATTGTTTTGCCTACTGCTCAATATTCCCAAAGGATTGTACTTTCAGAAAAGAGCAAGTAATCTTATTATGGATGGCAGAAGGTTTTTTGCAGCAATCCAACAACAAAACAATGGGAGAAGTTGGTGAAGAATACTTTTGTGCTCTTGTATCGAGATCATTATTCCAACAATCCAGTGAGAGATTTTCAGAATTTTTTGGAATGCATGATCTTGTCAACGATTTGGCAAAATTTGTTTGTGGGCAATTTAGTTTTAGGCTAGAGGTTGATCGTTCTCACGAGAATTTCAACAAAACTCGCCATGTGTCGTATATTAAAGATATGACACCTCTTCGAAGATTGAGGCTCTTTATGAGGCAAAGCAATTGCGTACTTTCCTGCCATTGGAATTGTCACCATCATTTACTCCAGTTACTTACCTGAAAAAGTACAACATGATTTATTGCGAATCTTTAGATTCGCACGAGTGCTCTCTTTCTACTATCAAAATGTAACTGAGTTGCCTGAATCAATTGGCAAAATTAAACACTTGCGCTATCTGGACGTTTCTTACACGCCAATTAAAAGGTTGCCTCATTCCATATGCGAGTTGTACAATTTGCAAACATTGAAGTTATCTCACTTGTCAACATCTTACTGTACTGCCAAGAGATATGTATAAACTGGTTAACTTGCGTCATTTGCATTCTATGAAACTCCCATAAAGGTGATGCCGGTGCAAATGGGTAGATTGAAATACCTTGAGACCTTGACTAATTTCATCGTCGCGAACATAATGGATCTCGCATTGAAGAGTTGGGGAAACTAGCAAATCTTCGGGGATCACTTGAGATTTCGGAGCTCCAAAATGTTGCATCTCCCAGGGATGCTTCGAATGCAAGCATGAAGGATAAGAGGCACCTTAAGAAGTTGGTGTTGGGATGGAATGCTGCAGTTACTACTATTTCAGAGAGTAAAAAAAGTGTGCTCGATAGTCTTCAACCCCACACCAACTTGGAAATTCTCGAGATATGGCACTACAGTGGTAAAAGTTTTCCAGATTGGGTAGGGCATCATTCATTCTCTAATATAGCAAATCTTCGTCTAAGTGCGTGTAAATATTGCTGCAGCTTGCCACCACTTGGGCAACTACCCTCTCTGCAGAAACTCTCTATTTCTGGGTTCGATGGAGTTGTCGCAGTGGGTTCTGAGTTTTATGGCAATGATTCTTCTTCAATCAAGCCATTTGGAGCCTTGAAATTTTTAAGTTTTGGGGGGATGTTGAATTGGGTGAAATGGTTTCCTTTCGGTGAAAATGAAGGCGAGCTTTTCCTAATCTTGCAAGCCTTTATATATGGGAGTGCCCCATGCTGACCGGAGGGTTGCCCATCAATCTCCCTTCTTTAGCCACACTATATATAAGGGACTGCCCCAAGCTGGCTGTGGGGTTGCCCATCAATCTCTCTTCGTTAGCCACACTTGATATTCCCCTATTCCCTTTGCGTAGACTATTTATTTTGTTTATGAATCATTGCTTTAAAATAAAAAAAAATTGTCCACAGCTCGTGGCTTCACTCCCAAGGGCTCCCTGCTTTGCGTTATGTGGGACGATCTAATAATCAGAAACTGTTCCTCTCTGGCGACCTTTCCTAGGGACGATCTACATTCATCCCTCCGAAAATTGGAGTTGGTCAACTGTGATTCTCTCACATCCCTTCCATTAGGTTTCCTCTCAAAGCTTTATGATATCTCAATCGAGGGCTGTAGAAATTTGAGCGAGGTTCGTTCTGTGTAAAAAATAATACCAGATAAAAATGAACATGACCCAGAGTCTATTACCGCTCCGGATGAACAATGAACAAGGGTTAAAAATCAAGAACTATTCCTCTCTGGTTAGGGGTGTGTCGATCTGTGATTCTCTCAGATCAGTTCCATTAGGTTTCTTCCAGAGCTTTTTAATATCTCAATTGAGGAGTGTGGGAATCTGGAGTCTATTACTACTCCAGAACAACATGAAGATGACAGAACAATGAACTTCAACAGTTGTCTTCAAGAGTTAAGAATCAAAGCCTGTTCATCGCTTGTGTCCCTTCCCAGGGTGGCCTACGCTCTGCATTGAAAACACTTGAGATCAATGATTGTATGAAGCTAGAACTCCCAACACCCCTGGACTATTCATTCCTCGAAAGATTGCAGTTGTACAATTGTGATTCTATCAGGTCCGTTCCACTAGACTTACTATCAAGCCTTTCTGAGATCTCCATCAGTTGGTGTACGAATCTAGAATCTCTTACAGTTTCAGAACAAAATCAACGTGATTTAATGACCTCGACGATATGGATTAGGGATTGCCCCAAAGCTCGTAGCAAACCGGATGTGTTATGGTTTGCAAAACGTCCCCTTTCTTACACATTTGGGAATGACCGGGAACGTAGAAGATGTGGGCTCCTTTCCAGAAGCAGGGTTGCTCCCCACCAGTTTGACTACTCTTGAGTTTGGTGGATTTCCAAATATGAAGTCTCACTGGAGATTCACGATTCCCCTAAGCTCAGGTTCATGCCAGAAGACGGGTTACCTGCCTCCCTTTCTGTTTTATCGATCTTCAATTGTCCTCTTTGAAGAAAAAGTGGAAAGAAAAAGAGGAAAAGAATGGCGCAAGATTGCCCACGTCCCCAACATATATATCGACGGCGACTTGCTAGAGAGAGAGTAAAAGTCTCGCAAAATTCCTCACTTTTTGGTATTTCATCAGCTTATACGGTCAGTTTTTCTCTTTTACTTGCTAGTTGTTTCTTTAGGTAACAATCAAAGTCTCACGAGATCTAGTGGTATTTTCCCTTTTTAGCATATGATCATCTGGAATGAAATTCAAACTACTCTGTCTAATATGCTCTGTTTAACTTTTTCTCTTTTGATTTCAGAAAATCCTATTTCGTTTTGCCTAATAGAAGTCTTGAATTTCATCGGGAATTATAATTGATGCTAATCACAGTATCTGATCACAAAGTTGATGGGCGATGAATAAGAATTCGTATAGAGAAAAAAGAAAATAAACATCCTTGAAAAGTAATTTAGGAATTGAGGCATTTAATGAGCACATTCTTGTATCCTCAGCCAGCCCTGTTGTTTTTCTGCATGAGCTGATTCTATTGCTCTGAAATTCCAGTATTCTCGTAGCTCGTTTAATACCTTTGTTGTATGCAGTTCCTCCGAGGGCTTCAAAATTGGATAAGCACCTGTTGGGGTGTCTTTTGACTTTGGTGGCAACATGCTCTGCTGCGGGTGTTCCAGTTGGAGGTTCAGACGTATACTCATTTGTCAATGTCTCGAATCTTTGTGCTTTTTTTTTTTTTTTTATCTTTTTCTTTGTTCACTTCTCTCTCTTTTTCGCTGTTTCTTTGTGAATCTGTTACGGGTCTTTGTACCCATTTGGATTGTAAGGACCTTAGGCCCATTTTCAATTGTAGTGGGAAAGTACGGGTCTTGTACCCATTTTAGACTGTAAGGGCCTTGGGGCCCATTTTAGTTTGTAGGGCCTTGGGGCCATTTTAGCCATGGTTTGCACTAGTTTGTACTGGCTTCAGGCCCATTAATTGGGTAGTCGGTCCTTATGGATCTGTCTTGGTGGGTTATATTTCTCCTTATGCATTAATATATATTTCACTTTGCCTAGAAAAAAAAAAAAAAAAAAAGTTACCAAGACAGCTAGATCTGTCATTTGGCAAACTGACCGATACACTTTTGTCCAGCTCATTTAATAGCTTTGTAAATTGGTAAGTAAAATTATCCAAGCGTCGACTGGGAGCATAAAATTGCTGGGTGTATTCCAAAACTGTTCTTTGGTACGAAAATTGTGCTTTCCACCTACAAATATTTTTGATAAACTTTGCTGGAAAATAGTTTTCAGAAACAGGAAAAGTTTCCTGCATTGGTTTTTCTGTGATTTCTCTTCTTCAATGGCCATTGGTCTGTCTCAATGAACCTAAGCTCACATAACTAGGGGAGAGGGCCACAGAACCTATAGATGGAAGTGGTCTTGTCTTCTTTCTTTTTCAATTATATTCTTTTTTTTTTCTTTTCTAATCAAACATCCAGCATTTCATTGGACCGATAGGTTGGAAAACATTCCTACGGTCATAGCCAGTAACGGATCAAACATCTGTCTTATAAGCTGAACATTCCATGATCTTGTCTCCTCACTAATCAGATCATTTACCACATTCACATTTCTGCCAACCAGTGCTCCCGTCTTAAGCAAAGGTGTGAACTGGTTCAAAGTTGGAACCCACGGATCGCTCCATATATTAATGTGATCACCTCCTTTAATACACCAACACAACCCTGCTGAAATAATATCACGTACTTGCATTTGTTCATCCTTACTGGGTGCTCCCACTCGTAGAATATACCCAAACTTCCTGATTCCCTTGGCTTCCTTCATTACCATATTATATGATATAAACACAAAGTATTCGTGTGTGAAAACAGTGGCATTTTTTCACAAGTCACAAACTCTGTCCAATCTTGAGGCTGTGGTGATTACCTATGGCTCAATCCGAACATGTCACAGCGGATCAAAAACCCCTATGGTCATGCCTAGGGGAGCTGGTCACACTTGGTTGTCCCTTTCCACCCTTTTTACTTATTAAAAAAAAAAAGACAAAGTCTGCCCAAAATCTTCGGATTTGGCCATTGTGATTGACACAACTATGTACCATTCTGTTTCACGCTAGTTTAACCACTGGCGCTATCGTTCATTAGACTGAATCTTTTACTTGCTTCTTAGTTTTTTCTTCCCTTACCCATTCTGTGAAAAATAACAATCAAAGGCCTTTGATTCACTCTCATCAGATCTAGTGGTATTTTCCCTTTTTAGCATATGATCATCTGGAATGAAATCCAAACTACTCTGTCTAATATGCTCTGTTTAACCTTTTCTTTTTCGATTTTACAGCATCCTATTTCATTTTGCCTAATAGAAGACTTGAATTTCATCGGGAATTGTAACTGATGCTGATCAGTATCTGATTACAAAGTTGAGGAGCGGTGAGCTCGTATCGAGAAGAAGAAATTAAACATCCTTAAGAAGTAATTTAGGATTGAGGTATTTAATAAGCATGTACCTGTGTCCTCACCCACCCCTGTTATTTTTTTGCAGTTGAATTCTATTGCTCTTAAATTCTGTATTCTAGTAGCTCGTCTCATACCTTTCTTCTATGCAGTTCCTCCGAGAGCTTCAAAATTGGATAAGCACCTGTTGGTGTGTCTTTTGGCTTTGGTGGGCAACCTGATCTGCTGCGGGTGTCTTTTGTGCAAGCTTGTTGATCAATACAATGAAATTTAGGAAGTCAAGGGTTTTTAACAACAACGATGAAGTACCTTGAACTTTTTGGCTCAAATGAATCCTCACCTGAACTTGGATACTATGGAATCCTATTGCACTCTCTACAGGACCTGGTATGTGCTCTTGGCTTTCAGTACCATTGTTTGATGTGAGAGTAGAACCGAGTGATTGCTGGAGGAAATTCATTGTTATTCTATTCCTGTATCTCTTTTCTAGGTGACAGTGTTTCATCTACTGTTTAATTGACCCCTTTCCCGTGTTGCTCCAAAGGATTCACATGTGTGTTTTTTTCGGATAATGTTTGCTCCTTAGGAACATCACAAATGCAGCCAAGTGTTCCTAGCAGTCCCCATGGTGGACGTCATTAACATCCTTCTAGTATTCCTGTAGAAGGCACCAAATAAGTTGCTTCCATCCCAGACACCTTCCCAGGTAAATTGTGTTTTAGGATTCATCTGGTGCTCTTGATTTGTATTTAGGGTTTGGTATAAAGAAAACCTGTTGGAATTTGTTTATTTTCTGTTGTATTTTTCTGCAAAGCAAATGCTACATGCACCACATACGTTCACGCCCTTAGAGCTGATCATACTTTATCCTTTAATAATCGTTGTATTCTTTCTATAAGGGTGTTCTACCTTGTCATTTAAGAAGTTTCTGGTATTTGTCATGTTAATGCTGTTTGGTCAGGGTTTAGGGTTTAGGGCTCTGCAATTGGATGTTGCCGATAGAAAGGTGTTTCATTGCATAAATCAAAGAATTTGGTCAATTCTGTTGAAATAATTGCTGGTGACCAATATTGACATCTGCGTTGCCTCATTTCTACCCAAAAAAAGGTATTAGTATGTTCTTAAATTGGCTTATGCTTAATTTGGTTTCATCCTCTGAGCTGTTGTTTCTCAATTTTCCGTTTTATGCTAATTTTGTGATTCATTTGTTCCAGTCCACCAAACACCTGTCATCACAATAGTACTGACAATACTTCCCCAGTTAGACTCCGAGCAGAGTCGGGAGATTCACATGCAAATCTAGCTATGAATCTTGAAATATCAAAAGATGCTTCTGATAAGCTAGCTAGTTCAGCCCTGCCAGACGCTGGAAAATGGCGATTCCAGTGCTCCTCTTCTTCATCCAGGCACAGTTTTTATAATTCAGAAACTTGATTTACGTTGCAAAGCCGGAGATGCTTAGTTTTTGCTGTTTTTCTTTTGTATCTGCCTAGTTCAGGTACTACACACGACTATCGAATGGGATGGATGACAACTTCAGTCTAGTTAAATAAAGAAAATAGGAAGACAAGGCAGGATGTGGGCTTGAATTAATGAAGGCGCAGATTCACTTTAGCATCTGATGCTGGATAGCAGACTTTTTTCATGAGTGGCGTCTCTAGCAGAGATAATTCTCTCCCAAGTGTACACAATAATGGTTTCTCCACATTTCAGCTGCAGGAATTTGGTTCATCATAATACTTTGGCTGGCTTTCTAGTCAATGTGATGTGCCTCTCATTTTTTGGCTGTCAATTCTTCAAGCTGTTCTCAGTTGTTAGGGTGATTTCTTTTGGCCATTAATCAGTACACCCTTATGATTCTTGTGAAAATTGCAAAAGTTTGGATAATATGACATGATTTGTTGAAAGAGGGGCATATTTGAATGCCATTTTCATGGTTAGAATTTTTTCTTTTTGTACCGAGATTTTTTCTCGAGAATTTTTATAATTGTTTTTTTGGCACAAACTATTTACTAGGATTTCCGCTAAAATGACATAATAATTACACTATATATTATTATTTTGGAAAAAACATATTTTTTACGTCCGAACTACTATAGGTTTTGTACTTTAAACCATAAACTACCACTCTTGGACATTGCATCATTTGTTACACTTCGCACAATTTGTCAAATTTTTAACTAAAATGACGATAATACCTTGACTCACTTTGCATATATATTGAAGATATTATTGTCAATTTATTAAATTCTCCATTATTATTGTTAGACGTTACAGCCTCATTCTTTGTTACAGGCGTTTTCTTGTAGGTAGCGTAGACATACCGCGGTAGAAATTCCTACGGATAGCAGCAAGCAAGCAAGCACGACTGATGTCAGCTTCAATTGAGCAGACTTCCAGTCCATTCATCCAAGCTGAAAGAGTCCGTGCTTATTATGATACTTGATAGACAGAGAACCAGTAGAATCGCCTCTAAGCCCTAAGGCATACTTGGAATGAGATTGCTAATTGAAAAACAATCTTTAACAAGTTGGATAGAACCATTTACTTCTGAAATCAGAGTTTACATAACGTACAAACAATGAAGTAAAACCTGAAATCTACGTGCTGTCATAATAGATATGCATTCCCATGAAGAATCCAAGAAAATGCACAATGCTTCTTGCCATGCTTACAAACCATCAATCTGGCATCCGAATAGATTGTAAAACTACAAAGTACATCTTAACCTGATAACTGTGAACATAGATAAGGCAGCCCCAATCGTGACCTCAAAGCTAGTTTTACATGATTAATTATAAATGAAACAAAGAATCCCCTATAAAAAACTATGTAGATAAAATGGCATGTAACTCATGCCTTGCACTTGTGCCTTCATTGCAAATCTGAACGCTACGAGGAATTTCAAATTTAAAAAACAGGGGAATTACAAAGGGAAGGGTACAAGACCTTTAGCTACATTTTCCCCAAAAAGATTGCCTCTTTGTACAGTTATGACTCAAACATCATTTAGTATCATAATCTAACTGATGCAACATCTATTTTTCCATCTCTTTTTTTCTTGGAGACGAATATATAGGAGAAAAGCCAAGAGTTTTCTGCTATCTAACACTAGCATTTTAGTGAGCATCACATTGTAACACTCTTGATGAGACAGAACTTATATCCTGCCATGGAACTGTATATGACTTGGAGCTTAGACATTAGAACTGACACCAGAGTTATTAATTTCCTAGCAAGGATTTTTGCCATTAGTAATTTTCAGGTCTCAACTAAACTAATCACGAACACCAAGTCATACCATCTTTGAAATCTGCAGCATATAACGTGAAATTCGTTTCTAACAGCAGATGCCCTGCTGATAACGTACACATTCACAAATATCACCAAAAATCCAGATTGTTTTGAGGAATAGTTCGTGATTCTCTTAATGGATACGTGATTTTTGCCGTTAGCTATCCTCCACGAATATTGTGCAGAATGAGGTTCAATTCAACCAAAGTAAGGAACTTTATTGCTCTTAACCATATTATCTTAATTGCTCTTAACAGCATGGGAGCTAACTGTAGTTTTTACACCAAACACATAAGAAATTCAGTTAAATAAACGAACTTAAAAATGTGAAAGAAGTCGTGATTTAAAACAAAGTCATGAAGCAGCAGACGCACCCGTTTACTTGGAATAGGTTTTATTCCAAGTAAACGGGTTATAATTGTCTGCATCTGTGACCTTCGAACCAACAATTTTGATCAATTGTTAAAAATATCGACCAAAGTAGAGACACAGTACATATACGACTGTGTAAATACCACAAAATTCACACGCCATCAAACAATTCACCTAAAGAAGCGGATTTTCTCGGTTAAAGGGACGCCCGAATCATTGCTTATGGACAAAATAGCGTCCTTCAAAGTGATACTATTGATAACATTGTTAGGAAAATACTTTAGCGTATGTGCTTACAGGTGAAAGAATCAGACGTTAAGGATCTATGAGAACCTTCTCTTTTCAAAAGATGGGCTTGGAACCCCTGTTGAGTTAGACAAGACCCTTAATGAGCTAGAACTGCTAGATGGTGTTGAGAAGTTGAAGGCTGTTGGGTCAAAGTGCCTAACACTTTTCCGGGAGTTTCAAGATTCTATTACTAAGATGCATTGGAAAGCTCCTTGTTTTAGCGGTGATGGTGAGTGGGTAATTGGTGGTTCTGCAAGCAAAGGAGAGCACAAGATTTACATATGGGATAGGGCTGGTCATCTTGTGAAAATCCTTGAAGGTCCAAAGGAAGCCTTGATTGACTTAGCATGGCATCCTGTACACCCCATTGTTGTCCCTGTTTCCTTGACAGGCTAAGTCCATATTTGGGCTAAGGATTATACAGAGAACTAGAGTGCATTTGCGCCAGATTTCAAGGAGCTGGAGGAAAATGAGGAATATGTAGAACGAGAAGATGAATTTGATCTGGTTCCCGAAGCCGAAAAGGTGAGAAGGCAATGGCATTTAACTGGCTAAGCTGATAATTTCTTAGTGTCTTTGTTTCCAACCAAAACACAAGTATAATTCATCCGAGACTTTTAGGCCACACTCCACTCAATTCAATTGACGAAGACTTTCACGTCCACTTAACGCGCTTAATAATGGAGGACTGGGTGGTCGAAGACCTGACACGACTTTGACGTCCACTACAAGCAATTTCCTCGTTGCTTAATAGCCGACTGCATAGACTCGGAGCAGGTAACCCAGTTATTTACCGTAAAAGCAAATAGCTCGCAATCTGATTTCGCTCTGCTGTTTGCGATTCACCTTTCTTCGTTTCCTTCGATCTGTAATTCCTTTGCAAAGAAGAAAACATGGCAGAAGCCTTGGTGGGTGGGTCATTTCTCTCTGCCTTCCTCCAAGTTTTGTTCGATAGAATAGCATCTCGCGAGGTCATTGACTTCTTTCGGGGAGCAAAGCTCGATGGCGGACTGCTGGAGAAGCTGGAGATAACCTTGCTGTCCGTGAGTGCAGTGCTCGAAGATGCGGAGGAAAAGGAAGTTACAATGGCACCTGTGAAAGCTTGGCTCGATAAGATGAAAGATGCTGTTTATGATGCAGAGCAGATTATGGATGAGATTGCCACTGAAGCTTTGCGATGCAAGTTGGACGCTGAATTTCAAACCTCTGCAAGTAAGGTACGACACTTCATATCTGGTTCTCGTAATTCTTTTGTCAAGAAGATAGAACCAAAGATAAAAGAGGTACTTGATAGACTAGAGTATCTTGCAAAACAAAAGGATCTTATGGGTCTGAAAGAAGGTGTTGGAGGAAAACCGTCAGAAAAATTGCCCACGACTTCTTTGGTGGAGGAATCTGGTATTTGTGGTAGGGATGAGAATAAGGAGGCAATAATTGACTTGTTGCTCTCGGATGACACAAATGGCAAGAAAATTTCTGTGATTGCCGTAGTGGGCATGGGGGGTATTGGCAAGACCACCCTTGCTCAGCTGGTATACAATGATGAGAGGGTGAGGGAGCATTTTGACGTCGAAGCATGGGTTTGTGTCTGAAGAATTTGATCTGTTCAAGATAACGAAATCAATCCTAGATGCAGTGCCACCATCACTACTTGTGATAACAAAGATCTAAATTGGCTTCAAGTTAAACTGAGAGAGAAATTGGCAGGAAAGAAATTCTTAGTTGTTTTGGACGATGTTTGGAATAAGAAGTATGCTGATTGGGAACTCCTAAGCAATCCCTTCGAATCTGGTGCACCAGGAAGCAAGGTCATCGTGACGACACGTGATAACGATGTTGCATCAGCCATGCGTGCTAGTGCGAGTCATCAGCTTAAGGAGTTATCGGAAGAAGATTGTTGGTCCCTATTCACAAAACATGCTTTCCACGATGGTAATTCTGTTTTACATCTTCGGCTGCAAGAATTAGGGAGACAGATTGTTGAAAAGTGTAAAGGCCTCCCTTTAGCAATCAAGACAATTGGAGCTCTCTTAAGATCTAAACTGGATATTGAAGAATGGGATAGAATATTGAGGAGTGAATTATGGGATCTACCAGTCGATGAGACAAATATCCTACCTGCTCTAAGATTGAGTTACAAATATTTGCCTCCACCACTTAAACATTGTTTTGCCTACTGCTCAATATTCCCAAAGGATTGTACTTTCAGAAAAGAGCAAGTAATCTTATTATGGATGGCAGAAGGTTTTTTGCAGCAATCCAACAACAAAACAATGGGAGAAGTTGGTGAAGAATACTTTTGTGCTCTTGTATCGAGATCATTATTCCAACAATCCGGTGAGGAGGTTCACATTTTGGAATGCATGATCTTGTCAACGATTTGGCAAAATTTGTTTGTGGGCAATTTAGTTTTAGGCTAGAGGTTGATCGTTCTCACGAGAATATCAACAAAACTCGCCATGTGTCGTATATTAAAGATTCTGGCACCTCTCCAAAGTTTGAGGCTCTTTACGAGGCAAAGCAATTGCGTACTTTCCTGTCACCATATCATTACTTACCTGAAAATGTACAACGTGATTTCTTGCGAATCTTTAGATTCGCACGAGTGCTCTCTTTATCTAACTATCAAAATGATGAGTTGCCTGAATCAATTGGCAAAATTAAACACTTGCGCTATCTTGACGTTTCTCGGACGGCAATTAAAAGGTTGCCTCATTCCATATGTGAGTTGTACAATTTGCAAACATTGAAGTTATCTTTTTGTGCACATCTTATTGTACTGCCAAGAGATATGTACAAACTGGTTAACTTGCGTCATTTGTACTTCGTTTGCACTCCCATAAGGTGATGCCGGTGCAAATGGGTAGATTGAAATACCTTGAGACCTTGACTAAATTCATCGTCGGCGAACATAATGGATCTCGCATTGAAGAGTTGGGGAAACTAGCAAATCTTCGGGGATCACTTGAGATTTCGGAGCTCCAAAATGTTGCATCTCCCAGGGATGCTTCGAATGCAAGCATGAAGGATAAGAGGCACCTTAAGAAGTTGTGTTGGGATGGAATGCTGCAGTTACTACTATTTCAGAGAGTCAAAAAAATGTGCTCGATAGTCTTCAACCCCACACCAACTTGAAAATTCTCGTCATATGGCACTACAGTGGTAAAAATTTTCCAGATTGGGTTGGGCATCATTCATTCTCTAATATAGCAAATCTTCGTCTATTTGATGTAAATATTGCTGCAGCTTGCCACCACTTTGGCAACTACCCTCTCTGCAGGACCTTTCTATTTCTGGCTTCGACGGAGTTGTCGTTGTGGGTTCTGAGTTTTATGGCAATGATTCTTCTTCAATCAAGCCATTTGGAGCCTTGAGATCTTTAACTTTTGAGCGGATGTTGAATTGGGAGAAATGGTTTCCTTTCGATGAAAATGAAGGCGGAGCTTTTCCTAATCTTGCAAGCCTTTATATATGGGACTGCCCCAAGCTGACCGGAGGGTTGCCCATCAATCTCCCTTCTTTAGCCACACTATGGGACTGCCCCAAGCTGACCGAGGGTTGCCCATCAATCTCCCTTCTTTAGCCACACTTTATATTTACAAATGTCCACAGCTCGTGGCTTCACTCCCAAGGGCTCCTGCTTTGCGTTATGTGGAGCTGTCACATTGTAACGGGGTTGAATTAAAGGAACTCCCAAGTGGAATGCAGAAGCTGACTTGGAAGGATTTGATGCACTAGAGTCCCTACCAGAGGAAATTGTGGGCTACAATAGCTGTCTTCAAGAGTTAAAAATCAAGAACTGTTCCTCTCTGGCGTCGTTTCCTAGGGGCGGTCTACACTCATCCCTTGGAAAATTGGAGTTGATCTACTGTGATTCTCTCAGATCAGTTCCATTAGGTTTCTTCCCAAAGCTTTATAATATCTCAATCGAGGGGTGTAGGAATCTGGAGTCTATTACTGTTCCAGAACAACATGAAGATGATGGAACAATGAACTTCAACAGTTGTCTTCAAGAGTTAAGAATCAAAGGCTGTTCATCGCTTGTGTCCCTTCCCAGGGGCGGCCTACGCTCTGCATTGAAAATACTTAGATCAAAGATTGTATGAAGCTAGAACTCCCAACACCCCTGGACTATCCATTCCTCGAAAGATTGCAGTTGTACAAATGTGATTCTATCAGGTCCGTTCCACTAGACTTACTATCAAGCCTTTCTGAGATCTCCATCAGTGGTTGTACGAATCTAGAATCTCTTACAGTTTCAGAACAAAATCAACGCGATTTAATGACCTCGACGATATGGATCAGTCATTGCCCCAACTTCGTATCTTTTCCTAAGAAGATGCACATACTCCTCCCGTCTCTTCGATTTATCTATAATTAATTGTCCCAAAGTTGAGTCATTTTCTGAAGGGGGCTTGCCTTCCAATCTGAATTCAGTTTCATAGTTGCGACAAGCTCGTTGCAAACCGGATGGGTTGTGGTTTGCAAAAACTCCCTTTTCTTACACGTTGAAATGATGGAAAGTAGAAGATGTGGGCTCCTTTCCAGAGGCGGGGTTGCTCCCCACCGACTTTCTTAAGTTTGGTGAATTTCCAAATATGAAATCTCTGGACAAGGAGGGTCTTGTACCTCTCACCGCTCTCAAAAACTTGGGGATCTGGGATTGCCCTAAGCTCAGGTTCATGCCAGAAGACGGGTTACCTGCCTCCCTTTCTGTTATATCGACGATTGTCCTCTATTGAAGAAAAAGTGGCAAAGGAAAAGAGGAAAAGAATGGCGCAAGATTGCCCACGTCCCCAACATATATATCGACGACGACGCTACAGAGAGAGAGTAAAAAGTCTCGCAAAATTCCTCACTTTTTGGTATTTCATCAGCTTATACGGTCAGTTAGCTCTTTTACTTGCTTCTTAGTTGTTTCTTTACTTATCCGTTCTGCAAAAATAACAATCAAAGGTCGTTGATTCACTCTCATCAGATGTAGTGGTATTTTCCCTTTTTAGCATATGATCATCTGGAATGAAATAACTACTCTGTCTAATATGCTCTGTTTAACCTTTTCTTTTTGATTTCACAACATCCTATTTCGTTTTGCCTAATAGAAGTCTTGAATTTCATCGGGAATCTAATCACAGTATCTGATCAAAGTTGATATAGAAAGAAGAAAAAATAAACATCCTTGAAAAGTAATTTAGGAATTGAGGCATTTAAGATAAGCACATACTTGTATCCTCAGCCAGCCCTGTTGTTTTTCTGCAGGAGTTGATTCTATTGCTCTGAAATTCCAGTATTCTCGTAGCTCGTTTCATACCTTTGTTCTATGCAGTTCCTCCGAGGGCTTCAAAATTGGATAAGCACCTGTTGGGGTGTCTTTTGGCTTTGGTGGCAACATGCTCTGCTGCGGGTGTTCCAGTTGGAGGTTCAGACGTATACTCATTGGTCAATGTCTCCACTCTTTGTGCTTTTTTTTTTTTTTTTTTAATCTTTTTTTCACTTTTCTCTCTTTCGCTGTTTCTTTGTGAATCTGTTACGGGTCTCTTACCCATTTGGATTGTAAGGGCCTTAGGCCCATTTTCAAGGGCTTTGTTTGGGTTTACGGGTCTTGTACCCATGTTAGACTGTAAGGGCCTTGGGCCCATTTTAGTTTGTAAGGGCCATGGGTCCATTGCACTGGTTTGTACTGGCTTCAGGCCCATTAATTGGGTAGTCGGTCCTTATGGATCTGTCTGTGGGTGCCTTTATATTTCTCCTTATGCTTTAATATATATTTCAGTTTTTGCCTAGAAAAAAAAAAAAAAAGTTACCTGATGGCTAGATCTGTCATTTGGCAAACTGACCGATACACTTTGTCCAGCTCATTTAATGGCTTTGTAAATTGGTAAGTAAAATTATCCAAGCGTCGATTGGGAGCATAAAATTGCTGGTGTATTCCAAAACTGTTCTTTGGTACGAAAATTGTACTTTCCACCTACAATATTTTTGATAAACTTTGCTGGAAAATAGTTTTCAGAAACAGGAAAAGTTTCCTGCATTGGTTTTTCTGTGATTTCTTTTCTTCAATGGCCATTGGTCTGTCGCAATCAACCTAAGCTCACATAACTAGGGGAGAGGGCCACAAAACCTATAGATGGAAGTGGTCTTCTTCTTTCTTTTTCAATTAGATTCTACTTGCATTTGTTCAGGGTGCCACCCACTTGTTATACGACAAACTTCTCCAGTTGCTTCCTTGATTACCATATTATATGCAAATCAAAGTATTGTGTGAAAAGAGGACATTTTTTCAAAGGAGCCCAATTGTGCTAACAGTGAAGACATTAAAAGATCTTCTGATAATTAGCTAGTTCAGCATGCCAGACTGTAGGTGATTCTATGGTCCTCTTCCATCCAGGTCACATTTTTATAGCTCAGAAACTTTTTACTTGCAAAGCCGTTTGCTGTTTCTTTTGTTTCTGGTTCAGGTACACTATCGAATGGGATGGATGACAACTTCAGCAGCTAAATAATAAGGCAGGATGTGGGCTTGAATTAATAAGGCGCAGATTCACTTTAGCATCCTGGATAGCAGACTTTTTACATGAGTGGCATCTCTAGCAGAGATAATTCTCTCCTAGTGTACACAAGAATGGTTTCTCCAATTTCAGCTGCAGGAATTTGGTTCATCATAATACCTTGGCTGGCTTTCTAGTCAATGTGATGTGCCCCTATTTTTTGGCTGTTCAATTCTTCAAGCTGTTTTCTGTTGTTTTTGTGTTTCTTTTCGCCATTAAGCTGCTGTACACCCTTATGATTCTTGTGAAAAATGCAAAAAATTTGGATAATATGACAATGATTTGTTGAAAGAGGGGCATATTTGAATGCCATTTTCATGGTTAGAATGTGTGCTTTATAGGTACTATACCCGTCTTAAACTCCCCCGCCCCACCTCCTTTTTTTTTTCTTGGATATCTTCCATATTTTTTTGAATTTGAATTTGTTATCATTATAAGTCATAAAATTGGATAGTCCTTTAGGTGATCATATCACGTTTAAGACAAATTTGAAAAAAAAGGCTGAAGGGACCAAACCTATCATCCATAGAATCTCAAATAATTCCGATTTATCTATGAGTTTGGCAACCTCATATTATACTTTTTTGCTCAACACGTGTTGACTACCTTCAAATACAAGGTCTGTGATGTGATTTGCACGAAAATTAAATAAATTTTTAAATATTACAATCTATCAAATTAGTTCCTAACATTTAAAATTTATCAAATTTTTACTCTTTCCGGACTTTTAAAATGTGATGAATTTTAATCTTGAGAGACTAATTTAATAGATTTTAAAATTAAGAGACATACTTGATTTTCGTGCAAATTGAATTTTCTATTTATTCCCTTTTAAAGATAAATTTGCAACTCTTTGTAAGGTGAAATAAATTCTCACATTTGATCCGAAAATACAACCTTTGCCATGAGAGCAAATAGACAATGAGGGAGGAAAAGATTGACAACACTTTCTTCAGGGTATCATGTTGTGTTGCGTAAAAAGAAATGATGTGGTGTTGACCAAAAGCTTCAACAACTTTTTACTGTCTGTGAGAAATGTGACGTAACATATAGTATAATGTTTCTAATTATAATGAATAAAAGAGAAGAGAAGGAAAATTTGTTTATAACAAAACATTTCTTTTTTCTTCACCAATCCGAGTATTAGGGACTCGCATTTTTACTAATAGCGGAGCTTTGAAATTCAGATCGAGATGGGGTAAGCTTTCAGTGATTTTGAGGGGACTCGAACAGGTGAACATTGGAGAGCAAAGCTTAAGATTTGTTCAAATTGCTTTATGTAAAGAGGGCTGATAAGAAATCTAAGAATTAAAAATAGTTCTCCTAGATGTTCGTTTTGTTTTCGTTGAAAGAGAAGATTGCTCCTATGGGATTCAGAAACAGAGAAGTAGCTGAATATGGGGCTATAAATTTGCAGGTCTTTCGGCCTAAAAACATCCAAGGCACTCCGAATAGAGAATTTTTCAGATCTATTGAGGAACCACTTAATAGCATCAGGTGTTGTCGGTCGACGTCCTTCCCCGAATCACAACAGAATCCTTTCTCTTTTCTTTTTTCCTTATTTGCCCTCTAATCTTTAGCTCCTTTCAATTAACGTCAATGCTTAATTTTGTGGACAAAAAATGCCCTCCTGCACATTGAGAAAGTGTCAGTGAATAGGCCTCAAAGGCCTTGACATTAAAGGTTACTAAAAAGATTTTATTCCAAAGGATGAACTAAGTGTCTCATTTGGCCCAAGATAAATAATGGTTATTATATTCTTTTTAAGCACAAAAATGCAATTTACATTAATTTCAAGCCTTTTCAAAATCTCTTTGTAAACTTAGGCATTTATACATAGTAATATGTCACACTTAGACATTTTAGCACTTTATGTAACCCATTTTTATCACCTAATCGAGCAGTAATCTGATCAATGAGCCCTTGCAATCCTCTTTCTTCAGCAGAGATGAGATCAAAGGAATGACCAAGTAGCGAACCGGGAACAAACTTTCATTATAGCCAAGAATAGTAAGAATCTCAGACCTTAACCTCCAATGGTACATTACATAAGAAAACACTACTCTTGTTCGGATTGGGATGCAACCCAGCTTGTGCAGAGAAGATCTCAAGATAGTCCTTGATTAAATTAACTACTTTGGGTACTCCTTTGCAAAAGATAAGTAGACAGTCAGCAAAACAAATGTGGGAAAGTCCAACTTTCTTACACCTCCAGTGAAATCTGAACTCTTCTCTTCCTCACCTTCCTCATGATACCTGCTAATGGTTCAGCACGTGAAGATGCCACAGCCAGTCTTGGAACTGATGTCTTGTCACAAATGTTCTGTCCAAGGATAAGACCTCCTCACGGACAGCTGAACACAGAAGAGTAAGGATCAGTCGTGGCTCAAAAATCATATTCATAATGCAAATCATTGCATCAGCTGCCTAGTCGAATGAGACTTCTATGTATGAGGTAGCTTTTGTGAAGTGCTGTCAAGAGGATATATCCCAATATAAAATTTAACTTGAAAAAACAGCCTATATCCCATGGGTACTAAGGTATAATGGCAGAAAAGTTTTCCTTGTTAACTTTGATATCAACATAGATATGAATACTTATTCAAACTTTTGTAATAGTTGCCATGCCTGTACCTGAAAAAGGTAATTGTACGAAAGCCCATTTTTCACCAAACAGATTCTCTGGAAGCTCCATTGGGAAAGGGTCGTCTAATGCTAGAAGTGGTTTGGATCCCTTCTGAAAACCAGGATGACGCATGTACATGGTCTCATAGCGTTCTTCCAGCCATAGAAGTAGGAAAGACACTGAAAAAAAAAACATAGCAAACCTGATAACTGTGAATATAGATAAGGCAGTCCAATCGTAAACTCAAAGCTAGTTTTACATGATTAATTATAAATGAAACAAAGAATCCCCTATCAACTATGTAGATAAAATGGCATGTAACTCATGCCTTGCAATTGTGCCTTCATTGCAAATCTGAACGCTACGAGGAATTTCAAATTTAAAAAACAAAGGAATTACAAAGGCAAGGGTACAAAAAGATTGCCTCTTTGTATAGTTATGACTCAAACATCATTTAATATCATAATCAAACTGATACAGCATCTATTTTTCCATCTC
>CM025854.1:11557724-11586327 GCA_003952965.2 Morella rubra
AAGCCTAATAACCTAATAAATAATAAATTACATGAAAAATAGAATAAATTAAATGCACTGAAATTAAGACTCCAATCCTGATCTTCAGCTCTACTTATCCAGACGTTCACAATCATCCGTTCTAATTCCTTCACGCTTTTACGTAAATAAAACATCTAAGATAATGTGAGATTATAAGCTGCAACTATGATATGGAGTCTGCATGACCTATTGATCTCTTAGGTGGAAAGAACAAATACAGAATTGAAAGATAAGGAAAGGATTAGAGAAAAAGTAAGGAAAGACAAATATGTAAATGATTCGGTGTAGAAGCAAAAGCCCTATATAGGTGCATTTTGTATTTATGAGTTCATATATATTACACATTGAAGGTCTAACTATTTATATTTATAAAAAAATATACAAATCATGATAATAAAGATAGTCATACATTTAAACTTGAATCTTTGAGATTTTAACAATATCTCATGTTAAAATTGAATATCTGATATCGTGATAATGACATATCAATTCTTATATATTGATTATGATATTATCTCTCACAATACTTCGTTTCTGGATAAAGGATAGAAATGTCAGAAACATGAAGAAAAAAAAAACAAGGATTTCATAATATGAAAATAGTGCAGAATTAAAACTTAAACAATTCTCAAATTCATTATAATTTAAATGAATTTCGTAAATGAAACTTATAAATCATATTATCCCAAAAAAACACTATGCCATGGCACCTATTCTAAGATCTTCCAGGTTTATTCCGTCGTCTAAATCCCATGGCTTGTAAACTTGTCTCCATCCCATTGCTTGTAGACTTGTCTCCCTGTATTCACGACATTCAAAGCATAAAAATATGTATCCACTATTTAGTAAGTACATACAATATGCAATAAATAAATTTGTAAAACTATGTTGCAGTTCAAACACTAGTAAAAAACATTGCATACACATTATCTAAATTATTTTCCCTTTAATCTTTGAGCGACCAGCACACAATTACGAGATTTTTTTGGGATGACATCAAGAAAAAAAAAAAAAAATTCAAATTGGATGACTCTATCAATAGGCTGAATTATTCCTTCATAATATGTTAATCTAGGGCATGTTCATTTGTAAAAATATTCTAGAAATACAAATGTATTTAATAAAATTTATAAAATGAATATCTAAAATCTCAAAAATTCATACACAAGTACCAATACCTTTTACACAATTTCTAACAACTTTTACATAAACTCCAATACTTTTTTAAAAAAAATAACAAATTTTCTCTCTACATATTTTTTACTAACTCCAATACTTTTTTATTAAAAAATTATATCAAATCATCTCTCTCTACATCTTATTTACAAACTCCAATAAAAATTAAATATCTTTAAAACTTTTCACCAATTTTACACAAAAAATCTATAAAACTCTAATCTACATAAATATTCACAATCTATATTGAAATCCTAAAAATTTACAATTTTTTTATAAAACGAACATCCTAGGAAGTATCCCTTTTCCGACAATGGCTAATTTCGGGATTTTCAATTAAATTAGAATATTTTAATAAAAAAGTATTAAATTAATTTTCTTTTGATATTTTCTCTTGTTTAATTAAATGTGTGTGTTTTCTATGATTCTTTAATTAATAAATGAGATTAAATAAGAATTAAAAATGTGTTTACAATATTCTAGTATTAATGATTAAATTGATTATTCTTAAAACCTTTGTAATGATAAATTAGTAAGATTAAGCTCTCTAATTTGTAATGATTTTGTGCCTTGTTAATTAGCTTTGATTAAGTTTAATTAGTGAGGTTAGAGCCTAATTAAATTGAGGTTATTAGTGTAATAATTTCTAATTAGAGATTAGGGCTTCAATCTTGGGCTTGTTGAGCAAAAATGACCCCGAGAGGGCCTAGATTGGGCTAGACATGTAGGCTTTAATTGGATCAAAGTAGACTCAAGTGAGGCTTGGAAGTGGGCTCAAACATCTAGCCCATTAGCAATGGAGAAGGAAACAAACAGCATGCGTGGGGAATGAGGGATTTTGTAAGATTTTCCATCACTTTGGCCTATGTTTGAAATGTCAATAAATTTCACTAACTCCAATACTTTTTTTACAAATTCTAACAATTTTTTGCAAACTTATACTTTTTTACAAATCCAACAACCTTTTCAACCATCAAACTCAGCCATTTCAGATAAGCTTTTCTTCTCATTTCGTGGGAAAAGAAAGCTCCATTGCGCTCTTCCAGGCCAAGAGTATCTATCTCATACAACAAACATCATAACCAGGTGATCAAAGTGGGAAGCAATGCCAGCAGATGTACCGCTTTCTCTTCTGCTTCAACTTTCACCCTACAATTTAATAACTGTGTATTCAACATATTACATTTGTTGAGGTGCTCAAGTAGATATCTGTACCTTCTTCCATCTGCAATCCGTAAAGTTGTTTCTTCACATACAACATATTAGTCAAATACAACTTATTAGTCAGATTGCTTACAACAACAAATAAAACTTATTCATCAATCAGATCATGGATAACCTCATTTGACAAGTTTGGACGTATAACACTAGCAGCTTTCAAATGCATCTCCTTCTAGTGGTCATCAACTATCTTTTGGAGTTTCTTCTCCTTCCCTGATAGCGTCTTGTACATTCCCTATTCAATTAGAATGTCCTTCATCCTTCTTTACTATATGGAGAAATTATTTTTTGCTATTAAATTTCTCCACCCCATAATTGGTAGTCGCAATATCTACCATAATCACATATCTAAATCTCGAACCTATGCTCTGATACCATTTGTTGTGCAATTAACCATAAGATCATGGTAAATCATAAGACATTTAGAATACCAAAATTTAATGTTTTTCCATTAGGGTGAAATTCATCGAAAAGACAAAAAAATTCACTGATTCCAAAATTCAGAGAACAAGCAAACAGCAAAAAAATCCACCAAAGTCTCAATATATCAAAATCTCACTCTCTCACACGAGAATTTATCTCTCTTGTTGAGCCATAAATAGAGACTTACTAGAGATTTGTGCAGCATTGAAGCTCTTCAATAGCCATGAAACACACAAGCTTGCTCTCTTGAACTCTGTTTTTCTTTCCCTTCCGCGTAGCATGCCAAAAACAACTCCTATCTTTTGTTTTCGGCAGCCCCTTTTCACCTTAAGAAAATGACTCTAATACATCACAACGCACAAAAGATTGCATATGTTTCATCCAAAGAAGCTTGGCTATGGGATTTGGCTAAAACAAGGACTTTAAAAATAACGTAAGCACTTGAGAAGATTTGAGCCCAGTTTCGTGGACCCCAAGTCACACTAACATGTTCATCAGATCGGACTGAAGGAACATATATCAACTCGGTTAAGGCGGCTGCCCCCCCCCCCCCCCCCGGTCTGTCAAATATTTTCTTTATATATATATATATATGTTACACGCGATCTGTGAGAGAGAATGAGAGTTTTGGGCACAGAACGCAACTTCAGTAGTATCCTCGCTCTGCGACGGGAAAGTTATAAATGATGTCGAATTGTTTGAGAGCATTTTTTTCGTAATTTCTTTAAATTTACTTCATTATTTTAATAAAAAAAAATTGTACTTTTTTATTTTAACTATCAATTTTTAAAAATACTTTCAGTAATTTTTTTATTTTAATTATCTATTTTAATTATTTTATTTAAATATTATTTTTTAAAAATTTATTTATTTATTTTTATAATATTTATATTTTTAAATATATATTTTTAACGCTAGAGAAAGAAAAGAAAAAAAAAAAAAGAAAAAAAAAGAGATGTTAATATTTTAAGATAGTGAAGTGAATAGTAATTCTTTAAAAATAAAGAATTACTCTTTGTATGTTAAATTTTTTTATTAAAAATAGAAAAATTATTAAAAAATATATTTTAATTTTTTTATTAAATTAATTATCTATCGTAACGAAAATATTAGAACAGAGAAACTATTAGGAATACACGGGATACGCCGAGAAAGTTATAAATGATGTCGTATTGTCTCAGACGTGCGCTTGAGTCTAGCTAAGAAAAAAAGTGGCCTTCGTGTAAGGCCAGAGGCCTCTGTCACTCGCTCGAATACTTTCCATTTTCCATGCAGTTTCCTTTTTCTCCCTTTTTTTTTTTTTTTTTTGTGTGTGTTTGTTTCTAACCATATTATTGCTTTGCGCGTGAAAAGGTTCTCTTTTTCCTTTTTTAAATAATGATAAAATTTTATAAATCTAACTTTACTTTATTGAATATTAATATATTTATTATATCATAAATTTAAAAATTTTACAATTGTAACAGTTGAGAGAATATTCTCTGTGATAAAAATTATTAAGACTGAGTTGCGTAATAAAATAGGAGATGACTAAATGAATAATATTATGGTAATATACATCGAGGAAAATTTTTGAAACTATTGAGAATGAAACCATTTTACAATATTTTCAAAAATGTAAAATCTAAGATCCAATTGCTATTTCTCAGTCTCAATAAATAGTATAATATATATATTTTAATATTTTTAATTCTTACTTTTCGATATTTTAACTTTAAGATACTTTTTACATTACAAAAGAAAAATAAATTATCATTTCGTCTTAAAAGTTTATCCCTTCTCAAATTAAGTCCCGGCCACCACTGCAGCTCACATGTTCGGATATAAATATGAACAGAGTTCGGTAGGAGCATTTTGTGACACCCTGGAACTGCCTATCTCAAAATTTTAAACCAAAAAAAAAAGAAGGTAGATTTATTTTTTTAAGTTATGTTCTTCAACATTTGTCGGAGTTACGTAGAGGTCTCTTTTTTCGCTTTTGATATTTCCAACAGTTTTCTGTGTGGCCTAGTTGACCGACGAAAAATGTTCAACCGTCACCATCCCCCAGCTTTGTGAGTACTGAGTAAAGCGCTCGACATCACGTCATACTTTGAAACGTTTTATAGACTCAGAAGTCATAGCTATCTTGCTGGTCTCTGCAAATCCTATTCGCACACAAAAGAGGTTAAATGTAGCCTTCCAAGCATTAGACTTCATGGGCCTTCGGAGAGAAATTTCTGTGTCATGATTCTGTCAAAATCACTAATTATGTCATACTTTTTTGGTTTTTCTTCTTCCCAATTAAAATTTGGAAACACTTTTAAGAAGAAAATTTCTGAAATCATACAAATTAATTAAATTGTTCAAGAATATCAGGGAGCTGCTTTCCATGAACCTGGAAATGTAGATCTCTTCCATCAGAAGCAAACATGGAGCATCATTCATTTAAGCTGGGCACAAGTTGTCCTACACAAAAATATCTCACATAAATTTCTCAACTACTTTTGGTGCAATTTCTATAAATTTTCTCAGCTGCTTCAGTTAGGCAAGAACGAGTCAACAAGCCTTTTACATACGCAACCTTGAATTCTAGTCCAGCAAAACAGACGTTAAAAGGTCATTGCAACAAGTGCTGCAGCCATGTTTTGGTAGTCACCAAAAACGTCAGAAGCAATCTTGGACTAAACTCCTCGTCAAGCAAAAAGCAGAGTCGTGAACCAAAACTTTCAACATTTCCTCCTGCCTCAAGACACAACATTGCTATTTGGAAGTGTCCTAATAGGCAAACAGCGATGCTTTTTTTCTTTTTTTTTGAATGCAGAAAGTCTATAGTAGATCTCAAAAATGTGAGATTCGATCTCGAGTATCCAAGAGACCATGACCTGAAGACCTTGCACTAAAAACAAGTTATCAGACATAGTTTAATTGATAGAGCATCATTGATCCCTCAATTAAGTAAGAATTTCAACTCGAAAAGGAAGCAGTTGATATGTAAAATGACACCTGCATTCTTGTTAAAAGCAGACTAATTACGATCCCCGTTTCTGGAATCACTAGATCTCAAAAGATGGAAACTAATGAATCTAATTTCTTACATGTATCTGTTATCAAACAAAAATGCAAAAAAATTCTCCCTCCTGAACCCTCCTTTTTCACATTTTTTCTCCTACCTCTAATCATCTTTTTGCAAAGTGTTAAACATCAGCACACCTCACTGGTGCAAACCCCAGCCTGGACATCTTTGTGTCATACAATACATGGAAATTCTGCTGCTGGTAGTTTCCAATTATTGAGAGAGCAGAACGAGGAGTACCCAAAATTGCCAGACACACCACCTCCTCTGGTTCAAGCCGGATGAAATAATTTTCCACTGGGAAATTCCAGACGGCTCCATCTGCGAAACGAATTCCAAATTCTGGGAGCTCCATCTTCTCAACACCAGAGACATTGTAGCAGGGATGCAGAAAAGGAAAATCTTCTACTACTGGGTAGCCTTGAACCTTCTTCACAAATGCCTCCTTGATAATCTGATAAGCAGGTTCTGCAAAATAACTTAGGGTAGTACCTGAATCGACAATTGTACCACCAGCACCCTCTGGCGACAAATGCCAAGTCTCCTCTGGAATATTAAGCAATTCTCCCCCAACCACGATTGACTTAATCTGGACATAGTAGAATGTATCAACCGGGTTTTCCTTTCCAGCAACAAACGAAGTGAAATTCAGATTTGGGTTGCTCAGAAGGTCCTTGTCTTCTCCGAATATCAACTTGCTGCTAACACTTGCATCACTATTTCTGTCCACAAGACAATACGAAAACGAGTGACCATAAAGAGACTGCAGCTGGGAGGAAAAGGAGAGCGGCCCTCTCCCGAGTCCTAACAACCCTGCAGCCCCATGGAAGAGGCCTCTATTCCAATGACCGCAACCAAACATCACATTCTCCACGCGCTGAAATTCTGACTTACCGGAAGGTGCGGTAAGATTAACCGTGAAGGTTTCAAGCGCAAAATCTCCAGTCGTATTCGAATAATCTCCATACCAATAGAAGTAAGGACATGTTTGATTCTCAGCTTTGCAAGGCGGAGGAGGATCCGGTGAGGAAACCAAATGACATCGAGGATCGTGGCAGCTTATATTCCTAAAAGAACTAGAATCCTTAGGATCATAATGTGGTCCCTTTTGTTGAAAACAATCAAAACACGGAACACATTGAATCCAATTAAGGTCACTACCAGTATCAAGAATCAGAGAGAAATGTTTCGGAGGGGTACCAACAAATACATCCATGAAGTATTCTCCAGAGCCAAGACTCACCCCAGATTCCAAAGTCGCCATAAGCTGGCCGGACAGGCCACCTGCGTAAGATTCTGGTGATGCAGCCGGAGCAACAGCTGAACTATATTGCTTCTTCGCTGGTTTAGTAACTTTCTGCAGTCTTGAAATGGTATTCTGGTTCTTCTTCTCTACAATTCTTGCATGAAGTGTCCGAATTCTAGTCGAGTCCTTGGTTGTGAACTCAACCACAGAATTTTTGGGCCCGGTTTGTTGGCCCAGTGGTTTGCGCTTAAGATGGAGCTTCACAGATCGCTTCTGCAGGTCCGCTGAAGCCATAAAAACTTCATGTCCTTCATCATGATCGTCATCTTCTTCTACTTCTTCGTTTGGTATTGCTTGCTTCGTTGATGATGATTCTTTGGCTTTTGTGGCGGTTGAAAAGCTACACCCAGTAGTTGCGGAAGACGAAACGGCATTGAAGCTCATGTGATCGGGAAATTCAATACCGGCCAGCGTAGAGCCATTAGGATTGTGGGTTTTGTGGTTATGAATTCCAGCAAGCGCTTGGAAAGCGCCAAAAAAGATTAAAAGGAGGGCCGAAACGAAAGCACCCCTAACAGCCATGGTAGAGAATATCCTACACCAGATTTAACTCCAGAAAATTCAGAGGAAGATGAATGAAACAAACCGCAGAAAGAGGAATACTTTTCCCAAAATTTGGGCGTTTTGTATGGGAAAAAATGAGGAAATTTTGTAAAAGCGTCTGAAGAGAAAATCTCAGAAACAAACCAGTTGAGACGAAGGAAGCAAGGATAAAAGAACCGGAATATGCACGAGGAAAAAAAGAAAAAGAAAACGGGACTTCTTTGAAGCTCAAAAATCAAAAACCAGAAACAGAAGCCTCGTTTGAGGATTAGAGAGATGAAATAGCTTGTGACAAAGTGACTGAAAATGAAAATAAATATAGTTTTACATCAAAGAATGCGTCTCTTCCCTGGAAGGAGAGAACCTATAGAAAGGAAGGAGAAAAAAGAGCGAGAGGGCTTTCCGGGTCTCTCTGTCCGTTCTAAATCAATGTTGAAGACTTTGAATCTGTAGAGTTTCAGAAAGTCATACTGTTCAACTACGCGGTTTGATTAGATACTTGTTAATTTTTTAATCAAGTTTGGATGACAGAGATCGAGAGAAAGAGGAAAAAAAAAAAGAGACTCCTGTAGAATTGAACTGGTTTTACCTGGTGGCGTTGCTGGGGTTCTTCCTCTCTGTTTCCGGCTTCATTGGCTTCACAACAGTTGATTTGGACCCTTTTTCGCGTTTTCTAACATTTTCAGGCTTACAAGTTACAGCTGCAGAACTTTGCTCTGTAAGGGCTATGCCCACTTTTGTTCAGTTCGCTGGAGTTACCTGTTAGAAGTGATAAATTCATAGATAGCCCCTTATGTTTGGGTAATAATTAAATTACTACCCTTATTTTTCAATCTAATAATTTAAGACTCATAACTTTTGAAAAAGGATAGGCAAACCTGAACGAGAAAAACTAGCTCTGATACCAAATGATGTGAACTCGTCAAGAATAACGAAATCCAACAACAATAGGGAACTCAAGATCGTTCTAGGACAGATTCGAATGGAAACCTCGACCGTTGTTTATGAAAACAAGAACCTCGGTATAAGGAAGATGCCACAAACGGTGGTGGAATTCCGTTTGATAAGTCAAGTGAACGCCACAGAAATCCCGATAAGTTCGAGTAGTTCTTCAAAGAACCAAAAAGAATCACAAGACCTCTCAAATAATATTAATCTCCAAATTATTGTTCTCTACGCCCAAAAGGCCCTATAAATATACTTGGAACATCCCTCCAAGAATAGGAAACTAATTCAAATTTGAAAAGAAATTAAATGCTCTTAAAAGTCTTCCAAGAATAGGCAACTAACTTAACTCCAAGCTAAATTTTAAAAAAAATAAAAATAATATAAATAAGAAATAAATTAAAAATAAATAGATTATTGAAATAGAGTTTTAATAGTTATTTAAAAATATTATTTTTTTTTTAAAAAAATATTTTATTTTTAAATGAATTTTTTTAGTAATTTTATTCTTGGAGGGGTATTTTTGGTCATTTTTGATACTTTTCCGTTTGATTGAACGTCTAATTTAGACTGGAGGGAGAGATTGATAGGTTTAAAAGTTATGGGTCTCAAATTATTGAATTAAAAAAATAAAGGATAGCAACTTGATTTTTACCCGAACATATAAAGATAACTATGAGTTTACCAAAAAAAAAAAAATCAATACCTTACCCAAAAAGGTTACAGCTGCAGAAGCCTCTGCTGCTCCAGTTTGCCCTCTTCCTTCCTTTTCTTTGTGTGGTTTTCTTTTTGGGGTCACGAAACCTTGGTCCCTATGTTTTACCACTTGATACCTAGGTTTTGACTTACTGTAACAAATATTCCTTAACATTCTCAAATTGATCCAGAAATCTTTGAGTTTATAAATTTAATAAAAAATAAGTCATTCTTTTAAAATATTATTTTTAACGTCAATTTCAATAATAAATTGATATTTGTCACTTAAAATTAAAATCACATGATTTAATAATTTTTTAAAAAAAATTTTCTTAATTTTTCTTATTTTTTTTTTTATTTTTAAAAATAACTAAAATAATTTAGTTTTTTTATTTTTTAAAAAATAAAAATTAGGAAAAAAACTTAAAAAAAATTATAAGGAACATGATTTTAATTTCGAGTGACACGTGCAAATTTATAATTAGAAATGACTTGTTAATTGTTAACTTCAAAATACAAATTTAATGAAATGATTTGTTTAATACAAATTACAAACTTAAATACTTTTATAAATTAACTTGAAAATTTAAAGACTATTTATTAAAATGGGTCAAAATCTATGGACCATATAGGTACATCACCTTTTTTTTTTTTTCTCTCTCTCTCTACTTTGGTTTTTTATGAATCTTAGTTTTAACCTGTCTAGTTTCTTTTATATTTTTCATAGGTTTCTTTTCTAGTATTTTCTTCTCCTCCTCCGTCCTCCATAGTTTCCAAGAAATGGAGGAGAACAGGAAATCAACCAATCGACCAGGACCAAGAAGAGGGACGAAATAGCAACACATGGGAAATTAATTAAGTTTTAAAATAAGAAAATCCTTTTAAAAGAATTTCTTTGAAAATCCACGAGCTGTTCGGATAAGTGGCAGACCAAATCTTATATGCGTTTTAATTCTATGGTCCAATTATGTGTTCCTAACTTTTCCATTTGCCCGTAATTGTAACGCGTGGCATAACTTGGGTAAATGTCCGCGCGTTTCCTTTCCGACGTGTTTTTGGTTGGACTAAGACCGATGACCGTTGACTGGGGACGCAACAGAGTGAGAGAAATCAAACATAAGACAATTTTACTGCAATAAGTTTTCGTTTCTTGTTTTTTCTTCGCGTTCAAAGTGGTCCCCGTACACAGGAAACGTGATTGGTTGATTTTGGTTTTGCTGGCAGGCGGGCACACCAGCTCAGCACACGGTTCAGCTTGAGCTTATTGGAATAATAGACTGGCTCACGTTGCATCCTCTCTCTGATTATTTTTTTTAATAGTATCGATTTTTTTAGAGTAATATCATTCGCATGCTGTCTGAATTTAGGATTCAGTAATTTTCTTTTTTTAACCTATTTGGATACCAAGTTCATGTGTGCTTCACCTTATAATTTTAGTAAGTAGCTTTCCTTATGTTTTATAACTTGTCTTGATAAAAAAAAAAAAATTTTATTTTAAAATATAGTTTTTTATATGCTCTCTAAAAGAAGAGAGAGAACGAGACAAAGAGATGGAAAGAGAAAGAAAACGGTTTTCTCTTGACGTCATTAGTGGACTTGAACTATTATTCGGCCCGATTAATAAAATTAAAATTGAATCTTGATTCATCCCAAACATAAATAGGTGATTTTGGATTCAAAACCTTTTTGTCAAAACTTAAAACTAGAATCCAATCCCGTTTCCGCTTCGAGGATTCAAACAATTAGTTTAGTTGAATATGAAAACAGAGATCTGGTACGTGTGAACAGAACCTCGTAAACAACTGGGGGAATGTTCGCCGTAAGTTCCCTGGAATGTTCAATAGAAGACCCTAAATCTCTTTTACCAAAGTAAAGGAAGAAAGAGCAGGCATTAGGAATACAAAATGCACTAAACAAGGAAAAGGAGGGGAGTCGTTGCCGCCATAAGATTATATTCATATTAAAGTTGGAGGCAGGACGTCTAGTGTGGTTGGTTTAGGCCAGCTTTGGGGATTGTAGCATTTTTGACTCCCCGAAAAGTACGTCGACGTTTTAACCAAAGCATACTCGAGAGCTTGGAAAGTGGAAAAAGGAGGTTGGAAAGTGGAAAATTGGAGCATTGACATATTCCCACGCCTTGTCTCCCCACCCATGTGATGGTGACTTCGAAATACGCAGCACCACACTCTTCAAACCAACCTACAGAATAAACAAATCTCTAACGTGTCCATTTTCTTTATCTCTTTTGACTGGCCTTTCCTAAGCTTCAGTTTTTATTATAAATATCGTTGCAACCGCTAATTATAAATATTTTAATATTTTATATCTAAAATTATTATTTTTATTAAATTACATCCAATACCTACGGAGTTCAACACTTTATTCTATTTGTTAAAATTTTTTGATAATTTAAATAGAAAGTGACTATCTAACTCATGAAATGACAATTTTATCTCACAATTCTTTTAACGGTGATATTTTTAGATTGGTAAAATCAGAATTTCAGAGACCAACTAATCAATTTTTATCAAAACTAATGAATTTTTTTAATTAAAGGTGCAAAATGTGAAATCAATTGCTGCAATGTGATAAAAATAATAATTTAGAATGCAATATATTAAAACTTTCATAATTTAGATTGCAAAGTGTATTTATCTCTTTCTTTTTTATTGTCTAAAAAGGTGTTTGGTTTGGACACTCAAGTAACCAAGATGATACAGGTATGGGATAATGTGACCTAAAAGAAATCAAATTTTTTTGGAGTAACAGAATTCATGGCACGTGCACCGGGATTACATAGTCTTAAGCTTAGTTGCATTGGAGAGCTTCACTTCACGATAAATCTCAAAAACATGCAATGACCCCTCAAGAGAGTCATTTAAGTCGCGAGTTTTATTATTTTGAGGAGTCAAACTAATGTCGGCTAGCTGACCAGTAATACCCTTAACCATCTCATCCACACGGAAGGGCAAAAGACATAAATTTTTTTTCTAAACAACATATGTAATTTTTCTTCTTTCCACAAAAGCGCAAGATCGGTTAAGGCTGAAATCAACTTGATCTCAGAATATCATTTATATATTATCGTTGTGGCCAAGTAACCTCCTGAACATTGTAATTTATATATACACTACAAGAAACTTAGCTTTAGGTGACAAATTTTTGGGTGTCAAATCAAATTTTGTCACCTAAAGTCACCTTTCCATGACAAAACACTAATTTCGTCACCTAAAATCATCTAGGCACGCCAAAACCACCCAGACCGGTCTTAAATCCATTCGGACAGATTTTTGGTGTGACAACATACACCTCGTTGCGAATGAGTGACAATTAAAATTGTCACAAATTTTACACTATCGTTCGGACGTAATTTTTACAACGTCCACACAGACATTACCTAACAAATACTGACATGAGTACTAAATTTTCATGAACACTAAATCCTGTCCAGACGAAAACATGAGCGTTCCAATGCCCAAAAAATAAAACCGTTTGGTCACCCAAAACATGTTCGCACAGGTATGAATGCTTTTTCTGCGAATTGTGTGATTCCACATTGCAAAATTTTTACAAACGTGATGTCAAAACCATCTAGATGCTGACATACCGTCTGGACAATGTAAGTTCTAGAAGATTTTCGAATCGGGCATATTTAATGACGTTGAATTTGATTGGGTCACGTGTGAAAGTAACCGTTGAGAAGCATCCGAGCGCCTTTGAAAACTGTGTAGACGCAGGCTTACACATTAAACTGGCCAGACTTTGTCAAAATCACACTTTCACTCACTTCTCTCAAACTTTTCTCAAACGTTTTCACTATCCATTCGAGATATATTTCGAGATCTCTCAAACTACTTCGGGTAAAACCTTCTTCGTGAGTTTGCTTTTCAATTTCACGCATTTAAATATAATACTTTCGAATTTTGTTGTCTTCTTTGTGTTCATCAAAGTACACTGTTTGGTTTGTGTTCATCAAAGTATCGTTCGGACGCTCGTATATCGACGACCGGACGTGTTTGGAAATGTTTGGATGCTATTTTCTACGTTCGGATACCTTCTAACTGCAAACATTATCGTTTGAATTTTGTGCCAATGGTTTGTTCTTATGTTCAGACGATTTTTGCTAGGTTGACCATGGATCACTTCGAGAGATGTATCACCAATGTCGGGGCACAGTCAGAGTGACTAGTTTGGGCAGACACTTTTTTAGTAGAGCTGAGGGCGAGTATTTGGGCGATATTGGAGCCGACACATTCGTTGTGCATGGAGCTCCAGTGCCGCTTGGCCGATCTGGAAAACAACAGTCTGATACAGCTCCAGACACTCATTAGTCGGATGGATAATATGGAGGAGCATTTGGCGCATATTCGTGACGCTCTCGGATAAGATCTAGAGCACGAGTCAGAGGGATGATTCAGACTAGTCTCCTGTTAATATTTTATCGCTATTATTTACTTATCCGTAGAAGGACTATCTCCAACTTGTACTAGACATTATGATTGTGTTTTTCGTTCGATATTTGGATTATGTTCGATATTTTATATTAATTATGTTTTTTTTTTAGCTTAAATTTATTACAATTTAAACGACGATTAGTACAATTAAATGGGTGATTAGTAGAACGGTTAGTGTAATTAGATTGTAACGGTTAGTGTAATTACAATTAAATAGATGATTAGTTACAACAAATGTTTAATATAAAAGTATGCTTAGCAATATATATATTTTTTTTATGTTTTCAAAATAAATAAATTAAGTTAAAATTTTGAGCCGAATTAGTTAAATGATTTAAATAAATTAAATTGAGTGAATTAAATGAGATCCATAATCAATTAAAAAATAAAAGTAATGTCAAATAAATTTGCTAAGCATCCGCATGCTGTTACTGGTGTTGGAATCGAGAGATCGCAGCGGAAACGATCGTTGAATCAAAGCAGCCCAAGCGTTCTGCCTCCTTCAGATCCACGCACACAGCTTTGAGAGAGAGATTTTAGAGAGAGAAAATCTAGAGAGATAAATTCTCGTGTGAAAAATAAATTCTCTTCTTTCTCAAATGAGTTTCTGAGCTATTTATAATGGCTTCTCAGAATTCAACTGTGCTATAGCGTGGGATCTTTAGGGATCTCATAATCTCGGCCGTAGGATCATCATGAAAAACTCTTTTTCATAAACTCCCTTATATTCTGTAATCTGAATTTATAGGCTTCTACAAATTGTGATCATGTCCATTAACATATCACAATTGACCCGGAGATAATGAGATTATTTTTGTGAAATCCCTTTTGCTAACAATTATACGCTTATTTATCCTTCCACATACTATATTCCACATGAGCTAATAGGACTGGAATAATATCACCGATTAAGTCCCTAGCTCATATAATTCTTAATTCTCAGTCTGTAACTAGTTGGACTTCCAAAAAATTTCCAAAATCATTTTCGCAAATATTTACTTCATATATTAATAAGTAAAAACCGTGAAAACACTTTTCACAAAATCTCGCTGCGCAGCGTTTTATGTGAGTCCAACAATATACAGACATAATGAATATACTGCCTCATCAAGAGACTGGTGGATTCCATATTGAGCAATTATACAAATTCACTTACTATGCACAAGGCCCAACCTTATCTGAATATTTGATCTACGAAGATCATCACCAAATGATTCAGTCAAAGCACAAGCACACAACAAGCAAACCTGCATAACTCTCTCAGGTCTAAGGACAACATAAGCTAATTGTGCTGAATACCATTCTCTACATCAGTGATCGTTTCCAGAAGGTATTCATACTTGATCCGGTTCAGTGCATGTACTCTTACATTGCACCCACTCGTTGCTTAAGGTCACCACCTCAATGACGGAGTCCATCATTCTATCTTATAGAGGCACAACGAGTGTAGACCTTATTTGTACATTATCATGTATCTCGGTCTAGAACAAAGTGAGTCAACAAGGATCCGAAAAGTCATACTCCCCGCCTCCGATTCATTAATCATTGGCCTGACTTTTCTACAATGTTGCTCAACAATATGACATCTAATGTCATTGCATGTACCCAAATAATATACAAGTGATTAATTAATAATATTAATTATCTCATAATTATGCAAAATGATTGGTTTTGAGGGCATACATCTAACAACTGGACGTTTGGACGCGTCAAATTAATTGATTAGGTTGGAACGAGCGAAAACTCCGTCCGGACGCCCTAATCGTAGTAGCATGGTCTACGCGTGCTTAATGAGGTAGGCATCTGAATATAGAAGCACAACGTCCGGACGGTTAAGATGAAACGATGTTGTTGGAACAGATGGTATACCACCCCGTCTGGACGTCTGTGTAATCGTTGCATGGCTTTCACATGTTTACGTTATACAATGGTTGAAAACAACTGTAACCGTCCGAACACCTAGGACATTGTCCGGACGAGAGGTGACCTTTATTTAGCCAAATGTGTGCTTTCACATTGCACGAAGTCAAGGGAATCTCGTCCGGATTGGATGCCACTATCCGGACACTTTTAATGTTCCGAACCATTTTAAACGGTTTAAATTTTGGCATTTAATGCGAAGGACTCTCATTGGGCCACGTGTGCTGAAAGGCATTCGAACGGGGTTGAACCATCCGGACGACATCGACAGATTCTAAAAACTCGAACAGTTTGACATTTTCAGTTATACCGAACATTTTATCACTAAAAATCTCTCAACCCTCACTAGTTTTCTTCCAAAATCTTGACATAATCTCATTCCTTCGAGACTCTAATAACAACCAGGTATGTTTTACTCATTTTTAGCATGATTTTAGCAATAAAAATTTCATTTTTTTTAGTTTTACGTATAGAATTTCAATCCTATTTTTTGTATACTACATCGTGTTTTTTTTATTGATTTTTCTGTAAAAATTGATTGTGTTAAGTGTTAGGATTGTTTTAAGTCTATTGGTTTAAGATTTGGTAGTGTTTTTGGGAGTGTGTGGGAGGTGGAGGGACGCTGCCAGGGCTGAGTTAACTCGGTCATTTTTCCTATGGCGCCCGGATGCTTTTTCAGCCGTTCGGGTGCCTAGTAGTATCTCACAAGGGATGCGTTGTCGTTTTGGGTGTGTACGGACGCCATATCGAAGCGGTCCAAACATATTTTTTATTATATTCAATTCAAAATAGAGTACTTCGCTGTTTTACGTTCGGACACTGATCTCAAGGGGTTCGGCGGCCATGTAGTATCCCAAAAGGGATATGTTGTTGTTTTGATTTTGTCCGAATGCTTTATCAAAGTAGTCCAGACGGTTTTTTATAATAACTTCAAATAATTTACTTCTCTGTTTTCCATTCAGGCGGCAATCTAGCGCTGTTTGGATGCCTGTAGTATCCTGAAAGGGATACGTCGTCGTTTTGAGTGTGTCCAGACGCTTTATCAAACAGTTTGAATGCTTTTTATATTAAACTTAAATAGTTTTCTTGTTTGGATGGCTATCTAACGCTGTTCGGATGCTTTGTAGTATCCCATAAGGGATGCGTTATGCTTTTGCCTCTGTCCAGACGCTATATTAAGCAGTCTGGACCTTTTTATATTAAGATTTGCATATTTATTTTATTAATGAACCGTGTGGACGGTCTTCTTTGGCTGTTTGGATGTCTGTCCATATGTTCGAACCATGTTTTAATAATTCGAACCTATTTTCTAACCATGCGAACACTTTTGTGTAGATATCCAAAAAATAAGAATGCATGCTCGTACCAGCAGCCAGTTGATCCCGAGTAACCTTCCGCTCTAGCTCTATTGATGTAGCAGCATACAACGATCATTATGTCCCACAGCATAATTGTCGAGCAGCATATCCAGTTGTCGAATTTCTACTATTTTCGATTTGAGAATCGGACGCTTCCAGAGGTGGTGGAATAGGCGGTTTAGCTTTTGTTCCTCCAGAGGACTGGCTCTGCGTCGATGAAAATGTTGCAAAAATTCTACGCTGGTATACTTCGAGCGGTGCACCTCAAAGAGTCGAGTATGGAGGTCATCATCCATAACGTTTAGGTCACATTCTCGTTGTATGAGCTAGTGAGATTCTTGGAATATGAGAGGAATCTGACGGTGTTCCCTAACCTGTCGCTGTGCAATGAGGGCCGACCTACTAAGGCTAAGATTTTTTGGATGTTGCTGGGCCCGGATATGACTATTTTGGAGGGAAGCTACATGCAACACAGGATACTGCTTCCTTTTTGACAGATCATGCACCTGATCCTATGCTCTGCCATCAATCCAAAGAAGCACACGACGGAGCTGTCTTATTATCAGGCCGAGTTCATGTACCTAGTTGTTGTACAGGGGGAGCTTGTTGATTTGGCATCGTACATCTACCAGACCTTCTGCTCAAAGGCCTTGAAGACTGATCCTCAAATTTCTTTACCGTATGGTGTTCTTCTGACACAGTTCTTGCACGCCGTGCTGGTACTCGATGGGGCTGACGAGCCAAAGGTGATTCCACTTGGGCCAATCAACAAGGTGACGCTCTCCCGTTCCATGGCCCAAACACCTCGAGTGCTGAGTACCACTCGGGTAGCTAGAGGTAGATGACAAGAGCAGCCTGAGGGGATGGAGAGGCAGGATTCTGGACAGAGCTCAACCTAGGGACTTGAGACAGAGCGACCGAGTTGGGTGGTAGATATGATAATCGAGCTGACTAAGCATATGTGATCGGTCATGCAGCCCACCCATAATATGGTGATTGATAATTCTTCTCGACTGACTGCTATGGAGCGTAAGATCGACAACCTGAACTTTGAGTGGAAGAAGGAGGTTGCTGCGATTTGGTCAGACCTGACAGGCGTGGCATCCGGAGCACAGTTGCATGACTTGACTGAGCAAGTCGTGCTGATATAGGAGCACATGGTTCGGGTATGGGGGGTTCTACAGCTCACAGATGATGAGCAATAGTAGACATTTATTTTGTTTTGTTATGACATTTTTTTTTTTTTGTTTTGAGGACATGTATTGAGATTTTGTTTGATGTTATTTTGTTTATATTAAGTTTTGAGGATATTTATGTTATTTTACTCATGTTATTTCTATTTATTCATCTTTGGTACATGTTAATTAATGTTATGTTTCTCATTTCGTTACACTTCTACAAACTTAGAAACTACTATCTAGCACACTTAAGGTTATTTACATTATTAATGCATTTTAGTTATCTAAAACTTGGTAATAAATTGAATGGTATGAGCTTAAAAAAAATCAGATCATCAAAACCTGTTCGGACGGACAGATAACCGTCCACGCTGTTTACTGAAAGGTTGAACGGTGTTGTATTGTGTAAGTAAACCGTTCGGACGGTACTGTACTCCGTCTGGACAAATTTCTATATCATCGTTTCATTGAGACACTGTCGTTTGAGAATTTCTAAAATAGTGTCATGAACTATAAGTCAGTGTGCGGATGGGATGTGTCCTGTCCGAACGTTTGGATTTATGATTAGACGCTGTCGTTTGAGGATTTCTAAAATGGTGTCGTGAAATATAAGTTATTGTGCGGACGTAAAATACATTGTTTAGACGGTGTGAAATTTTAGGCGGCAATGATTCTCTCAAAAACTTATACACGTAGGCGTTCGAACTCTCTTCTTAGCGTTTGAACGATGTTTATGAGTATGAAAGATGGGAAATCACAGACAATATAGTGAAAAAGGGAAAAAACTTAGAAAACGAGAGATTTAAGCAAGAGGATAAGAGGGGAGTTGATTTTGGGCGTTCAATCTCATTGAAAAGGGTGTGGAAGAAGCAACTCATTTGAGGTTTTGCATTGAATTGTATTTAAGGTTAGTGGGTTTTAAAATTTTTTTTGTTTCAGGATGAAAAGCATTAATTTTAGGATATGAGAACATGTGTTTTTCAAATTTTTAGTGTCTAAAATGATAGGAATGGAGTTTAGGTTGGTTGTGATGTGTTTATATTGAAGTGTTTGTGATTTGGGTTAAATTTGACATGAATTTGTGGTGATTTTGGCATCTGTTCGTCGAAGAACAATGTTGTTCGGCAATCACAGTCCGGACAGATTATGGTCGGTCCGGACTTTGCTGTTATGTTTCATACATTCATTTTGTAGCCTTAGCCCCGTTCAAGAATTACACTGAGTTCAGCATTAAGCTTACACACTCGCCTTCAATGGTGGGTGTTTAGGCTCAATGTTGTAGGCGTGTATTTGGGGACTGAGGGGTAATGCTGTTGGAATTTCTAAGGCATTAGTCGCGGTCAATTACGTGCAGTACGTGATATTGTAAAATTGAATGGGATAAGACCTATCACCCGATGAAATTAGAGTTAAGTGTGACTGTCATCATTATTTGTATTTTTCTCTTTGAAGAAACAATATGGATAAGAGTTAGATTTATGAGGCTGATAGACTCAAAAGTGTGAAGTATAGTGATGGTGTTCGAGATTTTATGAGTGTTGCCCGTAGTTATGCAGATAGTTGTGGACTGATAAGATGTCCATGTAAGAGATGTAAGAATGTGTTGTTCCAATGTGTAGACGAGATAATGATCATTTATTCATAATTGGGTTTGACCAGAGTTACACTCATTGGGTATTTCACGGAGAGTCAATTTCAGAAGTTTCTAACCGGGTAGTGACTTTAGAACTTGAACTGAGCAGTGAAGATTTTGTGGGAGACATAAATGATGATATGAGAGAGATGTTAGAAGATTTAGGAAGTGTCTCCCCCTTCGACAGCGCATCTTTTATCAAGCTTAATACATCTTCAAACACCTTTACATTCAAATTATTCTTTGACTTCACATGAAGTAACTTAACAACGAAGGACAACTTCGAGTATTTCTTAACTCAGGATACAATCTCGCTCAGCATCCGATAACTTGGTATATGAAAAATCCGTCTCCAAACCCCGATTCATTTTTTCAGGATCTGACATATTTTGACCAGATCAACCCCTACGTTGAGTATGTGTTTTAGCTATGATAACATACGTGCATGCTTAAATGATTGTGTACTATTTTGGAAGGAGCACAGTGAGTTACAAGAGTGTCCAGTATGTAGGGCATCGAGGTGGAAGTACAGTCAGAATAGCAAATCAAAGGTTCCTCAAAAAGTGTTGCGGCATTTTCCCTTGAAACCGAGGTTGCAATGATTGTTTCTATCAAGGAAAATGGCAACAGATATGTAGTGGGACCAAGAGAAGCTTATGGTTGAAGATGGGGGGTGATGAGACATCCTGCAGACTCTGTGGTATGAGGACCTTGATAAGAATATGAATGGTTTGGTCGAAAATCTCGGAATGTTTGGTTGGGTTTGGCATCTGATGGGTTTAATCCGTTTGGCAACATGAGCTTATCGTATAGTATATGGCTAGTGGTACTAATTCCACATAATATGCCTACATGGAAGTGTATGAAGGATTCAAGTTTCATGCTTTCATTGCTTATTCCGGGTCCAAGAAGTCTTGGGAATGATATCACGTCTACTTGCAGCCATTGATAGATGAGTTGAAGGACTTGTGGGAAAATGGAGTGCAGATGTACGACGCGCCATGTCAAGTTCATTCAAGTTACATGCTGCTTTGCTTTGGACAATAAATGACTTCCCGGCTTATGATAATCTCTCGGGTTGGAGTACAAAAGGACGGTTAGCATGCCCTAATTGCAATGCGAACACAACGTCGTTTTGGTTGAAACATGGGGCAAACATTATTTTTTGGGACATTGCCGTTATTTGCCGCGACGCATAGGTGGAGGCATGATGTCGACATATTTGACAAGAAAAAAAAGTTTAGAGCAGCACCTGAAGAAGTCACTGGAGAGGAGATACTTCAACAACTTGAATCGGTACCGTTATGTTCGTTTGGGAAGACTCAGAAGAAGAGAAAACAGGGCTGAAAATGAGTTAAGTTGGACGAAGCGCAACATATTTTTTGAGTTGCTGTACTGGTTAGATTTGAAACTTCGACATAATTTGGACGTCATGCACATAGAGAAGAATATTTGTGACAATGTGTTGGAACTTTGATGAACGTCGATGTAAGACGAAGGACAATCTAGTGCTCGAAGGGACTTGGCATTAATGGGCATTAAAAAAGAGTTGCATTTGCAGGTTTGGGTCAGCATGAGGTGATGCCTCAAGCATCTTTACTTTAATGAAGGATGAACGTAAGAAGTGTTGTGAATGGCTGAAGGGTGTCAAGTTTTGGATGGATACGCCTCTAACATATCCCGATGCGTGAATATAAAAGAAGGGAAGATAATGGGTTTGAAGAGTCACGACTCACACGTCTTGTTGCAAGCGACTGTTACCGGCAATGATACACGGTTGTTAGGAAACGAAGTGTGTACAGGTTGACTGAGTTGAGCTTATTCTTCAGAGACTTGTGCTCAAGAACAATACGTTTAGACGTTGTGGACCAGTTAGAGAAGGACATCGGAATGATTCTTTGCAAGTTGGAACATTTATTCCTCATCATTTTTTACTATTATGGTTCATTTAGCTGTTCATTTACCTCGGAAGTGAAACTTGGGGGTCCAGTTCAATTTCGGTGGATGTATCCAATGGAGAGGTATATGGGAAGATGAAACGTTTTTAAGAACAGGGCATGGTCTGAGGGCTCCATAACAGAGAATTATGTGTTAAATGAATGTCTAACTTTTTGCTCAATGTATCTTGGTACGGTTGAGACGAGATTCAATAAAAAAGACCGGAATTATGCCGACATGGATGATCGAACTACTCTGGTTGTCATCTTTCTGTATTCACTCAAAATGTTCGCCGCTGGGAGCTGGTAGGGTCACAATTTGAATAGAAAGAATTTACAAAAGCACAGTGGTACGTACTCAACAACTGTTCAAAAATCACCAACATATAGAGTAAGCGCATATTACAATTTGCTCATTTAAACACTTATCAGTTCATTATATTTTAATTTATTATAATATCTTATTTGTTTATAGCGAGCACTTGGAAGAGATGAGAAGGCAATCACAATAAATGTTGATAGGAGGCACAAGGAGGCACGAAGAAGATTTCCGTTATGGTTTAGAAATCGGGTATTTATTTAATTTTATCTCTATTATATGTTCCATTTTAATTGATCAATTTTTTTTCTTCTCTTTAACACGTGTTTACTATTTTAGTTCAAACTATGCGCAATGAAAATTCGGGCTCAGTGTCGGATGATTTGTATGCATTAGCATCCGGTCCGGATCAACGGGCACTTTGTTATTCTGGGTGTGTAGTGAATGGAGTTAGGTTTCACACGGTCTTTCGTGAACAGTTTCGTAGTACTCAGAATAGTGGTGTGGTTGTTCGGGGGACCATGATGGGGAAGATGTTGATTTTTATGGCCAGGTCGTGGATATTTATGCGTTGTGTTATTTGCGGGAATTTAGTTTATTTACTCAAATGTGACTGGTTTGACTTGAGTACTCAAAACTTAGGTCTTGATAAAAGTGGTCGGTTTGTTAGTATTAACACATCCGAAAGTGGTACAAAGATGACCCGTTCGTGCTAGCTTCTCAGGGGAATCAAGTGTTTTATATCGATGATATGAAGTTGGGCGGTCACTGGAAGATTGTTCAAAAGATTACCCCTAGAAACACGTATGATATTCCACTATTGAGAGGAAGCTAGTGAAGATGGAGAAGGACCGTCGAACCGTGAAGCATACCAGGAGAATGAGTCTATTGAGCTTTTTGTGGACTTTAGCTCTTTGACATGATCCCGTTGACTAGAAATGACATCGAGGCTTATGTGCCTAACCGATGAGAGTGGTCCACAACAACGTGAAGTAGAAGGAACGATGATTCTCGAATCGTTCAGTGAAGATTGTAGTGATTCTGAAGAATATGACTCCGAGGACTAAAGTAACTTTATCGTTTCAATTTACTTTGCGTTTCTATTTTATATTCATTTTGAGTAACATAATTCATTGTGTTTTTTTTTCTCTAATATTGATTTATTTGGTCACAGGACGACGTCATGCCAGCGGGAGGAAACGTCTTCGGTGCGATTCATCAGTTCGAGCTGAGAGTACTCCCGGTACACTAGCAGTGTCGGGTCCTTCACTTAGGATAGGAACGAATTACCGTCCCCTACACAGCCAGTCCAGTAGGCACCCAAAGTAGTTGTGCGTGTAAGTATCTTACCTGTCGATCTGATTAAATATTATGACTTTGAATTTTCTATGCTTAACTGAATTTTAAATTTATTGTTCTTCATTTGTAGCGACATCCGGAATCAGACACGTTAGGGGTAGTACGCGGATTGCATTACTCAAGGCTCGTACCGAGGAAAGCTGACTGTCCATATCCCTGATGGACGTACAGGCGTGATGACAAGGCGTCCTCAATGCTCTCAAGTCATATTGGTGTGCTCGTTCACAACATGTCCCATTTGAGACGAGTAAGTGGAAGGAGGTCCCCGACGAGGTTAAATCATACGTGATGAACCGAGTGTTGTAAGTATAATTTATTAAATTTTAATTGTTGAAACTTTTATACGTACTAACTGTTATATATGTTAAGGATGACTTCCAACTAGATTACGACCGAATTGAGGATCGCATACTGTGACGTCTACGATGAACATAGCGTACAGGACGCACAGAAATAGAATGTTCCAGCATTACTCAGTGTTCAATTCCAAAAAGAGGTGTTAGAGCACCCGTATCCCGATATGAACAAGGAAGAATGGACTCTGTTGTGATTATTAGCGAACGAGGAATTTCAGGTTAAAAATTTTTATTCCATCTGAACATTTATTTTATTAATTGTGTAACAACTGTAAATTTACAATGCAGAGTAGGAGTGCAATCAATAAGGAGAATAGAGTTAAGCTAAAGATTGTACACACATCGGGAGTGAGGTCCTTGCTGTAAGTCAAGGATTAAGGCAACCCAAGAGGGAGGGTGAATTGGGTTTCTAAACTTTTTAGCTTTTAACCCCCAAAACAGTGTTTGCAAAGTAAAGACTAATTTAGCACAAGTATATATATGCGATAAAAGAATAAATGCTAAATGTAAAGACTAAAGTTAGAGAAGCAAACACGAGATTTTTAGGTAGTTTGGCAAATCCGCCTACGTCCACCCTTCAAGCTCCTTTACCGGATCTTGAGCTTTTCTCACTATTTTCCAAATAGTGTACACTCTAGCTTCGAGGTGCTAGAGAACCTTACAAGTGCTTTCCCGGTGCTCAACACTCAAACCCCAAGTGATTTTCGGGCCATCACTCACAACACAACCAAGCTTGAGATATACCCTCTCTAAGCTTCTTCTTTAGTGAACAACCTCACTAAAGGAATCACCTCTTTTGGATAGGAAGATACAAGAATTTAACTTCTCTCAAAGAGTGGATATGAAAATGGAAAATTCTATCTCTTTGATTCACACAATGACAAGGATAAAAAAGTGTAATTTATGTGAATGATATGAGAAATATGGAATAAGAAGGTTTAAGATATTTATCAAGCTATGTAAAATGATATGTGGTCGATTCTCTCTTATTTAGAGACAATAGGAAGGTCTTTATGTTGGGCTTTTGTGCACAATCGAAGATTTTGATGATTTCAATAAATGGATCAAGTTTATAAAATGGACATCTTCAAAGACAAAGACATTTTGATGAAAGAGCCAAAGACTTGAAGAAAGAAGATCAAGAAGATGCAAGGAGCTCAAAAGTGAAGTTTCAAGACCTTAGGTATAAACCTTGTAACTCTTAGTTTCACTTTTGACAAGGATTTGAATCACACTTGCATATCTTTCAAAACGTGCATAAACCGTTTTACCTTTTGTTTGAAAGATTAAAATGTTTTTAAAGGTTTCAAAACACCCCAATCAAACTCCCAAACCTTTCTTATACTTATGGGAAGTAAGTCTTTAAAATTGGGTGTTTCAAAGAGGTCAAAAACGTGATTTTAATTGAACCGGATCATGTGCTTAAGTTGAGGAGGTCGACCGGCTGGTGAAGCGGTCGACCGGTCTTCGACCGCTTGGTATAGCGGTCGACCGGTTGATTTTGAAATAGATCCATTGAGCTTTTGACAATATGACCGTTGGTAACGGTAACTTGAAGCGGTCGACCGGTGAGCACGACCGGCTCGTTTTAACAGACGACTCCTAACGGCTATAAACGGCTAGTTTTCATATGTGGCCTATAAATACACCTTCATAACGTCCAAAATAGATACACAACGACCACATATCATTTAGATCACTTGAGAAATATTCCAAACCTTCACATTCTATATTTCTCATATCATTCACACAAAACACACTTTCATATCCTTGTCTTTGTGTGAATCAAGAGATAGAGCTTTCCGATTTCATATCTGCTCTTTGAGAGAGTTTATTCTACAATCTTTATATCAAAAGAGGTGATTCCTTTAGTGAGGTTGTTCACTAAAGAAGAAGCTTAGAGAGGGTATATCTCAAGCTTGGTTAGGTTGTGAGTGGTGAGCCCGAAAAACCACTTGGGTGGGTTTGAGTGTTAAGCCCGGAAAAACACTTGTACGGTTCTCTAGCACCCGGAAGCTAGAGTGTACACTATTTGGAAGATAGTGGGAAAACCTCAAGGCTCGGTAAAGGAGCTTGAGGGGTGGATGTAGGCGGGTTTGCCGAACCACCTAAAAATCACGTGTTTGCTTCTCTATCCCTACTCTTTACATTTAGCACTTATTTACTTATGCATCTATATACTTGTGCTAAATTATCTTTACTTTGCAAACACGGTTTTGGGGGTTAAAAGCGAAAAAATTCATAAACCCAATTCACCCCCCCTCTTGGGTTGCCTTAATCTTGGATTTACAATTGGTATCAAAGCTTGGTGCTTTATACAAGATTTAAAATCTTGAGTTAGAATGGCAACTTCAAGCTTCAACACTCAAGTTGAAGGACTTTCCACACTTAGGCCACATTCTTTAATGGTTGTGATTATGCATATTGGAAAGTTAGGATGAGTATTTATTTTCAATCTATTGATTATGATTTATGGTTATGCATATTGAATGGTCCACATATTCCCACAAAGAAAGTTGGAGAGGTTGAAACCCTCAAAACGAAAATGAATATAGTGACCTAGACAAAAAGAAAATCTCTTTGGATGCTAGAGCTATGAATATTTTTTATTGTGCTTTAGATGAGAATTTAATATAATATCTTCTGCGCAAATGCTAAGGAATTTGGCATGCTTTAGAGATTACTCATGAAGGGACAAACCAAGTGAAAGAGTCCAAAATTAGTATGTTTGTCCATAACTATGAAGTTATTTAAAATGACATTGGAAGAATCCATTAGCGACATGTATACTAGATTTACCAACATTATAAATGCTTTGAATGCACTTGGTAAATCTTATACTAACTCGGATTTGGTGAGAAAAATCCTTAGGTCACTTCCAAAGTCTTGGGAAGCAAAGGTGACTGCAATTCAAGAGGCTAAAGATCTCACCAAGCTACCTCTAGATGAGCTTATTGGATCTTTAATGACCCATGAAATCTAAATGCTCGAGAATGAAGATGAGAGTAAGAAAAAGATGAGGATAGCTCTAAAATCCTCCATAATCGAAAATGAGGATGAAGATGAGGAAGACATAGTCTTGATGACTCGAAAGTTCAAAAACTTCCTCAAAATAAAGAAAGAGAAGAGAAGACTCAAATACACAAAGAATCCGCGTCACCAGCCGGTCGACCTCCTCAAATTAAGCACATGATCCGGTTTATTTAAAACCACGGTTTTGACCATTTTGAAACACCCAATTTTAAGGACTAACTTCCATAAGTATATAAGGTTTGGGAGTTGATTGTGGTGTTTTGAAAATGTTTAAAAAACATTTGATCTTTCAAACAAGTGATAAAATAGTTTATGCACGGTTTGAAAAATATGCAAAGTGTGTGATTCAAATCCTTGTCAAAAGTTAAACTAAGAGTTACAAGATTATAACCTATGATTTTTAATCTTCACTTTTGAGCTCATTGCATCTTCCTTGATCTTTAATTTTCTTGTCTTTGGCTCTTTGATGAAATTGTATTTGTCTTTGAAGATGTCCATTTTGTAAATTTAATCCATTCATTGAAATCATCAAAATATCGATTTTGAACAAAAGCCAACAACTTTGCAAACCGCGCGAGAGCGTTGCTTATATGTATAAATTTTAAATATTTTTTAAGATTTATTACTTAAATAAATGACTTAGGTATTTTAATATGCACGTTATATATTTATTTTGATATATAGAAAAATTCCAGAATCTAGTGAGATTAGTCCTGCGTTGTTGTATAAAAAAATACATACTAATAAGGATGGCATATGGACATAAGAAGATGCACGAGAAAATTTTGTAATTTGTAACATTAGATTTAATGATGCATTTGTTATCTTTTATATTTTATATGTGCTAACCTTATCTTCCTTTCTAATTTTTTAAGGAAAAAATAGAGGCATTACAGTTGCAGCATGAGTCAGAGGGAAAGTCATACACCAAAGTGGAGATTTTCGCTGAGGTATTGGGGACAAAAGCAGGTTACATGCGAGACTTAGGCCGTTCAGAGTCTGTTGGATCATTTTCGTCATCATTGCCCATTGATTTGTCTTGGAGATTGGAGGAGGCCATATTAGAGATTGAGGAGATGAGGACTAGACAGATGGAATATGAAGCACTTCTAGTCAAGCAGTCAGATATAGAGCAGATGATGCAAGAGCATCAACAATATTTGGAGGAGCAGCAACGGAGGAAGAAGATGAAGAGCTGATGCGGGATGATTGATGTTGTTAGCCCAAGGTTGATCTTGAACTATCTAACTCAATTTTGATGATAACAAATAATAAAATGCTTTGGATTATTTTTAGAATATGTGGTTGTCAATCCACTATTCAACTAAGAGTACTCAATTGTATTTAAAATTTATTATTAATTCTTTATACCCTATATTCGATTTAAACACCATATCATGCACTTAAAATATGATATTTTTCATTGTAGGAATTTTCGTGTTGAAATGGAAAAGATTTGATATTAAAAAGTATTGAAAAATTCCATCTACCAAGATGGTGTCGACACACGGTTGACATGGTGTCAACATATAGCACAACATCCAAAATGCCATTTTAATGGTGTCGACACTGTGCTCATGGGAAGCACAGTGTAGACACATGTGAAGATGATGTCGACACATGGTGAAGGAAGTGTAGACACATGCCACAAGCATCTGCGAGTTAGTTCC
>CM025854.1:11587327-11667327 GCA_003952965.2 Morella rubra
TGGTATGTTAATTTTTTGTAGTTGTAACTTTTAGTGATATCAAAGCTTCAGGTTAGTTAAACCTCATTCTCTTGAGATTCGTACCACAAAATTATCACATGCTTTTCGCCCATCTTAAAATCCCAGGAAAGAAAATTATTGTTTTCTTTATAGTATAAGATATTGTGATTCCTGGTTTATAACATGAAAGATAATAATATTAGTTTTTTCTCTTCAGATTAAATCTATTCGATATGTTTTATTTTTTTGCAAATGAATAAAAAATAATATATTGTTCTTTGCGTTCGTTTAATTGAGATTAAAAAAATTTCCGAACTGTTTTGATTTCAATCAATTGAGAAAAATGGTTTTTCCTCCAAAAACAAAGGTATGGCCAGCAGCTTGGTGAAGCTCTCGCCGCACCACCGGCTGGTGGGGAACCCAAAGTGATTGGGGCAGCCCTTTGGTCAGAAGGGATGGAAGTACAGCGGCCATGGAGGCTGCGGACACCACCAGCCACACCGTGTGGGACACTGGTATGGGGTGTTTTGGCCCAAATGGCGGCTAGCCCCACCCTTGAGGCCTGCGCAGCGGCCACCGTTGGGCAATTGGCTCATGGTGGGCCTTAGTTGGTCATTCAAGGCCAAAGGTGGTGGCTGGCTGTCTACCAGCCACACCCTTCTCCTTTGCGCCTAAACGGCACCTAGGCATAGAGATGCCTGCGTCACGCGTTTGGGCCAGATCGGTAGGGTTTTTAATTAAAAAAAGAAAAAAAGGTTTGGGCAATTCTGTATTTTGGGTTGAGTTTATATTGAAAACTGTGATAGGCCCAGTTTCTGTTTTGAAAATAAATTTGGGTCGGCTAGTAGCCCATCCCGTTTTTTAAAAAAAAAAGGAAGGAGAGGATTGCACGAATTGGGCCTCTTGGCCTAACCCGATGGATGGATTTGATCCAAATCCATGGGGAAGATTGTGGGGCTCATGGACCGAGTTAGACCCAGATCCATGAACCATGGCCAAGGTTAGGGTATGACCCGGACCGCTACCCACCACCGACCGGGTTGGACTCGGACCAGTGGGTCAACGATTTAGCCTGGTTTTACTAATTGACCGTTGACCAATCTGGTTTGACCGGGTTGACCATTTTGATTGGTTGACCAAACAAAAAAATGACTTTTTTTTTTGTAAAATTTTAAATGCAAGTGTTAAATGGGATTGTTTAGAGGAAATTAATCCCATGACCCCACATTGTTGGTAAGTGAAATTCTATTTTATTAAGTATTGGATGAAACTAAAATAGAAGATTCCAATATCTTGATTTTATAGTTTGTCCATTTATTTCTTTAGAAGATAAATGAGGGTGTATATAGAATGGGGGTGTTGACTAAAATAGCAATGCCGACCCATTACAAAATTACATGTCATTTAGACAATGGTTGCACTTAACTAAATAAACACGTACGCTAAAATAGTGAATATTATGTTTATTTGGGGGTCAAAAAGAAATCAAGGGTTATGAATATTTACATACATATTGTATGAGACATGAGATGAATTCGTGATAGATAGTTTCTATTTATTTTTTCAAGTTGTCGCATGGTTACTAAAATAGGATCATATTGACAAAAGGTAAAGGCTATGTTTGGATCGGTTTCAAAACCGTTTCAGAACATTTTCACAATCACTTTTTCATCAATTCCAATATTTTTTTACCAATTCCAAAACTTTTTAAAATTCCAACAACTTTTAACACACTTCTCATCAATCCCAAGAGAATTTACACTACTTCCAAAAAAAACAAACACAAAAACGATTTTGAAATCTAAATCAAACATAGCCAAAACTTCTTGATACCTACGATTGACACTGAATATAAATGTTATATTTGGGATTTTTTTGATTGATGTGTCATAGTGGGAGATACCATTAGTTGTTCAAAAACCTAAACCTAATGGATTATTATATATAAACGTGGATTAACTTTATATGTTTTGCAGATTTCTTATACCTTTTGTGTGATGATTTTGGACTGGGCGAAGTTATATTTATTGGAAAAGGAAAACTACTGAAAGTATGCTTATCATTAAAGTCAATTTAATGTATTGTCCATTAAATTGTTTATATGTCCTTCTAGACACTATATCTCACTTTTACAATAAGTTGCGAGGGTTTAAGAAAACCCAGAGATTAAGTAAAGGGGAAATTGTGCAGAAAATGAGGATAACTGTAAGTGTTGCAGCGACTGCCATTGATATTATTTATAAGAGTCTACAAAAGAATAAAAATTTATTTTTAAAAAATTATCTTTAAATGTACTAAAATTTCGTAGAAATGTGATTTCTTTTTCCCAAAAGTTTAAAATGCATAGAGTTTTTTGCTTTTGGTACTAATATTGATTATTTATATTTTTCCTGGAAAATATTGTGGACTCTATGAATAAATTGAAAAAGATGCTGATGTCAATGATGCAACTCTAAAATGAAAGATGAATGTGAATCCCAATGATATGTGGCATCTAAGACTTTGTGATGCTAATTTGAATATGATCAACAGATTAATGTAGGATGAGTCTTTCAACCTTATAAAATTATAGCTATAGGATTATTAGTGTTAGTGCACACTGATATATGTAGTGCTTTTGACCACATAATCAAAGAAGGGTTTTCCCTGTTGCATCACTTTTAGTGATGATTATTCTAGGTATGGTTAATTGTGCCTGATGAAATTCAAATCTAAATTCTTTGAAAAGTTTAAAGAATTTTAGATTGAAGTGGAAAACCAACTAGAAATGAGTATCAATATACTCATATATTTATATACGTTTCGAATTTATTTTTCAGATATAAGCATCATATCTCAGTTAATTCCCTTGCCACACCATGGCACAATGTTGTTGCAAAAATATGATACTGAACTTTATAAGATATTGTTCAGTGGGAGATAAGCATATGTTTGAATTACATGTTCATTAAATATTATTTGATAAGCTAAAATGAACTAGTAGTGATTATCAGTAGGAGTATTTTTAAAAGTAGTACGGCCTAAGTGGAAGTGAAAGCATGACCGTTCTTAATGAAACAGTCAGCTAAGCTAATAGAATGGTAAATTTAGATCAATTGAATATAGATGTTACTAAACTTATAGATGAGTCTCAATAATTCAAAACTCAGGATCATTAGATGAGAATCCATTCTAATGAAATGATCAAATAGTTTGATTTTTCATGAAAGATAGATGTATCTTGTATTGACAAGAAGTCAGTGGGAGTTTAGTAATATTTATAGTTCATTATGTTAGTGACATACTACTCATTTGGGAATGACGTCTTGGAGATGTCATCAATAAAAGATGGTTGATGAACCATTTTTCAAGTCAAAGACTTTTTGGAAGTGTTTCAAGTTCTTGGAATCAAATTGTTTGGAAATCAAGAAAATAGGTTTCTGGGACTACTGTCACGCCTCGAACGCTAGCTCATCGAGGCTAATGACAGCCGCGAGCATTCCCAACAAGGAACACTCCAGCGAACGTACTAAATTCTTGCAGCGGATTTTTTTTTTTTTAAAGCTAACGCGCATACGGAACTTGTGATCCTATTTCTAATACTTGCATCTTGATCAATGGCTTGAAGTAATTAATTACAAAACAGTCTCAAAATACCAATCGGTTAAAAATCTCAAACTTTACTAGGCCGAATAACCCATGACCACCACACCACGGAGGCTCATGTCGGCTCTTCCAAAAATTATATCTAAGACTTTTAATGTAACAACAAAAGGGAAGAGGGTATTCTCGTCGGTCCCTCTTCTAGGTGTCCCACCTGAAATGTTGTCTGGAATGGTACAATTTAAAACTGTGAGTCGAAAGACTCAGTAAGGGTTTATATGCAATAAATAATGCATGTCTTGCATAAATCATGAATGTACATTGATGCTTGCATATGCATGTGACAATGTACTTGTACTTGATCTTGAAAAACATTTCTTGCTTGAAATTTTCTTTCTTTTCTTTCTTGATTTGGCTACTTATCTCGCTCCATTTACCCCTGAAGTCAGGGTTGTGCGTTCCTTTCGGAACTATTCCCTTTTTCCCTTGGGAACACATCATTTGGTTGAGCTAACCCTTGTCGTGGCCCTAGGCCTGATGGCTAGACTCAACCCTTGGAGGTTCACACCTTCTTGCAAGCATCCTTCGGTGTGATTGCACATACCTCGGGACCTAAGTGGGTGCCCCTTAGGAATCATCCATTCCTTCTCGCATTCGTCCTTCGGAGTGGATGTCCTATCTTATTGGTACGGTACCGACCATCTTATTTAGCCCTTTAACTTGACTTGTGATAACATACTTATCATTTTCATTTGCACAAAGAAACTTATGCAAATGCTCATGTCATGTCATGCTTGATAATGCCATCTTGATAATGAGAAATCATAATACTCCTCATGCTTTCATTTGCACAAAAATTTCTTTTTCATTCAAGAAAATCATGCAAATGCTCGTGTCATGCCATGCTTGATATGCTTATTCATAAATACTTTTCATGCTGTGTATCATTCCAGTTTTTCGGAAAAACGTAAGTTTCTACTTACAAATTCCACTTACCTCCGTCCACTTGAGTGAATGGCAGCACCTTGCCTACAATTGATTCATACTAAAGTTATTCATAGGCTTACTAAATTTATAGAGTAGTCACTCAATTATTCACAACTCATCATACAAAATCGCCACCCATATTGTTGACGTATCATTCTAAGATGAAGAAGATCCTTATTCTAAACTGATCCTTACAAAATTTTCATAACATATCAAAATTTTAAATAATTTGAAGCTCATTTGCTACTCAAAACCTTCACCCGAAAATACAAGCTGCTGCGGACGTCAAAGCGGGCAGCCCCGACGTCTCCAACTTAAAAATTCATAACTTAAAAATCATGGCTCCAAATTACATGAAATTTATTCTGAAATATTCAGCTTTCATAGGTCAATATTGGGGATAAAATTTACAACAGCAGGTGTCCCTATACATTTTTTTACAAACACTCCTTATTAGGCGAAAATCCTACAACAATGCTGTCACCGATTCCAGCTCGGCCCTCCGTTTTCAAAATACTACAACTCATTCATTTTACCTCTAAATCACACGAAATTTATCTTAAAATGTTCCTCTTCCTTAAACTTAAACTTCAAAACCAACCTCATAAAATTTGGACTTAACATGATCCTTCAAAAGGCATCCGAAATGGGCTGACATTCTGGACGTGCAAGGCTGCTGGCAGCTTGACGTCCGGGCCTTAAACAACGCATATCTCACTCGATAGTTATCGGAATCATCCAAGGTATGGCTTAAAATCTTCCTATTTCCTAGGGCTACGATCTAGGATCCTCTCAAGATCAAGAGATCAGCACAAGTACATCAGAACACACTCCAAATTCGAGTCTTGAAATCTGCAGAGGTTAAATTCCAGCAACAACAATAATCTTCTTAACCTTCCCATCCTCCAACAACCAAACCTTAATCTCTTCATGTCACCATCAATCATCCAAGACTAATTTAACATCCCATAGCAGCAACCATTCCCTCACATTCTTCCCTCTTATACAACTCCAATTCAAAGTTTACAACAAAACCAAGATTTCCATCTTCATCAAGCTAAACTATTGCATTTACCCATTTCCTTTGGGCTTTTATCAAACACCTAGGGTGCATTAATGATCCTCTTGCATATTTTCAGATCTGAACATATATTTAGGGCTTGGTGGTTCATTACAAAACTAACATGCATAAACCTAACACATCAAGCCAATAAATTCGGCCATACACACACCAACCAATTTCAGCCCTCTATCAAGCTTTTTATCAAACACTTAGGGCTCATAAATGGTTTCTCTTGAGTAGGATTTCCAGATCTGGCCATTTTCCCCCATGTTCATGTAAGATCTATACTACCCTTAAATACTAGCAAGATCTACACTAAACACCCAAAAACACAAGGAGAAAACAACCTAAACAACTACCAACAACAACCAACCATTACAAGAAAACAAGAAGAACATGGGAGAGATGGGATAATGATTTTCGGCCAGCAGCAAGGATTTACCTTTCTTTCTTCTCTTTCTCCTTCTTCTTCTTCTTCTTCTTCTTTCTTCTTCGTCTTCTTCTTCTTCTCTTCTTCTTCTTCTCTTCTCAGGTGGGTGTCTTAGGCAAGTGCAAATATGCGGTTTAGGGCAAGGAGAAGTGAACAATGCGGCAAGAGAGGGGGTGGGAGTGGTTTAGACGTGAAAGGCAAGGGCTTCTCTTCTCTTCTTCCCTCTTTCACGTGATTCCCCCCTCTTCCACTTTCTTTCTTTTTTTTTTTTTTTTTTCTAGCTACCATATAAATTCCAAATCATGCCATCCCATTATAAACCCTATGTCTCACACATTTTCAAGGTTAAAGCCCTAATTAAATTCTTCCAATTAAATTCTTCCAACTTCCAATTAAATTCTTCCAAATATTGTAACTTAGAGACATATTAAATTCTTCCAATTATTAAATATTGTAATTAGTCTAAAAAATTAGCCTAATTAATCTCAATTACTCGAACTTAAACTTAACAATTACAAATAGCATAGCATTTAAATCCTAGCTTATTAACAATTGCAAATAATTAACATTTAAATCCTAGCTTAAAACTCATAGCGTAAAACTCATAAAAACGCTAGGGGAAAAATTTCACCTAGACATAATGTTAGATTAATCTCCCCATACATGCCTCTCTCAAAATTTAGAGTAATAATAATAATTAGAGCAATACAAACTTAAGGAGTCATAATTCTTAAAAATGAAAGCAATAAATAAGGTTGGGGTCTCACAACTACATTGACAAGTATTGGGAAGGGATGGTTTGGAGGATGCCAAAGAAAGGTTTGACCTTCTAGGATAATATCATCTCTCCAAGAAGAGAGAGATAAGGCCATATATAAGTCATGTAATCAGCATTATGAGTGGATATTTATCTGATATAGCCCCTTAATACTGGACAACGATCAAGCATATTCTCAAGTATTTGAGAAGTATTAGATACTACTTGCTAGTGTTTGGAGTTGAGAATTTGCGAAGTGTCCAGGGATATACAAATTCAAGTGTCATTGTTAATTGATCAATTTTGGATTTGTGTATGAATATTGGGTAAAGGTACATGGGTTGGAGAAGTTGTAAACTGGTTACAACCAATAACTCCACCATTAAAAGGTAATTTGCATAGAAAGGGGATACATGGGTATGAGATACCTGTATGAATGTTTTTTAGTGCAAGTGGGAGATTGTAAGAAGTATAATCTAAAAATCATTATTCTAGATAATTGTTATTTAAATGTCACATGTTTGTATTTATTATATTAGGTAATATGTTGTGACATAAGATGTTACACGGTTATTATTGAGTGACATTGTAGAAAGTAATGCCAATGATTAATGAATCAAAGGAGGAGAGTATGACTTTTCAGTTCCTTATACACTTGATGTTTTGTTTTAAACCAAGGTACATATTTATGTACAATAGGTGTATGCTCGTTGCGCCTCTATTGAATAGGATGATGTACTCAGCCATCGAGGTGGTGACCTTAAACAAATGAGTGGGTGCAATGTAAGAGTACATGCACTGAATGGGATCAAATATGGATACCTTCTGGAAATGATCATTGATGTTGAGAAGGTATTCAACACAATTTGTTTATGATATCCTTTGATCTAAGAGGATTGTGCAAATTTTTTTATTGTATATTTGTACTTTGATCAAGTCATTTGGTGATGATCTTTTAGGTCAGATATTCTAGATAACGATGGGTTTTGTCCATGATGATTGAGTTTGTTTAAATGCTCAATAAGGAATCTACTAGTCTCTTCGAGAGATAGTATATTCAAGTATATCTGTATAGGTTGGATTCAAGAAAAAGAAATCTTGGCCAAAAGAATTTTATGAAAATGTTTTCAAAATAATATATTATATATATTTATTTGTGAAATTATTTTGGAAATAATTTGAGAGTCCAACAAGTTACAGATTATAAAATTAAGAATTATATGAGCTTGAGATTTTATCAATGATAATATTTATGTCCTAAAATCAATCTCAAATTCTCGAGGGTGAATTGAAATATGTTGATGGACATGATTACAATTAGTAGAAGCCTAAAATTTGGAATAAAAGAATATAAGGGAGATAATGAAAAAAAGTTTTTCCATATAATCCTACGGCCGAGATCTGAGATCCTTAACAATCCCACGCACTATCACAACTAGGGTTTTAGTATATAAGGATAGTTATGAGATAGTCTATCCCTAATTGTTAGTTTAAGAGTTGGCCATCAAAACTCAGAAAAACCCTACGACAGTTATGAGTGTGGAGAGGAAGGAGGCAGAACACTTAGGCTGCTATTGTGGAATTTTAGAAATTGTGAGATCGACAGGAACCTGAAGACCATTGAAGAATTCTTGGGATTAATAAAGAGAATCGGTAAGTTAATTTTTCGTAGTTGTAAGTTTCACTTATACCCCCACCAACATTTACGAAGGGAAGAGTCTATATTCCGGCAAAACCGAATATGTTAGCAAAAATGATGACATGCAATAAATGGGATGGAAGAAGCCACCGACTTAATTAACCTTGTTCTTCCTGCTTGTGATAAAAGTTTGCCTTTCCAACCAGATATTTTACAATCAATACGGTGTTGAAGAGTCCGGAAAGCACTAGATTTAAATCTAGGCATTAAGAAAGGAAGACCAAGATGTTGAGATGAAGTAGTCATAGACTGAAAACCAAAGAGATCATGAATTGCCCAAGCACTGGAGAGTGGCATATTAGGTGTAAGAAAGATGGAAGACTTGTTTGAGTTCGGTGCTTGACCAGACCACTTGGAGAATAAATCTAAGCAAAAGTAATATTTCTTGCTTCTACAGTGATGCCTTGTCCAAAAATGAGCAAATCATCTGCATAGAGAAGATAGGCAATTGGCGGACCACTTCTGTTTAATCGAATCCCTTAGATTAAAGAAAGCGAATGTGCCTTATCAAGCAAATGGGATAGAATTTCCATGCCTATGACAAATAAAAAAGGTGATAAGGGATCACCTTGGCGAAGACCTCGAGAAGGGACAATAAAACCATGGGGACTGCTATTGAGAAGAATTGACTAGGAGACTGATGAAAGACATTCTCTGATCCAAAGCTGGCCTGCTTTCAAAGTGAAGATTCCAAACAAATGCAACTGTAAAAAAACTACCAGGATCGCGAGGCCAAATAGCTTTAAATTCAAATGGACAAGAGAGAAGCTGACCAAGGCCTTCAGTGTTGAGAATCAAAGGAAGGTGATTTGATGCAACAACAAAGGAGTGAAGAACCGAAGCATTCAAAAATTGCACCTAATATTAGCAGTTCCTCCGCGTCCATTGTTATAACGCCCCTATCTTTTTCACCTGTTTGACACATATATAAAACTTAGTATGATTGCCTAGATAGTGTAGGGTGTGGAGGTTAGAGGAATAGAGAGAGAATTAACCATGGTTGGCTTGTCTTTTTCCCACTTCAAAACTGATCGGTATAGCTCATTTCCCTTGTTTTTGTCAATATAGTAAGAGAGACAAAGACTTTAGAGAGAACCAGCACCTGACCAAAAGAGAAAGGAGGAGAGAGAACAAGAAGAAAAGAGAAGAAAGCACAAGATAAAGGGAAAGACCGAAGGAGAGGAAGAGGAGAGAGAACGAGAAGAAAAGAGAAGAAAGCACAAGATAAAGGGAAAGACTGAAGGAGAGGAAGAGGAATCAGCCGAAGGAAAGAGGAGGAGAAAAAAAAAAAGGGAGGGGGGGAGATGAGGTAGTCGGCCTGCACCCTCCTTTTTGGTCCCCTTCAGCTTTTTGTCTTCTTTTTCCTAACTTTTGTCATGCTTTTAGGTGTTTTGTCCAAAGGAAATCAGCATCCACCGAAGCTATAGGAGGTAAGGGTGTTGTAGGTGTCTTGATATGGGGTTTTGGGGCTTTGTTCGGTGATAGAAAAATGGGGTCACAGGTTGGGATGATTTGCTACTTTTGGAGTTACATTTTGAGGTTTAGTGACATGCGTGGGGTTAATGAGATTAAAATGGTGAGCATGAACTCTTTTGGTGCAAAATGGTGAGTTGGTAACGGATAGATGTCTTTGCATTTTGTTGTTTTTGGAAATCATGTTTGCCTTGATGTCTAAGTGTTGTAGAATAGATTGCATGTTGGAAATGTGAGCATAAAAAGGGGATAAAGACCTAGTAGGTCACGGATTGCACAATAGGGGAGAAAGGAAGTTTATTTGTGAACTTAGTTAGCTTTTCTTTTCTCTTGATTATTGTTTTTCTTCATAGACATTGTAAGGATTTTGCATTGCATGCATATAAAGGTTGTGAAAATTTGTAAAGTGATGGAAGGATAGGAAAAAGAGGGCCACGACAGTGTTTATTGATGAACTTCTCTTGGGTTTTTGTGGCTGATTATGACAATGGTCTAGATACAATTTATATGCACGTATTGATGTTGGATTGGTATGCAATATTGATAATCGAGAAGAAGGAAAAAGCAAGAAGTGAATGTTATTGCGTTGTAAATATACTGATTTCTATTTTGGTAATGTTTGATATTAATCAAATCTTATTAGTATAGGATTAAGACTTAAACCAAAAACAAGTCATTACACATGCATGTAAGAAATCCTTAAGCGACAGGGTACCTGATTATACTAGATGATTTTTCTAATAGAAACAGTTTGAGTTTATACACCAAATTTTCCAGAAATGAACTTTATTAATTATAGGTCTTTTCCTAAAAATTTCAGCTAAATTGGATAGGTGAAAATGATCGAAATGCCCTTGGAAGCACCTGGGAGCAGTTTTGGCATTTTAGAGAGTATTGGGGGTTAAAAATGTCCAAGTCTAAAATTTAGACCTATGGTTAGTATGAAATTAATTCAAGGGAATTATGATAGAAATTAGAGCCCATAATTAATTTACATGAGGCCCAAAACACAAGGCCTAATTTGAGAGTAAAACTAGCCCAATAAGAATTAATGAGGTAGGAAGTAATTAATCAAAAAAATGCATTTAAATAAGAGTAGTTTAGTATTACTAAAACCTGTAAATTGCCATATAAAATAAATATAGAATAATAATTAATGATGATGTAAAGGTGGTAATAATTTAGTAGTAATAACCTTTAAGATATAGCTTAAGGAAGAGTAGGGCTATTCAAGCCCGGTGTAGGTGCCGGTTTTGGCCAAAACCGGCACCTACACCGGGTAGGCCGGTTTTCAAATATTGGCCACCTACACCTACAGTTAAGGGCAAAAACCGGCCCTTAGCAGTGGAGGTTTAGCGGTGGCGGTTTCAGATTATCCTACATTTATATTGGGCTATTTTTTTAGCATTTTACTCACTTGGCCCAATGTATTTTTTTTCTTTTTTCTTTGGGTCCATTAATCACATATCAATAAAATCTAAACTAATGAAATCCAACTTCCAAAATCAATAAAATTAAAAATCATCTTAAAAGATACGATGAGAATTTAAAGTCCAAAGTAATAAAATCAAAATCAATAAACTTAGAAAACATCACAACAAGATGAGAATCTAAAGTCTAAACCAATAAAATACAAAATAATAAACTTAGAGACGTAACTGTAAGAACATCTTAAAGATGGGTAACTCCTTCAAACTAAAAATAAAAATAAACTTATACACCAAGTTATAATTTATAAAAATAAAAATATTATTCAAACTAATAAACTAACAAAAGCAGAAATGGGGGAGGGGGTCTAAGTCCCAGGGTTTAAAACAAATGGGGAAGGGGCGTCCGGGATGCGTGAACAAATAGGGGAGGGGGCCCGGGGTTTAAAACAAATGGGGGAGGGGGGTCTGGGGTGCGCGAACAAATTAGGTAGGGGGTCCGGGGTTTAAAACAAAACGATTCCTTTTTGTTTTGTTTTGCCAAAAGGGCCTGGGGGAAATGGGGTTGTGTGGGGGAAAACGCGCGGGTGGGGCCGGGGGGAAAATGCTAAATGGGATTATAGGGGAGGGGGAGTCTGCGAAGGGTTTAGGGGGGGCTAAACGTTATATATATATATTTAAAAAGAACTCGGTGTCCTGGGAACCCGATGCCGGGTAACTCGGAAACCGGGAATAGCACCGGGTTTTTTTACAAAACCTTAAACCGGCAACCCGGTGCCGGTGCCACCGGAATTTTTCGGTGGCACTGAACAGCCCTAAGGAAGAGTTATAAAATCAAACACATGTTTTAGGTCAATAAAAATTACAACATAAATGGTACATAGAACGTGCTAATATTGCTTTTCTCTTTTAATGTTAAAATGTCAACTGCACTTTTATTTGCTATATGCATTTCATTAATCGTCTTTGGTGAATTATTTATCAATAATGCATATGGTATGTCATGCTAAATCATCATATCATGGGTATGGGAACATTGTTTGACCGAAACGAAACCTATTCCCAGAGGTGGTTATGAGATCAAGTGACGGAACCGTTCACATTGGGATAGTGCAAGCCACCACTGAGAGGATAGTGGTTGGTATTCCTAGGCAATGGTACAATGCTTGTCTAACCGGTCCTTGTGCCGGGGCAAGGGACAATCCCGAAGGAGAGGAGAGGAGAGACGGACAACCTAGACTCTGGGGGTTAAACAAAGCGTAGTAAGGACACTTCTATCGGACCATAAATGAAAGAAAGTGAAATGACCGAAAAACGGATGCATCATTTCTGCATTGCATCGCTCATATACCATTATTCTATTTATTATGAGTATAGCTTCATCATGATTTCTCACTGCTATGACTGTTTCTGTTTAATTACCTTGTATGTTTTGTCCCCTTTCCCCCCCTTACTGAGTCAATAGGACTCACCCATTTTCTTTGTCTTATATTTTTTATGTGTCACTATGCATATCGAACCCAACAGATGAAGACTTTTCTGAACGTGCAAATTCTAGATATTGACCCCTACATCTTGGTTATCAAGATACGAACCTATGCGATAGATATGCTAGAGGTATATGTGGGGTACGAGCCTCACTGGTACCTTAAGGGGCCACCCATGTCCCCACTCCCCCGCGTAGAGGATTTTGGGCTAGTCGACGTCAATCCAGCCCTCTTACACATAGTTCCTCCTCCGCCAGCCCCACCGGTGGAGGAAACTAAAGAAACAGAGATTATATACCTGACCTCCTATACTGAACCAGAGGATGAGTAGACCTCAATGGTAGTAGTTTCTTTTTGTCTTAGGGTGGGTTTTAGTTAGCTTGTGTTTCTGATAAAGTAGTTTCACAGATGTTGAAGTGCGGAAAGCTTAGATAGCTTCCACTTTTGTATCCATCCTCTTTACTTTTGTATTCCTCTTGGAGTATAATTTTGTAAAAGAGAAACTTCGTGATCTTAGTGGGAACCGTGTTTTTATATTTTCAAAAATTTCTCTTATCTTATTTCTTTCTTTATGTTATCTTTTCTTTTATCGTTCTTTCCTATAACTTCCAAAAATTTCCAAACTTTAAAGATTATCTCTTAATATCGCTTTTTCGTAAAAATTACTACAAATATTATTTTTCCTTCCTTAATAAATTTCTAATTACAAAACTATTTTAAATTAAACATTTTCGCTAAGTTTTTTCAAAGCCAAACATCAGTACTTCATAGATTAGGTCGTAATTGTGTTTGCTGTGTGCATACCATCTCTATAGGTGAGCCTAGGGGGTACGTACTGGCACGAGGCATGGCAATTGTTCCACGTAAAAGGATTGCCATTATAACCCAAATCTACTAATCCACGAGAAGAGATAAAATACCGTAAGCCTCCAGTAGAAGAACTAGCAAAAGGTCGCCCACCTCTTTTTTCACTTTGGGAAGAAACTGAGTTAAAATCACCAACAATCATCCAAGATTCAGAGTGAGATGCAGCCAAACATTGTAATGAGTCCTAAAACCATGACTTGTCACAATAACTAGAAGGACCATAAGCAAGAGTCAATAAGGAGTGATGAGGGAGATCAAGATACACAAACACATTAAGCATCCATTGAGAACAGCTGAGAATTTTTACAGGGATATTGGGACGCTACAAAAACAGCAAACCACCTTTAGTACCTACAGGTGGTGCAAAAGCAAAAAGAGAGAAACCAAACTTATGCACAAGCAGTAGTTTGATTTTCTCTAAGCTTGGTCTCCAAAAGAAACACACAGTCAGGATTATAAGTAGATATAAGGCCCTAAGTGCTCTGCCAACCGAGGCTTGACCAAGGCCTCAACAGTTCCACGAAACCAGAATCATGGAGCTTTTGGAGGGTCTTTGAGGTCAGCCTCATCCACCTGAGAGTCCATCAGGACAGTAAACGGATCATCATATAACGTCAGTGCTTTGGCCAGCTTGTTCAGTCGGGTTTGGTTCCTCTTAAATACTGTTAAAGCTTTCTTAGACTGACGCAGGACTGCCAATATCGGGTCATTAGGATCACCAGCCAGGAGTGCTTCTTCAGCAGGATCAGGAGAAACTACAACTTTCTTTTCACGGGTGCGGAGTTCCACATCAGCAGCTGCATCAAGTTTGAGTTTGCCTTTGCACTACCAAAAGGCGTCTGTTGCCACGATGTTGGAATAAAAGGTTGGTGCAGGAGAATCAGCAAAAGCTTGAGCAACAGGGATAGCATGTGGCCCGTCAGAAACCAACAACTCAGGAGACAAAGAGACATCATAAACGGCTTCAACCAGCACCTACTTTCCTTTAGAACACAGATAAGGCCGATCGTGAGGATAAAGATGATGAGTCAGCAGCACGTGTTGGGTAGGGAGCCAGGGTGATACACTGACGACCAGAAGAAAGAGCATGAGCAGATTCTAAAAATTCTTCAAGTGAAGCCCCCTTGAACTCAGCTGGAGGAGCTTCCACGGATGCAAAAGTGTCAATAAAGTCATGTGTAGCAATATAGGTGGGAGGATAAGGTCAGTTTGCATGGGTTCCAGGCACGAAAGAGCGAACTCATTTGCCTCTATATCAGAAACGATCGGGCTATTTGGAGGAGTAGGAGTGATCTCTTCAATGGCTGAGATAAGGCTAGAGGGAGGAGAGGCAGTCGGGTGGAAGACAGAGGTAGGAGACACGGGAGATGTAGGGAGATGTGCCATTGTGCAAGGAGCTGCAACTGAATGGGGTGGCCATGCATCGTGATTCTTTATAGTCGAAGGAGAGAGGGGTGACTTGGTCAAGCTTTCCAAAGCTGACAAGAGTACCTGAACCACCTTAGGAGTGTACTGTGCAGTAGGGATAGCTGGCGATGTGGTAGACACAAACAGACAAAAAGGAGCTGCATTGTGTAGAAATTGTTCCTGAAGGTGCGATCAAAGGGGCTGCATTTAGTTAGGAATTCTGCTATATTAGAAGTAGCTTGCAATGATGAGGAGATCGATGCTAACGGCATTAAATGACTTGTGATGATCGAATTGTCAGAAGAGTGCTTTTTGTCGTGTATAACAGCTGCAGCATGAGCCACGTGTGTAGACAGATTAACACCAGGTAGCAATGAAGGGTCCGGATGAGCTCCAGTCCATTGGATGAGAGAGTGGTTGACCACATTCTTGGATTGATCCGAAACATGTAGATCTGGTCCTGGACGAGGAAGACCACCTGAAACCTGACTGCCATAAATTCCAGGAAGAAATTTCTGATGAACTTTTGATGATGAAGTAAAAAGAGAGCTATCCCATGAATTTGCACGTAAACAGGGACCAAACCTCTGAAAATCATTCTATAAAATTTAACGAGGACACAGAAAGAGAATGACCTATACGGCCACATTTCTAGCAAAAATCCGAAAGTTTTTCATATCGAAAACAAATAAAATCATTGGATAAATTGGGACGAGGTAATGAAAAATCATCTTTGAGAGGACTGCAAATATTAAATCAAACTTTGATACGAAAGAATCGTTCGCAAGAAATCCCGTATGGAAGCTTCCCAAGCTCTAATAGTTGCCCAGTGGAGGAGCTAATGTCGGAAATAATTTGCTGAGTCATGCCAGCCATTGGGAGACCATGGAGTTGAATCCAAAAGGATGACATGGAGAGATCCACTTCATCAATGGTCATAACAGGCGAGCAATGATGGAGCACAAGGAGGTGACCCTTAAAATTCCATAGAGCCAATTGCAGTACTTGTACTTGTCCATGGAGCGGGAGAAGTGGAACAAATAAGTAGAGTTTTCCATTGCTTCTATCTTCAGATCAATAGAAAACTTCCAAACAACTAAAATTGTGTTGATAATGATGGATTTTCCAGGAAGCTTCAGTCCAATTATTTTACCAATCAACACGGTCCCGGAAATAGGGGCTGCCAAATCCATGTGTAGAGATATACGCTCTGGGAGAGAACCTCACAACATTTCTTCAGTTCTACGAGTGAGAAGATCCATTTCAGTATTGATGTCATCCATGAGGGAAAAGAGCAGACAGGATAAAGGGAGAAGAGTGGAAATTTGATGACCAGTGATCTTTAGAAAAGCTAGAGAGAGCTGATAATGGAAGATGTAGAAGAGGGGAGAGGGACTGGAGAAGGAAAGAGATAAAGAGGTTAAGGGGAGAAGGAAAGGAACCAAGCAAAACGCCGGGAAGGAAAAGAGAGACGAAACTCTCAAGGGAAAAGAGGGAAGCTATCGGTTACATGAAAAAAGATCTAATTATATTCTCTTTTGTCGTTATTTTCAATCGTTGGGGTGGTAATTTCTAATTAATTTTTCTGTTTGCGCCTGAAATTTGGACTTCGAGCAATGGGCTTCTGGTTTCGTGGTCTATGCTTGTTATCTTCTTGAAATTTTAGGAGTGGGAGGGCTTGTGGATATCATTAGTTATGTTGTTAAAGATACTACTAGTGCTGTTAGAAGTATGCCCTAAAAACCAGTTTTATTTAAAGATGATTATAAGATAATTATTTATTTTGTGATTATCACATTTGTTTATTTATTTATGGGTATTGTGTTGTGGCATAAGATGTCACACAGTTATTGTTAAGTGACATTGTAGAGAAGTCATGCGATTAATGAATCAAAGGTGGAGAGTATGACTTTTCGATTCCTTATTTACTTGACGTTTGTTCTAAACCAAGGTACATGTTTATGTAATAGGTCTACACTCGTTGTGCCTCTATAAATAGGATGATGGACTCTTCATTGAGGTGGTGACCTTAAGCAAATGAGTGGATTCATTGTAAGAGTATATGCATTGAACGAGATCAATATGAATATCTTCTAAAGTGATCACTGATGGTGAGAATGATATTCGGCACAATCGACTTATGGTATCCTTAAACCTGAGAGGTTTATATGGAATTGTTTGTTGTATACTTGTGCTCTGACCGAGTCATTTGATGATGATCTTTATAGGTCAAATATTCCAAACAAAGTTGGGTCTTGTATATAGTAAATAGTTTTGTATAGATGCTCAATAAGGAATCCACCAGTCTCTTAACGAGATAGTATATTCATTAAATCTGTATGGGGTTGAACTTGGAAAATCACTGGCCAGTGTAATTAATAAATTGTTTTGGAAATAATTTGGGAGTTCAACAAATTATATTGGAATTAAGAATTATATGAGCTAGGGATTTAATGGATATTATTCTGATCCTATTGGTCTCCACTTCATCAATGGTCATAACAGGCGAGCAATGATGGAGCACAAGGAGGTGACCCTTAAAATTCCATAGAGCCAATTGCAGTACTTGTACTTGTCCATGGAGCGGGAGAAGTGGAACAAATAAGTAGAGTTTTCCATTGCTTCTATCTTCAGATCAATAGAAAACTTCCAAACAACTAAAATTGTGTTGATAATGATGGATTTTCCAGGAAGCTTCAGTCCAATTATTTTACCAATCAACACGGTCCCGGAAATAGGGGCTGCCAAATCCATGTGTAGAGATATACGCTCTGGGAGAGAACCTCACAACATTTCTTCAGTTCTACGAGTGAGAAGATCCATTTCAGTATTGATGTCATCCATGAGGGAAAAGAGCAGACAGGATAAAGGGAGAAGAGTGGAAATTTGATGACCAGTGATCTTTAGAAAAGCTAGAGAGAGCTGATAATGGAAGATGTAGAAGAGGGGAGAGGGACTGGAGAAGGAAAGAGATAAAGAGGTTAAGGGGAGAAGGAAAGGAACCAAGCAAAACGCCGGGAAGGAAAAGAGAGACGAAACTCTCAAGGGAAAAGAGGGAAGCTATCGGTTACATGAAAAAAGGATCTAATTATATTCTCTTTTGTCGTTATTTTCAATCGTTGGGGTGGTAATTTCTAATTAATTTTTCTGTTTGCGCCTGAAATTTGGACTTCGAGCAATGGGCTTCTGGTTTCGTGGTCTATGCTTGTTATCTTCTTGAAATTTTAGGAGTGGGAGGGCTTGTGGATATCATTAGTTATGTTGTTAAAGATACTACTAGTGCTGTTAGAAGTATGCCCTAAAACGCCAGTTTTTGATTTACAAGAGGTGATTATGAGATGATTATTTCTTTTGTTTTATCGCATTTGTTTATTTATTTATGGGTATTGTGTTGTGGCATAAGATGTCACACAGTTTTATTGTTAAGTAACATCGTAAAAAAGTCATGCCAATCTGAACACCGTATAGAGCGCATTTATAAGTAGGATAGCCCGCAGCACGTCACCGCACTCTCTCTAGTATCTCTGTTCATTGACGATCTCAGTTTAATACGGAGCAAGGTACATGTTTCGTATATAAGTTGGAACACTGCGAGTTCCTGCTATTAAATAGAATGATGGACTCTGTCATTGAGGTGGTGACCTTAAGCAAATGAGTGGATTCATTTGTAAGAGTACATGCATTGAACGAGATCTAATATGAATATCTTCTAGAAGTGATCACCGATGGTGAGCAATGATATTCGGCACAATCGACTTATGGTATCCTTAACCTGAGAGGTTTATATGGAATTGTTTGTTGTATACTTGTGTCTGACCGAGTCATTTGGTGATGATCTTTATAGGTCAAATATTCCAGACAAAGTTGGGTCTTGTACATAGTAAATAGTTTTGTATAGATGCTCAATAAGGAATCCACCAGTCTCTTAACGAAATAGTATATTCATTAAATCTGTATGGGGTTGGACTCTGGAAAATCACTGGCCAGTGTAATAATAAATTGTTTTGGAAACAATTTGGGAGTTCAACAAATTACAATTGGAATTAAGAATTATATGAGCTAGGATTTAATCGGTGATATTTTCTGATCCTATTGGCTCATGTGGAATATAGTATGGTGGAAATGATAAATAAGTTAATATTGTTGGCAAAAGGGATTTCACAAATCAATCTCAAAATTCTCGGGGGTGAATTGTAATATGTTGATGGACATGGTTACAATTAGTAGAAGCCCAAAATTCGGAATAAAAGAATATAAGGGAGTTAATGGAAAAAGAGTTTTTCCATGTGATCCTACGGCCGAGATTTGAGATCCCTAACGATCCCACGCATATCACAGCTAGGGTTTTCATATATAAGGATAGCTATGAGATAGTCTACTCTAGTAGATTTAATGGACTAATTGTTAGTCTGAGAGTTTGCCATCAAGACTCAGAGAAAACCCTAAGATAGTTGTGAGCGTGGAGAGGAGGCAGAACACTTGAGCTGCTATTATGGAATCTCGAGATTTGAATGAGTTCGACAAGAACCTGAAAATTATAGAGAATTCTCGGATCTATCATTGGTTAGTTTTCCGCAAAAAACTTAGAAAATCAAAAGTTGAACCTCATTTGAAATTCACCCACTTGAAATCTTTCACGATCTGATTGTCTCTTTCCTCTATTTGATTCGCATGAGATACGAATTCCTTTGTTTCGTTTACGCTTTATAAAATTATCACATGTTTTACCATTCTTGAAGCCGCATGAAAACAAACAAATTTTTTTGGTATGAGATATTGTGATAGTTTTGTTAATTGCGTGAAAGAGAATAATCAATAATCGTAGTTTGAATTCGATCTGTTATTGTTTCTTTTTGTGACAATAGTATTGGTAAAAGCCTATTCGGAAATTGTTGTGATTATTGTTCTTAAGAGAAAGAAAAGGGTTTTCTTTTTCTTCTTATGAGTGTGACCGGCAACAAGGGATGGCTGCCGCCTCACAACCGACCGGAGGGGAGCCCAGTGTGACTGGGGCAGCCCTCTGGCCAGAGGAGGTGGAGGTCCGGCAGCCATAAGGCCGTGGACCACCACCACACCCGTGTGAGACACGGGTGTGGGTGCCATTTGGCTCCAATCGGCGGCCAGCCGTGCGCCGGTAGGTACAGCCCACCGCTGGAATGGCCTGCCAATGTCCGGCCTTGGCTAAGTGGCCAGCAGTGCTGCTAGCCACTGGTCATCCCCTCCAAGGGGCCGAACGGTGCCCAGGCATAGAGATGCCTGGGTCGTGCGTTTTGGGCCGGGTGGGTAGGGAAACTTTGCCCTACCAGGCCCAGGGGCCCAATGTTTATTAAAGGGTGTTTAAAGACGCATGGGCCGAAATTTTTTTAAAAAGGGGCCCGTCATGTTTTAAAAGGTTGGGTTTTTTCTTCTTAAAATCGTTTGGGCCAGAGAAGTTTTAAAAAGGAGAAGCCCAAATTTTTGTTTGATAAAAAGTTGTTGGGCTACTTAGTTTTAAATTGATAGGAAATTTTTTTAAAATTTAGCCCATATCTCATGTTGTTTTAACATATTGGGCCAAATAGTTTCATTTATAAAAGAAAAAGCCTAATTTTCTAAAGAGAGGCCCAGTTCAGTTATAAAGTAGAAAGGAGAGAGAGCCAATGGATTCGGTTCGGGTTTGACCCGGACCATGACCCATCACCGAACGGGTTGGACCCGGATCGGTGGTCAAACGTTGACCGTTGACCAACATGGTTTGATCGGGTTGACCCAGTTTGACCGTTGACTTTTTTATTTAAAAAAAAAAAATTTAAATGCAAGGGTTAAATGGGATTGTTTAGAGGAAACTAATCCCATGGCCACCCCATTGTTGGTAAATGAGAATTCTATTTTATTGAGGTTGGATGAAACTAAAATAGGGGATTCCAATTTCTTAATTTTATAGTTTGTCTCGTTTATTTCTTTGGAAGATAAATGAGGATGTATGAGGAGTGGGGGTGTTGACTAAAATAGCGGTACTGACCCATTTCAAAATTACATTTAAATTAGACGATGGTTGCCCTTAATCAAATAAACACGTACGCTAAAATAGTGAATATCGTGTTTGTTTGATGGCCAAAAGGAATGTCAAGAATTACGAATAATTACATGCTATGAGTATGTGACATGAGATGAATTCGTAATGGATAATTATTATTCGCTTTTACAAGATGTGCCCATGGTTACTAAAATAGTATCATGTGCATATGAGGTAAGAGTTCTTGATACCCACTAGTGACACAGAATATAATTGTTATATTCTAGATTTTTCTTGATTGCAATGTCGTAGTGGGAGGTACCATTAGTTATTCAAAAACCCGATGCTAGTGGAATATAAATACATGTGATTATTCTTTCTTTGTTTTTGCAGATTCAATATGTCATATCTTTATCCTTCATATGATATTTTAGGACTGGATCAAAATGTTATTGATCGAAATATGATTCCTTCTAAAGATATGCTAATTATAGATGCGAATTTGATGGATTGTCCATTAAATTCTTGGTGCGTCGATTCAGGCGCTGCCTCTCACATTTGCAATACGTTGCAAGGGTTTAAAGAAACCGGAGGTTGAATAAAGGGAAAAAATGTGTTAAGAATGGGAACGACTGCAAATGTTGCAGCAACATCCATTGGTATTTTTCACTTGAGTCTATAAAGAAATAAAACTTTGATTTTGGATGACTGTCTTTATGTGCCAGAAGTTCGTAGAAATTTGATCTCAGTTTCAAAACTTTGTTTATCAGGACATTCACTATTTTTCGGTTCTAAACTTGTTATCAAATTTAAAAATCAGTTTGTAGCTTCTGGTACTATGAATGATGGTTTATATATTTTGGATATTATGGTAGACTCTGTGAATAATATTGAGAAAGATGCTGATACCAGTGTTACAACTCTGAAAAGGAAGAGGGATGTGAATCCCACTTATTTGTGGCATCTGAAACTTGGTCATGCTAATCTGGATAGGATCAATAGATTAGTGAGGGATGAGCTATTAGATTTTTTGAAGGTCAAACCCTACCCTATATGTGAACCTTGGTTGGAAGGTAAAATGACCAAAAACCCTTTTAAGGAAAAATGATAAGAGCTACTAGTCTATTGGAGTTAGTACACACTTGATGTATGTGGTCCATTTAACCACATAGCCAAAAGAGGTTTTTCCTACTTCATTACTTTTTCAATGATTATTCCAGGTATGGTTATCTATACCTGATGAAACAAAAAATTTGAAACCTTTGAAAAGTTCAAAGAATTTCATATGGAAGTAGAAAACCAATTGGAAAGGAGTATCAAGATACTCAGGTCTGACAGAGGAGATGAATACATCTCTGGTGAATTTCAAACATATCTACGAGATAAAGGCATCATATCTCAGATGACTCCCCGTGCTACACCACAACACAATGGTGTTGCAGAAAGAAGAAATCGAACCTTATTGGATATGGTTCGATCAATAATGAGCATATCTGAATTACCTATATATTTTTAGGGTTACGCCTTGGAGGCAGCTGTTTATATCTTAAACAGGATACCCACTAAGTCAGTTCCAAAAACTCCTTATGAATTATAGACTGGTAAAAGACCTAGTCTTAATCATTTGAGAGTATGTAGATGTCCAGCTCACGTTAAAGTGTTTAATGTGGGAAAGCTGGAATCAAGGACTATAAAGTGTGTATTTGTAGGTTACCCAAAAATGGCCACTGGATATCATTTTTATGATCCATGTGATAAAAAGGTAATTATCAGCAGGAACACAACTTTTCTTGAAGAAGAGTATTGCCTTAGTACAGGTAGAAGCGAAGATTGTTCTTGGAGAACAGTCTGCTGAGCCAGTAACTCAGGCAGATGAGATCAATGAAAGGAATATTACTGAACCTACTAATGAGTCTGAAGAGTTCAGAACTCAAGAGCCTTGACGTAGTACAAGGGTAATTAGACCTCTAGTGAGATTATCATTGCTAAATGAGATTTATCAAATGGAATCGAGGGGTTGGATGATGATCCATACAATTACCAAGAGGCTATATGTGACAAGGATGCAGCACACTGGAAAGTGGAAATGGAGTCTGAGATGGACTCCATGTACTCCAATGAGGTCTAGACCCTTGTTGATCAACCAGAAGGCATTAAGCCTATAGGTTGTAAATGGGTGTTCAAAAAGAAAGAGGAGGACCCACTGGATAGGTAGAGACCTTTAAAGCCAGACTGGTAGCGAAGGTTATACTTAAAAACATGGTATTGACTATGAGGAAACTTTTTCACCAGCGGCTATGATGAAGTCCATCAGAATTCTGTTATCTATTGCAGCTCATTATGATTATGAGATATGGTAGATGGATGTTAAAACCGCATTTTTGAATGGGTACATCCACGAGGAGATTTATATGGAACAACCTGAGGGTTTCCAATCTCCAGATAATGAGGCAAAAGTGTACAAACTGAATAAGTCCATGCATCACGTTGTTGGAACATGCGTTTTGATGAAAAGATCAAAGAGTTTGGTTTTTCATAAAACATGGATGAGCCTTGTATATACAAGGAGATTAGTGGGAGTTCAGTGATAGTTTTGATTTTGTATGTTGATGATATTCTACTTATAGGGAATGACGTCGGGGCGATGTCATTCATGAAAACATGGTTGGCGAACCATTTTTCAATAAAAAGACCTCAGGAAAGCGTCCTATGTTCTTGGAATCAAATTGTTTAGAGACCGAGAAAAGAGGCTTTTGGGACTTTCACAAGTCCACTATATTGACAACATACTGGCAAGGTTTAGTATGCAGGATGCCAAGAAAGGGTTCTTACCTTTTAGGCATAATATTCATCTCTCCAAAAGGATGTCTCCCGAGACACAAGAAGAGAGAGATAAGATGAGGTCATGTCCTTATGTTTTGGCTGTAGGGAGCCTTATGTATGCAATGCTTTATACAAGGCCAGATATTAGTCATGTTGTTAGTATTGTGAGTAGATATCGATCAAATCCAGGTCCTGAACACTAGACAGCAATTAAGCATATCCTCAAGTATTTAAAAAGGAACCAAACACTACATGTTGGTGTTTGGAGGTGAGGATTCGCAAATATATAGAAAGAAGGTTTCATCTTATACGTGACATAGTGAACCGGGGTGATGTGGTTATGAACAAGATAATGTCAGCTGAGAACATTTCAGACCCGTTCACAAAGATATTGATGCAAAAGGTGTTTGAGAAACATTTAGAGTCAATGGGAGTCAAGTATATGTATAACTGGTTTTAAGTGCAAGTGGGAGATTGTTAGAAGTATGCCCTAAAAACCAGTTTTATTTAAAGATGATTATAAGAGAATTATTTATTTTGTGATTATCACATATGTTTATTTATTTATGGGTATTGTGTTGTGGCATAAGATGTCACACAGTTTTATTGTTAAGTGACATTGTAGAGAAGTCATGCCAATGATTAATGAATCAAAGGCGGAGAGTATGACTTTTCGGTTCTTTGTTTACTTGACGTTTGTTCTAGACCAAGGTACATGTTTATGTATATAGGTCTACACTCGTTGTGCTCTATTAAATAGGATGATGGACTCTGTCATTGAGGTGGTGACCTTAAGCAAATGAGTGGATGCATTGTAAGAGTACATGCATTGAACGGGATCTAATATGAATATCTTCTAGAAGTGATCACCGATGGTGAGAATGATATTCGGCACAATCGACTTATGGTATCCTTAGACCTGAGAGGTTTATATGGAATTGTTTGTTGTATACTTGTGCTCTGACCGAGTCATTTGGTGATGATCTTTATAGGTCAAATATTCCAGACAAAGTTGAGTCTTGTATATAGTAAATAGTTTTGTATAGATGCTCAATAAGGAATCCACCAGTCTCTTAACGAGATAGTATATTCATTAAATCTGTATGGGGTTGAACTCTGGAAAATCACTGGCCAATGTAATTAATAAATTGTTTTGAAACAATTTGGGAGTTCAACAAATTACAGATTGGAATTAAGAATTATATGAGCTAGGGAAATCGGTGATATTATTCTGATCCTATTGGCTCATGTGGAATATAGAATGGTGGAATGATAAATAAGTTAATATTGTTAAAAAGGGATTTCACAAATCAATCTCAAAATTCTCGGGGGTGAATTGTAATATGTTGATGGACTTGATTACAATTAGTAAAGCCCAAAATTCGGAATAAAAGAATATAAGGAAGTTAATGGAAAAATAGTTTTTCCATGTGATCCTACGGCCGAGATTTGAGATCCCTAACGATCCCACGCATATCACAGCTAGGGTTTTCATATATAAGGATAGCTATGAGATAGTCTACTCTAATTCATTTTAATGCACTAATTGTTGGTCTGAGAGTTGCCATCAAGACTCAGAGAAAACCCTAAGATAGTTGTGAGCGTGGAGAGGAAGGAGGCAGAACACTTGAGCTACTATTGTGGAATCTCGGATTGTGAGTTCGACAAGAACCTGAAGATTATCGAAGAATTCTCAGGATCTAAGAAGAGAGTTGGTAAGTTAATTTTCGCAGACAAACTATCAAGTGCATCGGTTGTAACTGATCATCTCTTGCTTCCGTTTGTTTGTTGAACCACCGCAGTATGTTCTTTCATGTGTAACATCAACGCTGATAGTTCTGCTTCAAAGGGCGCGATTCAGAACAGAAAATGGTTAATCTTCTTGTTTACGATTGTACTCGCAGCATATTTGAAGGAGAAAAATGAAAGTTTTGGTGATAGCTTCTGTTCAAGGATATCTTATGAGTTATTATGGAATCTAGGACAGCAAGACAGGCTCTATGGTTGGAATTAAAGTTCTAGGCATATTGACCCGTGTCTTGTCACTCACTCAAAAATTGAGCAACACAGAGACTATCCCAAGTATAGGAGTTATGTTGTGCAATAATTAGCCCAAAGGCCAGATCGTCTCCTTAGGGAAAATGGACTAATTTCAAATTCTCAAAGAAATAAGGAGAAATAGTAACAAAGAGAAAATAAAAATGGTGATATGTGCAATGAGTGTAAAAATAAAGGATAAAAGTTACTGAACATAGTTCAAATTCGTATTTTTGGATCTGGGAGTTTGAAACTGTTGGAAATATCCCCTCAAAACCAGTTATTAGAATAACTATAAGATAATTATTTCTTTTATTGTTACATGTATTTAATACTAGTTAGATATAATGTTGTAACATAGGATGTTACACAGTTATATTGTTAAGTGAAATTGTAGAAAAGTTATGCCAGTGATTAACAAATCAAAAGGCGGGAGTATGACTTTTCAATTCGTTGTTCACTTGACAGTTGTTCTAGATGAGGTATATACCTATATACAAATAGGTCTACACTCGTTATGCCTCTATTAAATAGCATGATAGACTCCGTCATTGAAGTAGTGACCTTAGGCAAATGAGTGCTATGATTATTGATATTGTAATTGTTTCATGAACTCAATTATATGATGCCAAGACCTAACTAAATATTCTTTGTGCAGAATGATTAATTACTCTCTGGACCCATAAAAGACAAGACACGATCAAATGGAGACATGACAGAACAAGAGAGCTTTTAGAAGATGTCAACTGTCTATGAGCAAGAGAAAAGCCAGCCTATGAGAGAAGATTCCTTGTAACCAAATTTGACATCTTTTGCCTCTTTCCTTTAATCGATTTTGGTATCTTTTCTCTAACAAAATTTGGTTATCTTTTTTTTCTCTCTTCTAACCCAATTTTGCATATTTGTTTGTGAAAAAATTAACAAAAAAAGGGATCAAAGTTTGAAAAAAAAAACACCTTAACAACGAATCGAAGTTTAAAAACGATACTATTTTGAAAACATGAGCTTGTTCTTCATCAAGAACAGGAAGAACAACAAGAACATGAAGAATATGAAGAACATCAATAGATGTAAGAATCATTTTGAAAACGCAATAGATTCCCAATAATCTTCTTGAAAACTTTTGAATCAAAATCAAAGATAACCATCCTAAACTTTACCTCTAGCAAAACCAAAATCCTCTTTCGATCTTCTAAGCTTTGTTTCTTCATTTTCTACTCAAATTCACTTTTATTTCTTCTAGCCTTTCCATTTCTTCACTACTCGGTTTTTCTCTTCTCTGTGAAAGCACTATGATTTCAATCAAATGGCAAGTTCTCTCAATTGCCGAACCCCTCTATTTATAGGCTTCGAAGGCTTAGTTGCTAAGTTTCGTCAATTGTCCAACCGATTATTCTTTCATCCTTATCCACAAGTCATCTCTATTGGCTTTTAGTCACAATCCATATTTTGATGATAACAATAAAGAAATTGAACTAGATAATCGAGATCCAACTAAGCATGGAAATAGAAATCAATCAAGCAACGACCATATCATATAAAGCGACTCAGAAGTGAAGACTCAAGACTCTAGGGTAAACTTTGTAACTCTAAGGTCTCATTAGTAGAAGGATTTGAATCACACACTGCATATTTTTCAAAACCAATCATAAACCTTTTTATCTCAATTTCAAGTTTGGTAAATAAAATATGTCTCAAGCATTTTCAAATCATACCTTTATAACTCCCAAATCTCTTTTATATCCTTGGAGAGTTAGATTTGGAGATAGGGTCTTAAGATAGTCAAAAATCATGCTTCAAAATATTTTTAGATTGTTGTTTTAGTTATAGCGATTGATCGGTTGGTATACCGGCTGACCAAGTATCAACTGCTTCATATAGCGGTCAATCGATACAACTTAAGTTTTGACAAACTCATCCCCAATAGCTAGAAACGGCCATTTTTGTCTTGAAGCTTATAAATAGACCACTGTTCAGCTTGAAAAATGTGCTGGAACGACCATTGATCATTTATCAAGTTTGAGTGATATCAAAACCTTCAAATCTTAGATTTTTCATCTCATTCACACAAAATTCTCTCACTTTCATTTCCTTGCTATTGTGTGAAATCAAAGAGATAGATTTTCATTGTAATATCCATTCCATTGAGGGAGTCTTGTTGTTGTAAAATCACTCTACTTCATTATTAGAAGAGAGAGATTCTCTTGTGGCCTTTCGGTGAGGTGTGTTCATTGAAAGAAGGAGGTTTGTGAGGGTGTTCACAAAACTCGATCTTGAGACATGGAGAGCTACTTCTCAAAGCTCAAGTGTAAGAAACTATTCCTTGGTGTAAGGGAACTAGTGGAGAAATCTCAAGGCTTGTGAAGGAGCTTGAGGGGTGGATGTAGGCAGATTTGCCGAACTACCTAAAAATCTTGTGTTTGCTCTCTCTCTAACTCTCTCTTTATTTTCAGCACTCTTGTATTAATTATTGCATATTGGTTGTAGTGGGATTGTTTTAACTTTACAAACACATTTTTGGGGCTGAATCGAAAAAGTTTTTAAAACTCAATTCACTACCTCTTGGGTTGTCTTAATCTTAGAACTCCAATCTCTATCGAGAAGTTGATACCAAGGTTAACGGGGGAAAGGCGTGGGACATCTCGTGAGCACCTCGAGATGGTTGGAATGCTTTAGGTGAAATGGATACCTCGGAATAGTAATGAGACTTCAGGATAATGAGAAGGTCAAGAAAGTGTATGGGTATCTCGGGATATTTGTGGGAATGTCGGGAAACACTTTGGAATATACTCTAACTCATACACTCAGATAGATAAGCTCATCACCCAAGTAGAACACGAAGGGATACAAAGATCATCACCTAATGTAATTCAACATGGGATACAGAGCAAAAACTAGTCACCTATCGGAATCCACCGAAAGATATAAGAGTTGAACTTGCTACCTATCCGAATCCATCGAAGGATAAGAATTGAACTTGCCACCTATTGGAATCCGCCAAAGGATAAGAGTTTATAGAAGAAATCCTTCCTCAAAGTAGCCTAAGACTCAAGTTATATAAACACTTAAAATCTCTATTTTTCCACTACTAGAGAGAGGTTTAAATAGTAAAGCTTGGAACAACCCTCTAAGCATGAGTAAATGAGAAATACAACTTTTAAAATATTAATTGAAACTTAGGAAACATAAAATTCTATTAGGAAAATGAAAAGACATATTGAAAATCCAAAAGAAAAAGCTAAAAATAGCAAAATCGTCCAAAATTCGCTAGACCTCGAAATTAGCTGCCAGCCTGACCTCCTGGAGTAATTTAACCATAACTTCATCTAGAAAACTCCAAATTGTACGTTGTTTGATGTGTTGGAAACTAAACTCATAGAGCTTTCTAACAAGTCATAACTTGAATAGATACTCTTTGTAAATCATTCCATACTTTAATTTCAATCATGACCTTCAATGCTGACCACACCTGTGTCACAAGTCATCTCTATCTCTATCCACAATTTCCTCTCTATCCACAACTTTATCTCTATCCACAATTATCTAAAATAATGACTTTTAGGGCATACTTTTTACAATCGCAAGGTTCTATTACATCATCGAGTACTTGGGCCTTCCCTGCGTAGAAGGATTTCTACCGCTGCACAAAAGGGTTAGGTATCATCTGTGCACATTTCAAGAGTCCGGTGACTCGACGAGACGAAAGGAGGTGTTTAACTAGAGACATTCATCACTGAGAAACATTGTGGAACGAACCTTTTTGCACTTGAAGAATAGGTGGATATTTTAAACAACTTGTTGCGATACCCTTTAGCGAGATAGCAAAATATTATAATTGTGTGTTATTTTCTTCACAATTTTCATTCGAGTGTGCGGCAACCCCGAAAGTTGGTACCCATATTATGCAGACCATATTGGCTAGCAGAAAGATGACGTCGGTATTTTTCAGTAAGGCGAGCGGATGTGTAGCCCATAACACCTCTTCTCAACTAGTGGCCATACACGCAAAACGAGAAGAAATTACGGATTTGATGAATGGGCGAACGAGTGATTATCTTCAAGCGTAGGCTAGAGTGATGGTTATTTTGTGGTCGTGTGGTTTACTGGTATGGCTAGTTTGTGTCCATATCTGAACATTTTAATATTTTATGCTTTTGCACGGTGTTGAATATTTGAATATATGACTATATCATCCGTATATTGTTCTCGTTTATTGCAAAAAGTGCCAGACATTATCTAGAATCTTGAGCGAGACGATGACCCATGATGGACCATATATATTCTAATTGCGGAGCATAGGCCCTATGCGCATTTACATAGCTTGTACGGACAAGAATTACAGATGATAGTTTTATCGGTCTCCACTACAAGGGGTTTGTATTTTTCATTTCCTTTGTTTTGCTTATGGCCATAGCGATATTAATCGAGATCTGTTGGGTTTGCAGGACCACACTTGGCAGGGAAGAAGCTAGGATTTCCCTTAAGGAAGGCCAAATATAATTTTTACTTGAATTTTTTTTTTTCTAATCGGGTGCCCAAGCTAGCTTAGGGTGTACCTCGACTAATCTCAAAGCCTTTAAATTTTCATTATAATCAAAATAAGCATAGTCAAAGTGTAACAGACATACTCTAAAACTTAAAAAAGAAATCAATTTTAAACTTTAAATTAACTGTAAAAGCCATTAAGGGAAAAAAAACTGTGAAAGCCAAATTTTCATCAATTATGCTAATTAAACCGGACGTTCATTCAACGAGTAAAAGTCATCAATTATTATATCAATACTAAAACTTTGTGCACGCCGAATGCAATCAAAAGTTTAAAATCTTCGGAATAAAGGACTCATAAACTATTGACAAAGGCATAAAAGTAATATTAAAATATAGCCAAAATAACATAGGCAAGCATAAATAACAGAGCAATAATATATAATTGGACAATAATAATGAAATGGGTATGCTTTTGGGAAAAAAAAAAAGACAATAATAATTAAATGTATTAACATTTAGAATTCTAACTTTAAAGAGAAATTTTTATATGTGTAATGCAAAGAGTTTATTGTATTCCAAGGGTTAAGTATGTATTTTGAGATTTTTTGTAGATGAGGTAAAATAGTGGGAGAGAGAGAAAAGAAAGGTCATTGAGAGTAAATCAAGACAATAAGAGTGTAAATCGTGAGAGGCAGGAAGTGAGTGTCACATCCCTCGTGTTCATTTTAAGTCTCTAAGCTCTCTTTGTAGTAACAGAGATGCATAAAAGGTGAGATTACGACAAGTCATTATCCTACAAGTCTCAAGACTGTAGTATTTTCCTTGAGGTATATAAAGATTACTATGTAATAAGGAAAATCAGCGGAAGACTTGTAAACATAACTCAGGAGACAAAATGGTGAAAATAGGAATCAAATTCAAATAAAATAGACTGATATACTAGAAAGCAAGCAAAGCCATGACATAAATAGGAAAAACAGTACTCTGAAAAATAAAATAAAAGAAAAATAACCAATCCGTTGGGGTTAGGGATTAGAGGAAGACTTTAGGTCCTTACAAAACCTAGGCTAACATAGGTAAGCCTATATTAGGATCTCTAACCCTATTGTTCAAGATTAATTACAGACAAGCCCCACTATGTAAAGGAAAAACATAAAACACAAGCATTTCTCAAGAAGAGTCTTCATCGAATGATACGGTAAAATATATTAAATTAAAGAGCTCAAAAATATAAGAATGAGGTTATTTTTCTCATAATTTTTGGCTATGTAAAACTATTTTTAGGGATTTTTCACTATTTTAACTAATAAAATAATTAAATTCGAAAATAGTAATTAAATACTATTTATTATAATTAATTAAGAAAATTAGGGTAACTAATAATACTTAGAGGGTCGGGGTATTACAGTGAGAGACAAAGAATAGAGGAATTTTAGAAAAGAGGGAGGGAGAAGATTTTTTGAAAAAAAGAGAAGGAGAGAGAAAAGTAAAAAAGACACACTCTTAGTAATTTATTTCTTTTAAAAATTAGGTAGCCCACTTATAAAGTAGTTAATTATTCCCTCTGTAGCTACAAGAAATAGGAGATTAGGTGACAAATTTTTAGGCGTCAACCTAAATTTTGTCACCTAAAGTGAGTTTCCTTGACAAACATTAATTTCGTCACCCAAAATCATCCAGGAATGCCAAATCCGTCCGGACAGGTCCTAAAACCATTCAAACGATTTTGTGGTGTGACGAAATACACTTCGTTGTGAATGAGTGATGATATAAATCATCACAAATACTTAATAGCCGTCCGGACCCATAAACAAGCTGTTCGGACATGTATCTGGGTGATAAAATCCAAATCATCGTAACTGAATGACGATTAGAATCGTCACAAATTTTTCAAGTCCGTTCGGATGTTATTTTGAAAACATCTGAACATATTTTACCTAACGAATAATATCATCAACACATAGTGACAAATTAAAAATCGTCATGAACACTCAATACCGTTCTGACGTATACACGAGCATTCCAACAGCGAAAAAAAACCCGTCCGGACGCAAAAAATATGTCTGCATAGGTATGAATGCCTTTTCCGTGAATTGTGTGGTTCCACATTGCAAAACTTCACACATGTGATGTCGAAACTATCCAAACCTACACAAACTGTCCAGACGAATGTAAGTTCTAGAAGATTTTCAACTCTGCCATATTTAATGACGTTGAATTTGATTGGGCCACATGTGAATATAACCTTTGAGAACCATCCGAACACCTAAGGAATCCGTGTGGACGCCTAGCTTGTCACATCAACCCTACCAGACTTGTCAAAATCACACTTTCATTATCTCTTCTCTCAAACTTTTCTCTCAAACATTTTCACTATTTTAAGATTTGTTTCAACATCTCTCAAACAACTTCAGGAAAAACCTTCTTCTTCATGACTATGCTTTTCAATTTCATGCTTGTCAATTGCTTTTCAATTTTATTATTTTTTGTTGGATTATAAAGTTGTTTTCTTTGTGTTCATCGAAGTACCGTTCAGACTCTTGAATTTTGACATTTGGATGTGTTGCAACATGTTTGGCGCCTTCTAAATGGAAATGTTAATGTTGAATTATGTGCAAATGGGTTATGCTTAAGTTTGGAGGATTTTTGCTAGGTTGACCATAGATCACTCCAGGAAAAGTATCACTAATGCAGGAGCACAGACAAAGCGACCAGCTTAGGCAGATGCTTTAGTAGCGGAGCTGAGGAAGAGTATTCGAGCGATAGTGGAGCCTAGGGCTATTCAACCCCAGTATAGGTCGGTTTTCAAATATTGATCACCTATACCTACACCGTTAAGGGCGAAAATCAGCCCGTAGTGGTTGCGGTTTTAGTGGTAGCGGTTCCAGTTAACCTACATTTATATTGGGCCATTTTTTTTTGGCATTTTATGCTAGGAATAAAACTTGCAATAGCCTAAAACACTGCTATGACAATTCTCCAAGCATGAGGCAATAGCCAAAAACTCTGCAGCCGAATTCCTTCTAACAAAAAATGTATAAACTTGCAAACATAAACACAAACAGTATCCCCTTGATGTTATATTTGTTGTTTCAACTAATTCAAATTTCAAAATGCAGTATACAAGAAGTTGGACGCTAACCGACTTAGTTCTCTGCCACTCTCATTTCCATACAAGAGCCTAAAGTACCCTGTGTGAAAATATGTAACCCCAAACATCTTAGAGCCACTTCTTTTCCTTGAACTGCTGGAAAGAAACCATTATTCAATCACAGTCATTATTTTGAATGACAAATAATCCCAGAAGTCCAATTCCAAGACAATACAATTCTTAGATTACATAATATGGGATTATATATAGAGTTCAAATATCATCATACATTTAAAAGACTCACAAAAAGAACATTTGCTGCATAGGTCTTCCTTAGCAAGCGCTGATCCTTTGCTGTACAAGTTTTTTGAGAGATCGAACCAGAGGTTTTGGGGCTACAATAGCGAATACAGAGAGGGTTTAGTAGAAAAATGGCTAAATTCAAACCGTACCACACCTAAACAGCATATAAACTCACAAAATGATCAACTACTGCAAAACAAACAAGATCCCCCATTTAGCTTATACTATAGAGTGCAGCAACAACAAGAAGAAAAAAAAATTAAAACCCTAAAAATTGCAAACAAATCAAGAAAAGTTAAAGTGAAGGAGGGGAGAAGATGAGAGTACCTGTGGTGGTCGGCGAAGAGGCACGACCGGTGTGGTGTTGCTGTGCGCCTGTGCATAGGTAGTTTGGAGAGGAGGGAGGGAAAGAGTGGCAAACGATGTAGAAATGGGAGGGGTTAACTATTGAAGAAGAAATGGGAGGCCAGGGGTGACAAAATGATGTAGTTTTTCATTAAGAGAAAATGTATTTCATTTAAAAAAAAAAAAAAAAAAAAAATAAACCCAGTTTAAAGTACCAGTACGTCGGGTAACCTGGAATTGGTAAACCCACCGGGTTTTTCAAAATTTATGCTACCGGTACCAGCACTGGCTAGCCCGGGTACTAGGAACTGATTTTGGTGCGAATGCCTGTTCCACTGGATTTTATCGGAGGCTTTGAACATCCCTAGTGGAGTCGATGCATACGTTGTGCATGGAGCTCCATACCCGATTGAGCAATCTGGAGAATAATGTTGCTCTAACGGAGAGGGTTCTGAGGGAAGAGTTGAATGCTATGCAGATGGAACTGATTTTTATGAGAGAACACGTATCCCAGGTTTAATAGTCTCTCTATACCATTTCAATACAGCTCCGGACACTCATCAAAAGGTTGGATAATATGGAGGAGCAGTTGGAGCATGTTCGTGACACCCTCGGATAAGATCTGGACCAGCCAACTCTTATTCGTAATTCAGACTAGTCTATGACTTATGCTTAGTTAGTGTCCGGCTTTGATTCGGACTAGTCTCTTATTTATGTTTTTTCGCTATTATTTACTTATGCTTGGTTAGTCTCCCACTTGTACTAGACTTTATGATTATATTTTTCGTTCGGTATTTTGATTATGTTTGTATTTTATATTAATTATGTTTTTTATTAGTTTAAATTTATTACAATTTAAACGGACGATTTGTACAATTAAATGGATGATTAATACAAATGCTAAGTTAACTGAACAATTAGTACAATTAGTTATAACGGATGTTTAACTATATTTATTTTTTTATGTATTCAAAATAAATAAATAAAGTTAAAATTTTGTGTTGAATTACATTTAGTTAGTTAATTGATTTAAATAAATTAAATTGAGTGAATTAAATAGGATCCATAATCAATTAATGAATTAAAGTAATGTCAAATAAATCTGCTAAGCGTTCACACATTGTAATGTCCCATTCGGATGCCTAACATTAATCGACATCGTTGGAATGCACAAAAAACATCATCCAAATGCATTTATCGCAGTCAGATGGCTTACACGTGTTTAATGAGGATGAAAGTTGAGAATAACTTTAAGCGTCTGCACGATTTAGCATCAAGTTCGGATGGTAAGATAAAACGATACCGTTGGAGCAAACGATGATACCGTCCAAACGTCTGTGTAATAGTTGCATGGCTTACATGAGTTTACCCAAGACGACGGTTGAAAACAACTGTAGCCATCCAGACGGTTGGCAGAGCCTCTGGACATGATGTGACATTTATTCAGCCAAACGTGTGCTTCCACGTCGTACTAAGCAAGGAGAATTGTGTCTAGACTCTCAACCATCGTTCGGACGCTCTTAATGTTTTGAACCGTTTCAAACGGTTCAATTTTTGGCATTTAATGCTGTAGACTTTCATTAGGCCACGTGTGTTGAAAAGTGTCTGACGGGGGGACCCCATCCGGACAGCATCCAAGAATTGTCAAATACGAACAAGTTTGACATTTTCAGTTATACCGTGTGTTTCATCCCCAAAAATATCTCAACCCTCACGTGTTTTCTTCCCAATTTTGACGTAAACTCATTCCTTCGAGGCTCTAATCACATCCAGGTATGTTTTATTCATTTTTAGCATGATTTTAGCGATAAAAATTTCATTTTTTATTTTAGTTCTACGTATAGAATTTCTATTCCGAACGATGTTGGGTCTGTATACGTTTATTTTAGAAGAAAACAATATGCAACATGGGCAGTTGCTTCCTTTTTGGCAATCATGCACTTGATCCTATAGCATCAACCCAAAGAAGCACATGACTGAGCTTGCTCTTCACCAGGCCTAGTTCATGTACCTGGTTGCGTGAAGGGAGCCAGTTGATTTGGCATCATACATATTCCAATCCATTCATGTAGAGGCCCTGAATACTGATACGGTCATTTCCCTATCTTACGGTATTCTACTAACTCAGTTCCTGCATGTTATGCTGGTACCCGAGGGTCCTGACAAGACAAAGGGGTATCCATTTGGGCTGATCAAGACTACACTCTTGTGTTCCATAGTCCAGACACGCCGAAGGCTGAGTACTGTGCAAGCAGCTATTGGTAGACAACAGGAGCAGCCTCGGGGGATTGAAGAGCGGGATCCTGGATAGAGCTCAACCCAGGGACTTGGGGTAGAGCAACAGAATTGAGTGGCAAATCTGAAGGCCTAGCTGAGTCAGACTGCGAGCGGTCATGCAGCCCGCCCATCATATATCGAGTGATATCAATGCTCGACTTATGGCTTTAGAGAGTAAGGTCGGCTAGCAGGACTCTCTATGGAAAAATGAGGTGGATGCAGTTCATTCTAATCTGAAGGTCGTGACATCTGGTACACATTTACACGCCTTGACTCTGCAGGTCGGTGAGATGGAGGAGCACTTGAGGCGTGTACAGGTGGTTTTATAGCTTGCGGATGAGGAGCAGTAGTTTATGTTTTGTTTTTATATTATACTTTGAGGACATGTTTCTGAATTTATTTTACGTAATGTTGTTTATATTATGTTTTGAGGACATTTGACATAGTTATGTTATTTCTATCTATTCATCCTTAGTACAATATGTTAATTTATGTTGTGTTTCTCATTTTGTTACACTCCTTCAAACTTCAAAATATTATCTAAGACACTTGGGTTTATATTTGTTATTAACGCCCTTTAGTTATTTAAAACATGGTAATAAATTGAATGGCATGAATTATAAACAAAATTAGATTGTTAAAAACTGTTAGGAAAAATATATAAGTGTCCAGACGGTTTACTTTGAGATCGAACGGTGTCGTATTGTATAAGAAAACTGTCTGGACGGTATTTTATTTCGTCCGAACGTATTCACTTATGATCATTTGCTTGCATGAATATGTAGAAACGTTGTCGTTTAGAGGTTTCTAAAATGGTGTCATCAACTGTAAGAGACTGTTTAGGTGGAAAAGTTTACGTGCAGATGTAATGAAATTTTATGCAGCAATGGATTCCCTCGAAAACTTAGACACGTAGGTGTCCACACATGCTTAAGGGCAACCAAACGGATTTTATGCGGATGAAAGAGGGGCAAATCGCAGACACTATGTATTAACGGGTAAAATGCTTAGAAACTTTGATATTTGAGCAAAAGGAGAAGGGGAAAGTTGATTTTGGGCATTCAATCTGACTAAAAGGGGGGTGGAAAGAGTAACTAAAGGAAGATTTCACATTGGATTGCATTTGAGGTTAGTGGGTTTAAAATTTTAATTTATTTTAGGATGAAAAGCATGGATTTTATGGTATCAAAGCATGTGTTTTTTGAATTTTTAGGGTCTAAAATGATAGCAATGGGTTTGGGTTGGTTGTGATGTGTTTATGTTGAAGTGTTTGCGATTCGAGTTAATTTTGGACGGATTTTGGCATATGTTCATTGAAGTACAGTATTGTTCGACAATCATAGTACGGACGGATTATGGTTCGTCTGAACACTCATGTGCAGTTCGAACTCTTTGCTAATGCCGTCTCAAAGCTCATATGTATTGTTCGGACAGTTCTTACTCCATCCGAACAGTTTTTGCTGTTATGTTTTATGCATTCATTTAGTAGCCTTAGCCCTGTTTAAGAATTACACCGAGTTTGGATAACGAACTCGGTGTAATTCTTGAATTGTCCATGTTATGGACAATTTGAGTTTACAATATCTGTAATATGCGTAATTGTATATGCTATTTGTGATAGATGTGTTTAGAAATTTCAATGCAAATCTCCTTTTGTCCTTCGGATACACATTCAGTATTGAGCTTACACACTCACCTTCAATGGTGGGTGTTTATGCTCAATGTTGTAGGCGTGTATCTTGGGACTAAGGGGAAATGTTGTCGAAATTTTTAAAGCAACGGTCACAATGGTTGGGTCAATTATGTGCAGTATTTAATATTGTAAACTTGAACAAAATAGGACCTATCACCCAAATAAATTAGAGTTGAGTGTGACTGTCATCCTTGTTTCCATTATTGTTTATTTTTTCATCTTTGAAGGAACAATATGGATAAGTGCTGGATTTATAAGACTGATAGACTCTAAAAGTGCGAAGTATAGTGATGGTGTTCGGGATTTTTTAAGTGTTGTTGCGTTATGTAGATAGTCGTGGACTGATAAGATGTTCATGTAAGAGATGTAAGAATGTGTTATTCCTACGTGTAGACGAGATGGAGGATCATTTATTCATAATTGGGTTTGACCAAAGTTACACTCATTGGGTATTTCACGGAGAGTCAATTTTAGAACTTTATAATTGGGTAGTGACTTTAGAACCTAAACCGAGTAGTGAGGATTCTGAGGGGAAACATAAATGATGATATGAGAGACATGTTAGAATATTTTGAGGCTGGAGCAGGGGTGATTGGAATGCTGGTCAAAATATACCAAGTCTTGAAACAAATGAATCGGGGTCTGGAGCCGGGTTTTCCGCATATACCAAGTTATGAGTGGATGATGAGCAAGAGTTGTATCCCGAGTGTAAGAAGTACTCGAAGTTGTTGGGGTTGACAAAAGATGTGCTACCTGAGAGGGAGACACTTCCTAAATCTTATTATAAGCCAAAAAAGTTAAGAAAGAATTTGGGATTTTGCTATGACAACATACTTGCATGCTTAAATGATTGTGTACTGTTTTGAAAGGATCACATAATGAGTTACAAAAGTGTCTGGTGTGTGGGGCATCGAGGTGGAAGTACAGTCAGAATTGCAAATCAAACGTTCCTCAAAAAGTGTTGTGGCATTTTCCTTTGAAACCAAGATTGCAACGATTGTTTCTATCAAGGCAAACGCAACAGACATATGGTGGCACCAAGAGAAGCATGTGGTTGAAGATGGGGTGATGAGGCATCCTGCAGGCTTTGTGGTATAGAAGGACCTCGATAAGAATTATGAATGGTTTGGTCTGGAATTTCAGAACTTCCAGTTGGGTTTGGCATCTTGTGGGTTCAATACGTTTGACAATATGAGCTTATCGTACAGTATATGGCCAGTGGTATTAATCCATATAGTATGCCGCCATGGAAGTATATGAAGTATTCAATTTTTATACTCTCATTGTATATTCCGGGTCCAAGAAGTCCCGAGAATGGTATCAATGTCTACTTGCAGCCTTTGATAGATGAGTTAAAGGACTTTGTGGGAAAATGGAGTGCAGACGTACTTCACGGCAGTGTCAAGTTCATTCAAGTTACATGCTGCTTTCCTTTGGACAATAAATAACTTACAGGTTTACGATAATCCCTCGGGTTGGAGTATGAAGGGACGGTTAGCATGCCCTAATTGCAATGCGAACACAACGTCGTTTTGGTTAAAACATGGGGGCAAACATTATTTTTTGGGATATAGTTGGTATTTTCCCGCGACGCATAGGTGGAGGCATGATATGGACATATTTGATGGGAAAAAAAGTTTAGAGCAGCGCCTGAAGAAGTCACTAGAGAGGAGATATTTCAACAACATGAATCGATACCGTTATTTTCGTTTAGGAAGACTCAGAAGAGGAGAAACTTCCAATTAGATTATGACCGACCCGAGGATGGCATCACTATGACGTCTACGATGAACACAGCGTACAGGATGTATAGAAATAGAATGTACCAGCATTACTCGATGTTCGATTCCAAAGAAGAGGCGTTAGAGCACCCATATCCCAAGATGAATAAGGAAGAATGGACTCGTGTCTATGATTTATTTTGGAGCGAAGAATTTCAAGTTAAAAATTTTTATTTTGTCCTGAACGTTTATTTTAGTTTATTATTAATTGTCGTAACAACTGTAAATGTACAATGCAAAGGAGGAGTGCAATCAATTGGGAGAATAGAGCTAAGCTGAAGACTGTACACGCATCAGGAATGAGGTCCTTCCAACGCGTGAGAGCGTTGTTAATAAGTAATAAATTTACATTTTTTAGAAATATTACTTAAATAAATGACTTAGGTATTTTAATATGCACGTTAGATATTTCTTTTGGTATACGGAAAAATCCAGAATCTGATGAGATTAATCCAGCATTGTTGTATAAAAAAATGCACACTAATAAGGATGGCTTGTGGACATCAGAAGATGCACGAAAAAATTTTGTTAAGTTGTAACATTAGATTTAATGATGCATTCGTTATCTCTTATGTTTCATATGTGCTAACTTTATCTTCTTTTCTAATTTGTAGGAAAAAATGGAGGCGTTACAATTGCAGCACGAGTCAGAGGGAAAGCTATACACAGAAGTGGAGATTTTCGTTGAGGTATTGGGGACGAAAGCGGGTTACGTGCGAGATTTAGGTCATTCAATATGGTCTGTTGGATCATCGTATTCAGTATCGTCCGTTGATTTGTTCCAGAGATTGGAGGAGCTTAGCTTAGAGATAAAGTAGATAAGGGCTAGACAGATGGAATATGAAGAGCTTCTAGTCAAGTGGTTAGAAATGGAGTAGATGATGAAGGAGCAGCAACAAAAGAAAGACGAAGAGCATCAGAAGATGATGCAAGAGTAGTAATAGAACCTAATAGAATAGCAAGACCGAAGGATAATGAAACAACAGATGCGTGAGCAGATGATGGAGCACATCAGACAGCTGACATCCTGTATGACACCCAAACGAAAATTTGGGTAAATTATGTATTTTCACTATTTGATCAGTACTTATTGATTATGTATTTTAGTTACTTTTAATGAAGATTGCATATTTGTAGATATTTTATTATTATTATGAGTATTGAATATCTTTCTATTTATATTATTTGCAAATAATTTTTAAAACTTTAATTAAATTAATTCAAATACGTAACAAAGGGATTGAACAGTAACAAAACCGTTTGAATGGATTTTGTAGTGAATAGGTGCACACACTTAACAATTCATCTGCACACTTCACATGAAATATCATCCGTCTGCAGGGTTAATCTGCCATGCACACAGTCCTTTAATTACCAACTGTTCGAACAAGAAGAAAACACATTCCAACGTGTTCAACAGAATAAGCATCCGTACTGTCGATGTACGTGTTTGAACGGTTTGAAGGTGACAAAAAACTATTTCGTCATAAATGAAACAACGGTGCGGACATCTTCATGTTACTGTGCGCACGTTTTTATGTTATTGTGCGGACAGTTTTATATTACGTTGCACACTGATTTTCCATGACAAAATGCATTTCATCATATTGAACCAAACGTTCGCACACCTCATGTGAATTTATGGAGAGTACGTTCGCACCTCTCATGCGAACGGATGGAAGGTACTGAGCCATTACGATTTTAAAGTTCATCAAGATAGCAGAAAACCGTTCGAACGGTATATGTTTTTGTCCGAATGGTTTTAAGTGACAATATAGAAATTATCACCTAAAACTTTTGCTGACAGGCCTTAGGTGATAAACTAAGTGACAACTCGGTTTTGTCTCCCAAAGCCTTTGGTGACAAAAATGGCACTATCGGTGACAAAATTTTTTCACACCTATAGTGATGTTTATTGTAGATCATGTTCTTTCTTCCTCTCGTTTATTTCTCCAAAATTTTTGGGGACAGGACTACTACCAATTTTGCTCTTATATTAAAAAATTTGCAAAATGCGGAGCACAGCCAGTCTTTTGTTCCCGCACAAAGGTAAGGACACACACGGGTGGATATTGTACTTTGGTGTTCTTTATCCAATGACTAATGCCATAACTATTATGTTTATTATGAGTTGATGAGTGATCAAAAACCTTTTCGTAACCATTTGGTGTAAACTTTTGTTTAATTTTAAAAAGACATGTTAGGATTTTAAGTTAATTAGCATCTGTATTAAGGTACTGACGCCATTACGGTATAATGTTATAACATTTAAAGACAAAATTTTGTGTAAATAAACTTGACAATTTGAAAACTTGAAAGAGAGATTTGTACAAGATACAAAATTCATATAACGGGTTTTTAATTTTTATAGTTGTGTTAAAAACATGTTTTAATTACATTTTACTATCAGCCTTTAAAAAACTAAAAAATCTATAAAATTTATGGTTTGCAAAGGTTTGTAGATAAGGCTGTTTTTTATTGGTTCTGAAATTGGAACCCCTGGAGTATGTACAGGTGTATTTTATCAAACGTCTGGTTATTATTATTTTTTTTAATGGTTGGGATATAAATATCACACTATTATATTATTCATCTATTTACACCCCACAAGCCAATTGACCCTTAAATGTGACCGTAACTCTGTCATTTGTCCTCCACATGATTTACTCCCGCTTGTTATGCGTATTTTTCTCTCTAGAAAAAATACACTTACATCCCTAATTATAGGGTACTGAAACTTTGCACCCCACAAGCTAATTGATAGTTAAATGTGACCGTAAAAATCTATCTTGTATTGCCCGCATGATTCACTAATGCAAATTAAGATATTCCTTCAATAATGATGTTCTGTTGATAGGTAGAAGATTTTCAGAAATCACATTTTGTTATTTCAAATCTGGTTATTTATTTGTCTTGTTTCCCACTCTTGGCTTTTGAAGTGACTTGAATCATGAGACTTTGCATGTGGCTGATTTACCATGGCATTTAATTGGCTTGTGGATGCAAATCGATGAAAATGTCAAGTAATTAGAAGATGGAGTGAAAAGTGTCAGCACGCCATAGTTGGGGGTGCAAAGTATATTTTCCTCTAAGGATAAAATGGACCTAACATAGGGGAATGAATCATGTGGGCAGCATGTGGTAAATTTACCATCACATTTAACAGTCAATTGGCTTGTGGGGTTGCAAATCGATGAACATTAAAACTTTATGGACTCAATAGCATGAAATTGGAAGACAGAAGTGCAAAGTGTGATTATTTTGGGGTGCAAAATGTATTTTCCCTTTGTATTTCCACTTTTTCACATATGCCAACAAAAATTATTTACAACCAAAACGACCTTGAATATCAACATCACCTTTTTTTTTCACAAACCTTAACAAAACTCACCAACTTTTCTCAAATTCAAGTAAAACTCATATTCAACAAATTTTTTGGTAGGAACCTGTGATTCGTGAAATGAGGATTTCTCAACTTAACACAAGCTAGACTTGTGCAACTTCCACTTAGAAAACCCAAGACTGGGGCAGGATAAGTGTGAGTCCTAGATTAAGACAACCAAAGAGGGGGGTGAATTGGGTTTCAAACTTTTTCACTTTTAACCCCCAAAACCGTGTTTGCAAAGTAAAGTTTAATTTAGCACAAGTATATTTAAAACAACAAGTAAATAATGTGCTAAATGTAAGGAGTAGGGATAGAGAAGCAAACACGTGATTTTTAGGTGGTTCGGCAAACTCGTCTACATCCACCCCTCAAGCTCCTTCACCGAGCCTTGAGGTTTTTCCACTATCTTCAAATAGCATACACTCTAGCTTCCGGGTGCTAGAGAACCGTACAAGTGTTTTCCCAGGCTTAACACTCAAACCCACCCAAGTGGTTTTTCGGCTCACCACTCACAACCTAACCAAGCTTGAGATATACCCTCTCTAAGCTTCTTCTTTAGTGAACAACCTCACTAAAGGAATCACCTATTTTTGGATATGAAGATTGAAGAATAAACTCTCTCAAAGAGTGGATATGAAATTGAAAGCTCTATCTCTTGATTCACACAAAGACAAGGATATGAAAGTGTGTTTTGTGTGAATGATATGAGAAATATAGAATATGAAGGTTTGGAATATTTCTCAAGTGATCTAAATGATATGTGGTCGTTGTATATTTGTTTTGGACGTTATGAAGGTGTATTTATAGGCCACATATGAAAACTAGCCGTTTATAGCCGTTGGGAGTCGTCTGTTAAAACGAGCCGGTCGACCGCTTCAAGTTACCGTTACTCAACGGTCATATTGTCAGAAGCTCAACGGATCTATTTCAAATCAACCGGTCGACCGTTATACCAAGGTCGACCTCCTCAACTTAAACACATGATCCGGTTCAATTAAAACCACGTTTTTGACCTCTTTGAAACACCCAATTTTAGAGACTTACTTCACATAATTATAAGAAAGGTTTGGGAGTTTGATTGGGGTGTTTTGAAACCTTTAAAAATATTTTAATTTTTAAACAAAAGGTAAAACGGTTTATGCACGTTTTGAAAGATATGCAAGTGTGATTCATAATCCTTGTCAAAAGTGAAACTAAGAGTTACAAGGTTTATACCCTAAGGATCTTCTTGATCTTCTTTCTTCAAGTCTTTGGCTCTTTCATCAAAACGTCTTTGTCTTTGAAGATGTCCGTTTTATAAACTTGATCCAATTTATTGAAATCATCAAAATCTCGATTGTGCACAAAAGCCAACAATCTCCCCCTTTTTGATGATGACAATAAATTGATAGTTTTGGGATGACTCCCCCTATCTTTTGCAATTGGACAATCATTTGAAACTTGAGACAAAACATTAGTAGCCAATATTTATAATTAAATTCAAAAGGAGAATATATGGTCATTAAAAACTATTAACACAGTTCTCCCCCTTTGTCACATCAAAAAGACAAAGGAATATGCATTCTAAGAATATCCATCATATGATTCAAAGGGAATAGAGGCATATAGACATTTAAGAAGTCTCCCCCTTTGGTAATCAAAAAGTGAATGGATGGATGTAGCTTCAAAAATAATATTTTTCATCCAAAAGAACAATTTGAGGCTTTCAAATGACAATCATATTGAAATGGTATAGAGGATGACTAATGGGGACTCAAAAGTCTATCGCTATTACGATAGTAGCCCACCGAGTGGGTTCGTACCAACCTCTTAGCTACCAATGATAATTTAAAGGTCATTTTCAACCAAAAAATTTAAGCTCACTAAATCTCATAAAAAAATTCATGATTTTGTAAAAGTGTTAGCTCATAGAGATGTTCTATCTTTGATAAATGCAAGAAATATGTCAAAGAAAAATACATTTGCATTTATAACATCAACCAACAATTTAGAACATATTCTCAATCAAGGATGTAGAAGTTTACCAAAGGATTTCCCCTTAGCATTTGTCCTCAAATGTCACAAGCCTTCTTGATAGGCAAGTTTCATCCAAGTACCATTTGTTGCTCCATCCTACAAGAGAATCAAGAAACCATTTTTGGTACCCAAGCTTTCTTGGGTCCTTCGTGTTAGCCTTGGTTCCTTTTGGAACCTAAGCTTTCTTGAGAGTCTTGCTCCCAAGTTTCTTTAGTGCACAGTCAAAAATAAGATGTCCATCTTTATTACAAAAATGCCATGTTTGAGTGGGTGCACAAAATGAATTAGCCTTCACAAAATAATTCTTAAAATATTTTTGGTGAATTGAAGGCTTGTAGCCTAAGCCACTTTTGTCAAAGACACATCTTTGACTATTAAGAATCAAATCTAAAGATTTTGTTCCTTGAGTAAACTTTTCAAGGATTTTGCTTTGAGAAATAATTTTGCTGTTCAAAGCAACTTTCTCTTTTTCAAATTCTAAAGCTTTTTGTTGGAATAAATCATTTTCTAGCTTTAGAGTATCTCGCTCATTTTTTAATAAATCAATTTCTTTTAAAATCAAAATGAGTTTCTTTTTCAATGATGTATATTTTGAACCAAGTTTTTCAAATTGACAAAGAAGTTCATCAAAGGCATTTTGAAGTTCAATATATGAAAGTTCAGGTTCATCATCGGAAGAGTATACCTCATTGTCTTCTAGAGCCATGAAGCACATGTTTGCGATTTCTCCCTCATCTTCGGAGGAGGAGGAGCTTTCATCGTTAACATTCCAAGATGTCTTTGTGAATTTGAGGCTTCTCTTCTCTTTCTTTCTTTTGAGGAAGTTTTTGAACTTTCTACTCATCAAGACTATGTCTTCCTCATCGTCATCCTCATCTTCGATTATGGAGGATTTGAGAGTGAACCTCATCTTTTTCTTGCTCTCATCTTCATTCTCGAGCATTTGGATTTCATGGGTCATTAAAGATCCAATTAGCTCATCTAGAGGAAGCTTGGTGAGGTCCTTGGCTTCTTGTATGGCGGTCACTTTGGCCTCCCATGACTTTGGTAGTGACCTAAGGATTTTTCTCACCAAATCGGAGTTAGTATAAGATTTACCAAGCGCATTCAAGGCATTTATGATTGTGGTAAATCTAGTATACATGACAGTAATGGATTCCTCTGGTGTCATTTTAAACAACTCATAATTATGAACAAGCATGTTGATTTTTGACTCTTTAACTTGGCTTGTTCCTTCATATGTAATCTCTAGAGCATGCCAAATTTCCTTAGCATTTGTGCAAGAAGATATTCTATTAAACTCTCCTCTATCTAAAGCACAATATAATATGTTCATAGCTCTTGCATCTAGAGAGATTTTCTTTTTGTCTAGGTCACTATATTCATTTTCATTTTTAAGAGTTTCAATCTCTCCAACTTTCTTTGTGTGAATATGTGGACCATTCAATATGCATAACCATAATATAATCAATAATTAAAATAAATATTAAATCATGCATCTACTTTCTAATATGCATAATCACTACCATTAAAGAATGGTGGTCTAAGTGTGGAAAGTCCTTCAACTTGAGTGTTGAAGCTTGAAGTTGCCATTCTAACTCAAGATTTTTAAATCTTGTATAATGAGCACCAAGCTCTGATACCAATTGTTTTTTGCTTTTAACCCCCAAAACCGTGTTTGCAAAGTAAAGTCTAATTTAGCACAAGTATATTAAAACAACAAGTAAATAAGTGCTAAATATAAGGAGTAGGGATAGAGAAGCAAACATGTGATTTTTAGGTGGTTCGGCAAACTCGCCTACATCCACCCTTCAAGCTCCTTCACCGAGCCTTAAGGTTTTCCCACTATTTCAAATAGCATACACTCTAGCTTCCGGGTGCTAGAGAACCGTACAAGTGTTTTTCCGGGCTTAACACTCAAACCCACCCAAGTGGTTTTTCGGGCTCACCACTCACAACCTAACCAAGCTTGAGATATACCCTCTCTAAGCTTCTTCTTTAGTGAACAACCTCACTAAAGGAATCACGTATTTTTGATATGAAGATTGAAGAATAAACTCTCTCAAAGAATGGATATGAAATTGAAAACTCTATCTCTTGATTCACACAAAGACAAGGATATGAAAGTGTGTTTTGTGTGAATGATATGAGAAATATAGAATATGAAGGTTTGGAATATTTCTCAAGTGATCTAAATGATATATTGTCGTTGTATATTTGTTTTGGACATTATAAAGGTGTATTTATAGGCCACATATGAAAACTAGCCGTTGGGAGTCATCTGTTAAAACGAGCCGGTCGACCTCTACATGAACCGGTCGACCGCTTCAAGTTATGTTACTCAACGATCATATTGTCAGAAGCTCAACAGATCTATTTCAAATCAACCGGTCGACCGCTATACCAAGCGGTCGAAGACTGGTTGACCGCTTCACCAGCTGGTCGACTCCTCAACTTAAGCACATGATCCGGTTCAATTAAAACCACGTTTTTGACCTCTTTGAAACACCCAATTTTAGATACTTACTTCACATAAGTATAAGAAAGGTTTGGGAGTTTGATTGGGGTGTTTTGAAACCTTTAAAAAATATTTTAATCTTTCAAACAAAAGGTAAAACGATTTATGCACGTTTTGAAAGATATGCAAGTGCGATTCATAATCCTTGTCAAAAGTGAAACTAAGAGTTACAAGGTTTATACCCTAAGGTCTTGAAACTTCACTTTTGAGCTCCTTGCGTCTTCTTGATCTTCTTTCTTCAAGTCTTTGGCTCTTTCATCAAAACGTCTTTGTCTTTGAAGATGTCCATTTTGATAAACTTGATCCATTTATTGAAATCATCAAAATCTCGATTGTGCACAAAAGCCAACAATAAGCCCACAGTAGGGTCTATGTTTCACAAAAAGAAAGTACTTAGTTACTTATTTATTTATCACTTTGAAGAATAATTTATTTTTTTATTTGTGCATATTTATTCTCAAAAGTAAGAAAATTTATCACTTTGAAGAAGAATGTGTTGTTCCAATGTGTAGAAGAGATGGATGATTATTTATTCATAATTGGGTTTGACCAGAGTTACACTCATTGGGTATTTCACGGAGAGTCAATTTCAGAAGTTTCTAACCGGGTAGTGACTTTAGAACCTGAACCGAGTAGTGAGGATTCTGAGGGAAACATAATTGATGATATGAGAGACATGTTAAAAGATTTTGAGGTGAGAGTAGAGGTGATTGGAACGCTGGTCAAAATATGTCGAGTCTTGAAACAAATGAATCGGGGTCTAGAGACGGGTTTTCCACGTATACCAAGTTATGGGCGATGTTAAGCGAGAGTTGTATCCCGGGTGTAAGAAGTACTCGAAGTTGTCCTTCGTTGTTAGGTTACTTCATGTGAAGTCGAGAATAATTTGACTGTAAAGGCATTTGAAGATGTGTTGGGATTGATAAAAGATGTGCTGCCCGTGGGAGAGACACTTCTAAATCTTATTATGAGGCAAAAAACTTAAGAAATAATTTGAGATTTAGCTATGATAACATACATGTGTGCTTAAATAATTGTGTACTGTTTTGGAAGGAGCACAGTGAGTTACAAGAGTGTCTGGTGTATGGGCATCGAGGTGGAAGTACAGTCAAAATAGCAAATCAAAGGTTCCTCAAAAAGTGTTGCGGCATTTTCCTTTGAAACCGAGGTTGCAACGATTGTTTCTATCAAAGCAAGTGGCAACGATATACGTGGCACCAAGAGAAGCGTGTGGTTGAAGATGGGGTGATGAGGCATCCTACAGACTCTGTGGTATGGAAGGACCTCAATAAGAATTATGAATGGTTTGGTCAGAAATCTCGAAACGTCGGTTGGGTTTGGCATCTGATGGGTTCAATCCGTTTGGCAACATGAGCTTATCGTATAGTATATGGCCAGTGGTACTAATTCCATACAATATGCCACCATGGAAATGTATGAAGGATTCAAGTTTTATGCTCTCATTGTTTATTCTGGGTCCAAGAAGTCTTGGAATGATATCAACGTCTACTTGCAGCCTTTGATAGATGAGTCAAAGGATTTTGTGGAAAATGGAGTGCAGACGTACGACGCAGTAGTGTCAAGTTCATTCAAGTTACATGCTGCTTTGCTTTGGACAATAAATGACTTCCCGCTTATGGTAATCTCTCGGTTGGAGTACGAAAGGACGGTTAGCATGCCCTAATTGCAATGCAAACAGGTTGTTTTGGTTGAAACATGGGGGCAAACATTATTTTTTGGACATCGCCGGTATTTTCCCATGACGCATAGGTGGAGGCATGATGTCGACATATTTGATGGGAAAAAAGAGTTTAGAGTAGTGCCTGAAGAAGTCACTGGAGAGAGATACTTCAACAACTTGAATTGGTACCGTTATGTTTCATTTGGAAGACTCAGAAAAAGAGAAAATGGGCTGAAAATGAGTTAAGTTGGACGAAGCGCAGCATATTCTTTGAGTTGCCGTACTGGTCAATTTGAAACTTCGACATAATTTGGACGTCATGCACATAGAGAAGAATATTTTGTGACAATGTGTTGGAAACTTTGATGAAATCGATGGTAAGACGAAGGACAATGCTAGTGCTCGGAGGGACTTGGCATTAATGGCATTAAAAAGGAGTTGCATTTGCAAGTTCGGGTCAGCAGAGGTGATGCCTCAAGCATCTTTTACTTTAATGAAGGATGAACGTAAGAAGTGTTGTGAATGGCTGAAGGGTGTTAAGTTTCAAATGGATACACCTCTAACATATCCCGGTGCGTGAATATAAAAGAATGGAAGATAATGGGTATGAAGAGTCACGACTCACACGTCTTGTTGCAGCGACTGTTACCGGCAATGATACACGGGTTGTTAGGAAACGAAGTATGTACAACATTGACTGAGTTGAGCTTATTCTTCAAAGACTTGTGCTCAAGAACAATACGTTTAGACGTTGTGGATAGTTAGAGAAGGACATCGAAATGATTCTTTGCAAGTTGAACATTTATTCCCTCCATCATTTTTTACTATTATGGTTCATTTAGCTGTTCATTTACCTCGGAAGTGAAACTTGGGGTCCAGTTCAATTTCGGTGGATGTATCCAATGGAGAGGTATATGGGGAAGATGAAGCATTTCGTTAAGAAAATAGGGCACAGTGTGAGGGCTCCATAGCAGAGAATTATGTGTTAAATGAATGTCTAACTTTTTGCTCAATGTATCTTAGTACGGTTGAGACAAGATTCAATAGAAAAGACTAGAATTATGCCGACATGATGATGAAGGGTTGTCGTCTTTCTGTATTTACTCAAAATGTTCGCATGTTGGGAGCTGGTAGGGGTCAAGATTTGAATATAAAGGAATTTATAAAAGTGCAGTGGTACATACTCAACAACTATTCAGAAATCAGCCAACATATAGAGTAAGTGCATATTACAATATTTGCTCATTTAAACACTTATCAGTTCATTATATTTAATTTATTATAAAATATCTTATTTCTTTATAGCGAGCACTTGGAAGAGATGAGGAGGCAATCACCAATAAATGTTGATAGGAGGCACGAAGAAGATTTTTGTTATGGTTTAGAAATCGGTATTTATTTAATTTTGTCTCTATTATATGTTTAATTTTTATTGATCTTTTTTTTTAATTAACACATGTTTATTATTTTAATTCAAACTATGCGCAATGAAAATCCGGCTCGGTGTCGGATGATTTGTATGCATTAGCATCTAATCTGGATCAACGGGCACTTTGTTATTCTGGGTGTGTAGTGAATGGAGTTAGGTTTCACACGGTCCTTTCGTGAACAGTTTCATAGTACTTAGAATAGTGGTGTGGTTGTTCTGGGGACCATGATGATAAGTTGATTTTTATGGCCAGGTCGTGGAGATTTACACGTTGCATTATTTGCGAGGGAATTTAGTTTATTTACTCAAATGTGACTGGTTTGACTTGAGTACTCAAAACTTAGGTCTTGATAAAAGTGGTCGGTTTGTTAGTATTAACACATCCCAAAAGTGGTACAAAGACGACCCGTTCGTGCTAGCATCTCAGGGGAATCAAGTGTTTTATATCGATGATATGAAGTTGGGCGGTCACTGGAAGATTGTTCAAAAGATTACCCCTAGAAACACGTATGATATTCCACTATTGAGAGGAAGCTAGTGAAGATGGAGAAGGACCGTCGAACCGTGAAGCATACTAGGAGAATGAGTCTATTGAGCTTTTTGTAGACTTTAGCTCATTTGACATGATCCCGTTGACTAGAAATGACGTCGAGGCTTATGTGCCGGTAACGATGAGAGTGGTCCACAACAACGTGAAATAGAAGGAAGCGATGATTCCTCGGAATCGTTCAGTGAAGATTGTAGTGATTCTGAAGAATATGATTCCGAGGACTAAAGTAACTTTATCGTTTCAATTTACTTTGCATTTCTATTTTATATTCATTGTGTTTTTTTTTACTAATATTGATTTATTTGGTCACAGACGACGTCATGCCAGCGGGAGGAAAACGTCTTCGGTGCGATTCATCATTTTAGCTAAGAGTAGTCCCGTACACTAGCAGTGTCGGGTCCTTCACTTAGGATAAACGAATTACTGTCCTCTACCACAGCCAGTCCAGTAGGCACCCAAAGTAGTTGTGTTTTTAAGTATCTTACCCCGTCATCTTGATTAAATATTATGACTTTTAAATTTCTATGCTTAACTGAATTTTAAATTTATGGTTCTTCATTTGTAGCGACGTCCGAAATCAAGCACGAAAGGGGTAGTACACTGATTGCATTACTCAAGGCTCATACCAGAGGAAAGCTGACTCTCCATATCCTGATATACGTACAGGCGGTGATGACAAGGTATCCTCATGCTCTCAAGTCATATTGGTGCGCTCGTTCGACAACATGTCCCATTTGAGACGAGTAAGTGGAAGGAGGTCCCCGAAGGTTAAATCGTATGTGATGAACCGAGTGTTGGTAAGTATAATTTATTAAATTTTAATTGTTGAAACTTTTATACGTACTAACTATTATATATGTTAAGGATGACTTCCAACTAGATTATGACCAACCCGAGGATCGCATCACTGTGACGTCTACGATGAACACAGCATACAGGACACATAAATAGAATGTTCCAGCATTACTCGGTGTTCAATTCCAAAGAAGAGGCGTTAGAGCACCCGTATCCCGAGATGAACAAGGAAGAATGGACTCATGTCTGTGATTTATTTGAGAGCGAAGAATTTCAAGTTAAAAATTTTTATTTTGTCCTGAATGTTTATTTTAGTTTATTATTAATTGTCGTAACAACTGTAAATGTACAATGCAAGGAGGAGTGCAATCAACAAAGAGTAGAGCTAAGCTAAAGATTGTACACACATCGAGAGCGAGGTCTTCCAAAGCGTAAGAGCGTTGTTAGTAAGTAATAATTTATATTTTTTAGAGATATTACTTAAATAAATGACTTAGGTATTTTAATATGCACGTTGGATATTTCTTTTGGTATACAGAAAAATCTAAAATCTGATGAGATTAATCCTGCATTGCTGTATAAAAAAATGTACACTAATAAGGATGACATGTGGACATCAGAAGATGCACGAAAAATTTTGTAAGTTGTAACGTTAGATTTAATGATGCATTCATTATCTCTTATGTTTCATATGTGCTAATTTTTCTTCTTTTCTAATTTTGTAGGAAAAAATAGAGGCGTTACAGTTGCAGCACGAGTCAGAGGGAAAGCCATACACAGAAGTGGAGATTTTCGCTGAGGTATTAAGGACGAAAGCGGGTTACGTGCGAGGTTTAGGCGTTCAATACGGTCTGTTGGATCATCATCTTCAGTATCGTCCATTGATTTGTCCTAGAGATTGGAGGAGGTCAGACTAGAAATAGAGTAGATGAGTGCTAGACAAATAGAATATGAAGAGCTTCTAGTCAAGCGATCAGAAATGGAGGAGACAATGCGAAAGCATCAATAGATGATGGAGGAGCAGCAACAGAAGAAAGACGAAGAGCATCAGAAGATGATGCAGGAGTACAACGGAACCTAGTAGAACAACAAGAGCGGAGAATGCAACTAATGGAACAACAAATGTGTGAGCAGATGATGGAGCACATCAGACAGCTGACATCCCGTACGATACCCAAAAGAAAATTTGGGTAAATTATGTATTTCACTATTTGATCAGTACTTATCGATTATGTATTTTAGTTACTTTTAATGAAGATTGCATATTTGTAGATATTTTATTATTATTATGAGTATTGAATATCTTTCTATTTGTATTATTTGCAAATAATTTTTAAAATTTTAATTAAACTAATTCAAATACGCAACAAAGGGTTCATACAGTAACAAAACTGTCCGAACGGTTTTTGTAGTGAATACGTACACATGCTTAACAATTCGTCTGCACACTTTGCTTGAAATACCGTCTGTCCATAAGGTTATTCTGCCGTGCACACGGTCCTTTAATTACCAACCATTCGAACGGGAAGAAGACACATTCCAACATGTTCAACAGAATAAGCATCCGCACTGTCGATGTATGTGTTCAAACGGTTTCTGAAGGTGACAAAAAATTGTTTCGTCATAAATAAAACAATAATGCGGACGTCTTCATGTTACCGTGCACACGTTTTTATGTTATCGTGTGCATGGATTTTTCATGACAAAATGCATTTCATCACATTAGACCAAACGTTCGCACCTCTCATGCGAACAAATGGACGGTACTGGGCCATGACGATTTTGAAGTTCGTCAAGATAGCAAAAAACCATTCGGACGGTATATGTTTTCGTCAGAATGGTTTTGAGTGACAAAACATGGAAATTGTCACCTAAAATTTTGCTGACAGGCTTTAGGTAACAAACCGGATGACAACTCGGTTTTGTCTCCCAAAATCTTTGGTGACAAAAATGACACTTTGCGTTACAAAATTTTTTGACACCCATAATGATGTGTGTTGTAGATCATGTTCTTTCTTCCTCTCGTTTATTTTTTCCAAAAATTTTGGAGACAAGACTACTACCAATTTTGCCCTTATATTAAAAAATTTGCAAAATGTGGAACACAACCAGGGTTTTGTTCCTGCACAAAGGTAAGGACACACACGGGCGGATATTGTGCTTTGGTGTTCTTTATCCTATGATTAATGCCATAACTATTACGTTTCTTATGAGTTGATGAGTGATCAAAAACCTTTTTGTAACCGTTTGGTGTGAACTTTTGTTTAATTTTAAAAAGACATGTTAGGGTTTTTAGTTAAATTAGCATCTATATTAAGGTACTCACGCTATTACGCTATAAGGTTATATTGTCTAAAGACAAAATTTTTTGTAAATAAACTTGACAATTTGAAAACTTGAAAGAAAGAATTGTATGAGATACAAAATTCATATAACGGGTTTTTAATTTTTATGGTTGTGTTAAAAACGTGTTTTAATTACATTTGAATATCAGTCTTTAAAAAAATTAAAAATCTGTAAAATTTAAGGTCCGCAAATGTTTGTAGATGAGGGTGTTTTTTATTGGTTCTGAAATTGGAGCCCCTAGAGTATGTACGGGTGTATTTTTTCAAATCTCTAGTTATTATTATTTTTTTTAATGGTTGGGATATAAATATCACACTATTATGTTATTCATCTATTTACACCCCACAAGCCAATTGACCCTTAAATATGATCATAACTCTGTCATTTGTCATCCACACATTGAAGACACTTACCTCAATTATACACTTTACATCCCTAATTATAGGGTACTGACACTTTGCACCCCACAAGCCAATTGGTAGTTAAATGTGACGGTAAATCTATCTTGTATCGCTCATGTGATTCACTAATGCAAATTAAGAAGTTCCTTCAATAATAATGTTCTGTTGATAGGTACAAGATTTTTAGAAATCACATTTTGTTATTTCAAATTTAGTTATTTATTTGTTTTGTTTCCCTCTCTTGGCTGTTGAAGTGACTTGAATCATGAGGCTTTGCGTGTGACCGATTTACTATGGCATTTAATTGGCTTGTGGATGAAAATCGATGAAATTGTCACGTAATTTGAAGACAAGGTGAAAAGTGTCAGTACACCTTAATTGGAGGTGTAAAGTGTATTTTTTCCTAAGGGAAAAATGGACCTAACATAGGAGAGTGAATCACGTGGACAGCATGTGGTAGATTTACCATCGCATCTAATAGTCAATGGACTTGTGGGGTGCAAATCGATAAATATTAAAACTTTATGGACTCAATATCATGTAATTGGAAGTAGGAGTGCAAAGTGTGATTATTTTGGAGTACAAAATGTATTTTCCCTTTATATTTTCACTTTTTCACATATGCCAACAAAAATTATTTACAACCAAAATGACCTTAAATATCAACATCACCTTTTTTTTTCACAAACCTTAACAAAACCCACCAACTTTTCTCAAATTCAAGTAAAACTCATATTCAACAAATTTTCTGGTAGGAACCTGTGATTATGTGAAATGAGGATTTCTCGATTGAACATAACCTAAGACTTGTGCAACTTCCGCTTAGAAAGCCCAAGAGTGGGGCAGGATAAGCCCACAGTGGGGTCTATGTTTCACAAAAAGAAAGTACTTAGTTATTTATTTATTTATCACTTTGAAGAATAATTTATTTTTTTATTTGTGCAATTTTATTCTCAAAAGTAAAAAATTTATTTATATTTGTATTGTTTTGGAAAATAACATAATCTAATTAACGCCATCTTCAATGTTATTTTCGACAAGGTTCAAAGTATTTATGGGTTTCTTCTTTAAAAATTTTGCTCCAATTAAAAAGCGTATCTAAATTTTCGGATGCACACAACAAATAGTTTTGTAACCAATAAAGGTATTGGAGATAATTTAGCCTTTTCCAATCTCTTATAATATTTATAAACAAAACTACGAAGTCAAATAAAAAATAAATAAGGACTTCAGATTTCATGTAGTTGTCTTATTGAAGGACTTCATGAGTTAGTAGGTTGACTTATAAGGTTGTTTACATTTGATGACATGGAGGTTGTTCAAATTTAGCCTCTCAAGGACTAAAATGTAACAACCACCAAAAAAAAAAAAAAAACCTGTTGGTGCAATTAAGCATAATCTTTGAAGAAAAAATGTATTAGACAATAAAATCAAGAGGGTTAAAGTTAGTGTTAAAAAGACTCATAAAGGCTGTGGCAAAAGTTTATCGCTATCTTGGTTTTCTAAAAAAGAATAGACAGTAAAACTTAACAACTTCCAATTTAGTTTAGAAAAAATGGTGAATTTCTATTGTTCAATAAATAATCTTTAAAAGATTAAAAAAGCAATATCACTTGGCATAGAACATCAGAAAGGAATCTGCAGGGCAAGTAGATTGTAATTTAAGTAGATGTGGTAGCTCTTATTTTGGTGTATGTCTCTGGAAAGTTCGCGCTCTTAGGTGGCGCCCCTAAACCGAACCCAGTTTACTTGGCTAACAGGTTTCTCCATCCCTCCTGCGTATGCGTAGTATTTGTCTGTCTAAGTTACTAACGCCAAGCTCTAAAATGGGGAATTAAAACTTAACAACTTCCAATTTAGTTTAGAAAAAATGGTGAATTTCTATTGTTCAATAAATAATCTTTAAAAGATTAAAAAAGCAATATCACTTGGCATAGAACATCAGAAAGGAATCTGCAGGGCAAGTAGATTGTAATTTAAGTAGATGTGGTAGCTCTTATTTTGGTGTATGTCTCTGGAAAGTTCGCGCTCTTAGGTGGCGCCCCTAAACCGAACCCAGTTTACTTGGCTAACAGGTTTCTCCATCCCTCCTGCGTATGCGTAGTATTTGTCACCTTCTGAGCAAAGAAACTAACACAAGAGACTCTCTCTCTCTCTCTCTCTCTCCAAACTGATTTTCTCCAGCGTCTTCCTTGGGTTAAGTTTCTTCCCGATTCAGGTAAACCAAAGCGAACAAAATATGTGAAGGAAGCGAAAGCAGCATCCTATTCTTCTTTAACGCAACCTTTTGCTATCCTTTTTGGTTGCCGGCGAAATCATTTTCTTCAACTTTTTTATTTTTATTTTTTTCTGTCATTCAAACCCGTTTCGTTTCGAAAGCGCCACTACATTAGTTCTTGAATTTCCATTTCTCCCAGTTTTTTCATTGGTGTGTAGTTTAGAACAAACATTCGGACCGACTCCTCAGGCATCGGTTTATTAACTTTAGTAATAGTTTTGGGTTTATTAGAAAGTAGCATCATATACAGTTTTATAGTTTCTTTTTGTGCGTAATCCCTTTCTCTGTTTGTAAAGAGAAGAAGATGGGAAATGATATATGAGTTAGTTTCTGTTGATATATTGTGCCTGTTTGCTAAGGAACCGATAAAGGGTGTAGTGTAATTTTTTTCGGAGTGCATTTGGATGTTGTTACATGTTATTCGTGTTGAAAGTTTTGACAATGTTTTGCTGCCTTCGATTGTTATGAACTGGTTCTGGTCTGTTTGGATTTTCGAGAATATGCGAATAAGTAAAGTACAGTTTCTCATTGAGCAACCACTTATAGCAGAAATTGTAGCTTTGATGTTCGAGAGTGCAAAAGATGCTGCATCAGTAATAAAATGTTGATACACGTTATGTAGCTTAATTATGCTGCAATCTTGACAACTTAGGGCCATGTTGCTGCTTTCTTTTGGTGGCAAACAAATCCTGAAGCATTTAAGATACCGATGAGGAAAGACAGAGGAAGAAATAATAAGTTATTGACTTTTTTGTTGCCTAATAAGCTAATGAAAACAATGTAATCATTTTCATGATTGAACTTTCAATATGTTCTACTACATGTATAGCTTTCAATCTTGATGAATAGGACCTCAAAGTCCTGCCTTGAGATAGTGCATTGTTGTTTTCTTTCTTTTTTTGGGAGGTAGGGGGTGGGAAGGCTACTACATTCCTTAACATTGAATTATCTTCTACTTCAACAAGTATATCAGCAAAAACCATTCCTTGATGGTTGCTTCGAACTTTAGGTTGAAAATTGTGTACTTTGATATTGGATTGATGAACCAGAAAAAATAAAAGATAGAGGAGTTTATATGTCATCTTGTCGACTTGTAGGATTTCAGGAGTTTGCAGGTTGAGTTATATTCAAATGGCTCTTATGAAGGTTATTTTGATATGCTTCTCAAAGAAAGTTTAAAGGATGGTGCAAGAGTGCTCATGAAGTTGCTGTTTTGATATTAGCTTGGTGTGGAGCCATTGAATTTTCATTGAGTTTAAGCTGCAAAATAAATAATATGAGGAGGGACTGTGCTTCGTAAAATCCCTGGAAAGGGGATTTTCCTTAAAGGGCATATTTATGTTCTCCAGTGCTGTAGATGAGAGAGCAGCAAATGCTAATTATAAATCTGAGGATTCAATAGACCATTCCGAGAGCAGGAGTTGAAAGCTGTAGATGGCCTTTGACTTCTCTCCCTGGTGTCTAAGGCTCATATGATAACAATGATGGAGGGCAAATAAGATTCATATGCTCTTTGTGAAACTAAGATGGGGGCGTGGACCATTTTCTGCTTCATTGTCTTGTAGTCAGAGACCTTTCTTCTTTGGTATATTAAGTGCTGATTGGGTCGTGCGAATTGTCTCATTCAGCCAATGCTTTGTTGAATGAGGTCTTGAGGGTGGGAGGTGTTGAAAGGTCTGGGTTCAGCCCCTTGATGTTTAATAAGGGCCATCTTTAGGGTATGGAATAATAAGAGTTTGACGGTGAGGAGCTTCCTATCTCTAAGGTGAAGATTGATTTTGTGAATATTTTTCTTTTCTCATGTTGTTTGTTTCGCTGGTACTTTTTGAATTTCTTTGACACCCACTCTGTGTCTTGGTTCTACTTTTAGTCTTTTCTCTCTTCTTATTTTCCTTATGGTGATTAACCCATGGGCTTCCCATGCACTTCCAGTATTGGCCCCTTCTGTGATTGTTTTTCAACAAAACTTTAATTACTTGCAGCAAAAGAAAAAAGAAAATATGAATACAATGTAGTACTCTTGCAATTTTAACCAGAACTTGGCCATTTAAAAGCAAAAAAAAGAAGAGAAGGTTGTGTTAATCCTTGGAAGAGTGCATTGCTTGTTGAAATTCCTTCAAAGGAAGCTGTTGTCAGTTGAATAGGAGCCTTACAGGGAATCTTAACAGCTAGTTTTTGTCTGTAAGATAGTGTTATGTGTGCAAGTGGGATAGGAAATTGGTTGAGTTGATTCTCCACTATTCAACAAATTATAGAAAAGGGATACAACAGTTGGGTATAAGCTATTTAAAGTAGCAGTAATCCTCATTTTCTGTGAAATTGACAATAGTACTTAGCATGTACTTGAAGCAAATTCAGGTCGAATGGTTTTCCTTTTGTTGAGGTTTTATCGTACAGTGCGTTTATTGTTCAACAACTTTTACCTTTCTGAAGTTCCTCGAATAAAAGACTTCATTGATCTTTTAGACGAAACGTCTTTTCAATTTTTAAAAATCAATATTTAAGACTCCAAAAGTGTTGATTTCCCAGATAGTGCGAGGGTACTCAGGAGTGTACTTATAATTTAATCAGACTGGATAATAATGTTTAATTTTTTTTGGACCCTGAGAGTATACCCTCCAACTAGTCATGCTATATTAAATATTTAATTGCTTGATAATGGATACTAGAGTGAAAATTTGTTTTTTGGTACTCATATAATTAGAGGTTATGTTTTATCCATCTGCTTTAGCCTTTGTGTTCTTTTAAATTTTGGCCCTTCTGCCCTTGTTGTGATGGCAGTGAAAATCACCGTGGAACAAAATGGGGATTTTTTTTATCTTATTTTTGTTTCGGGGCAGGGGGAGTGCTAGGGAGGCTGCAAATATGATCACGGATGTTAAATGTCAAACTATTTTACTTTCCAAATGTCCTGTACTGGTATTTTTGTCTTATGAGTATGTTTATTCATCTTATGTATCTAATGTTATTTTGGATTGTTGTCAGGAAACTTATCTAAAGTTTTTGTGATAGGCAATCTTCATTTTGGTAGTCGTCTTCCTTATTTATTCGCCGAAGGCATCAAATGCTACAACGTCAAGAATAAAGGGGGAAAGTGCATTAGACAACAAAAGAGAATCTTGTTAGAGTTATTGGCGGAAGAGTATGCTTTAAGACTCATTACCGAACAAGGGACCGTGGAAATGAAATTATACCACTACCAGGCTGAGTGGCTGCTAAAGGAATATATGCTAGCAGACTCGTATATCCCATATGTTTCTATCATTTGGGGCATTTTGGCTTGCAAAATGGTATGTTCTAATCACTGGCTTTATCTATTGGGGCACATAGTCAGTCCATGTTAAAGGTGCTTCACATACTTCCTTATAGTGCCATTGAGTTATCTCTTTTCATTATTTCTATATCCCCTGTCTTTCTCTCTCTCTCTTCTTTCTTCTAAGTATTCCTTCTTTGTCAGGTCTATGATCTTACTCAGATGATCAGTGCTATTTACTTTAAGAGCTATGCCAGCCTTTCCAAAATGCAACGTGTTAAATGGAATAACAGGTGTTCAGAATCTCCCCATTAGTCTAACTCATCTTTCCCTCTTGATGCAAAGTTTATATATGTCGCTTTATCTGTTTATGCAGGGCCATATCAACTCTTCATGCCATGTTTATCACATTTACTTCATTATACTTTGTGTTCTGGTCAGATCTCTATTCTGACAACCAATTTGCTGGCCTTGTTACACATCGATGTTCCCTGCTGTCTACATTTGCCTTGGGGGTGAGATACCTCAAGTTTTGAAATTTCTGATTTCTATTGAAGTTATTGTTCTTCTTACCAGTATTTATCGCCATTTTATTTTCTTAGTTCTTTTTCGTTGCCATAAATGTTTTAAGATATGCCAAGAATGGTCTTTGGACTCAATTGCATCACTGATTCAATTCCCCAGGGGTCTGTCATGTAGTGCTTAACAAGAGAGACGAGGAGGGGAAAAAACGATTATGAAAATTGTTTTAAAACTGGTTCAATTGTAACTCTGTTTGGCTACTTTTTGCTTTTTGTTTGATTGTTAGATTTCTTATTAGCTTCTGGTGATGATCTTTTTTTGATAAATGTTTACTTTACCTTTCTTACCAAGTGTCTATTCCACTGGATCTACCACCACTAGTTCCACTCATTGGTATATATATTTTTGGGGGTAGGCAGGGGGGATGCCATGATCCTCCACCTTCGTGATGTTTGAAGATAATCAAGCCATACGCACCTCTTTCAGTTAGTTTTCTTTTTTTTCTTTTTTTGGTTGTTGGGGTTTGTTTTGGGAAAGAAAAAAGGGGGGGGGGGGGGGTGAGACTTCCTCGCCAGTGTGAGACAGCTGGATTTTGATGGAAACCCAGAGTTGATGATAGGAAGTTTGTGTTTATAGAGTTGGAAGGCCCCAAGCGGTGGGAAAGAGTTGATTTGAGCTAGGATGACGATTAAGGCATGGTTACTGTGTTGTATGCAGCAGATCTTTTGTTCTAGGAACCTTGACTGTTTGGATTAAAGTTGTTGAAGATGTATTTCTTTTCTTTGGACTTTCTGTCACTTTTTGTCCCAAATTGTACTTACTCTATCCCAAAATAAATGCCTTAGCTATAGAGACGACATGCTTATTAATGAAAACATTAATTATGTTCCTAAAATGCCTTTTAACACTACATTGGAGGTGGAAATTTTGAATTACATGGACTGTTCTTTCTATTACAAAAACGAACTAGGGTACCATAGAAAAATTATGGAATAAATGGTTTTATTTCTAGTAAGTGGAGACTTATTTTAGGATGTCCCAAAGATGAAAGGATGGAAAATTCAAGAGAAGCCTGCTGATGATGCACTTTGTGTCTTGGCTCACTCTCCTTCCATGGAATCCCTTATTCCTAATGAAAAGGAAATTGGCTGATTAAGACTTGTGAAATGGCAAATATTCGTAGTGTATTATTCCTACAGCTTAACATTAGTAAATATCTCCTTGATTTAATGAGACTACCCTAAATGCAAAAAGTGATGGATGAATTTTTTTTTTCTTTTGGTTTTTTCGTGACCTGTAATTTTCTAAATTTTCTTTAATATTAATATAATGTTTAATTGATTTAATGTGCTTTGGGATCTGTGTAGCTAGTCCTGTTGGAATATAACTCCCTATGTAGCTAGCCCTCTCGTGCATTGTTATTAGTTTTTTTGCATTTAAGTGATGCTGTTGAAAGTAAACTACTATTTTCTACTTTATCTCATGAGTGTAGTCTGTTTCATTTTCTGGTCTCCCCTCCTGCTGTTATTTATCTGAAGTTTATGTTTTCATATTTTGGTGTAATGTTGATAGGTGTCAGTTGGTTACTTTCTCGTTGACCTGGGGATGATCTTCTGGTTTTATCCTGCCCTAGGTGGATTTGAGTATGTAAGTACAGTCTCTCTCAAATGAATATATCAATTGACTCAACAGTTTTTGTACTTCACACTAGTACAGTTTTTGCTTTCCCTTTTTTATTTTTGTACTTTTTTTTAGGGTGGGTTGGAAGAGTTTCTGTACTAGTGTGAACTACTTTTAACTTGCTTCTGTTCAGTACGTGGTTATAACATCAATATTTCAGGTGATTCATCATCTTCTTTCAATAGCAGCGGTAGCATATTCAATGTTAACTGGAGAGGGGCAGGTTTACACGAACATGGTTCTTATCTCAGAAACCACCACCCCTAGCATCAATTTGAGATGGTAGTTGTTATTTATTCAGAGACTTGATTCTTGCTTAGGAAAATCAAAAAAGAGGGACTTGGTTCTTAAATTAAATGAATTCCTTTCAATTTGATGCATATCAGTTTGGCTTGTGAAGGTATCTCGATATAGCCGGAATGAAGAGGTCAAGATCATATCTTATAAATGGGGTTGTTATATTCTTTTCTTGGCTGGTATGTTAAAGCTATTTCCTCAAGTGTCATAAAACTTCTGTTCTTTGCTTTCATTATTTTTGTCAACAGAAGACAAACTGCCAATCTCTCCCGGATGTGCCCTTCATATATCGTTCTCCTTATTTGTTATTACATGTTACATTTTTGCAGGTTGCCAGGATAATCCTGTTCATGTTCCTGTTTTACCATATGTACATTCACTATGACCAGGTAATAACTATACTTGCAAAAGTTTACCTGGTAAATATTGGATGTGGTGCAAAGATGGGTAACAATAAAAATATAAGACTGCTTGATTTCCCAATTTCAGTTGCATCTTGTTTTTGAGTCATTAATCCGAAATGATTGGAGGAAAGGGATTAGTCTTTAGTAGATAAAAGTATTTGGTTGATTCTGAGGTCCTGAGTTTGGAATACATATATTATACCATCAACTAAGTAGATCATAAATGCTTACCATAAAAGACACACATCTGTTGGGAGAAAATGAGCTATTACTCCTTGCACTGACAGACAAGTTGTAAAAGATAGTTAAGATTATCGATTGTTTAGAACGTTCCAGATGTTTCCATTTTTAAGTATCCGTTGGTCAACCGGATGATATTTGGCCAGTATGCGGTATTGTTATGTATTCATATTACTGTTCTCTCACCATGCAGGTTAAGCAGATGCGCACCTTCGGGCTCGTTCTAGTATCTGTGGTACCATTGGTGCTATCTATTATGAATTTGATGTGGTTTGGGAAGATTTTCAAGGGATTAAAGAAGACAGTAGCAGCCAAGAGGCAGTGAAGGATTGCATGAATCCGTCAACTTTTGTTTCTTAAAATGTTATTTGTCTTTGACTCGAACAGATTCTCTCCTATGTATTTTCTCTTCTCTTCTCTTCTCTTCTCTTCTCTTCTCTTCTCTCTTGTAAATGGCACAAATGTAAAATAGGCAGTCATGGTTTATGAGCAATATCGGTGTAGGTATTGAAGAAAGATAATAACCTACTTGTTTAAGAAATCCTCAAGCGGTGATAGGAACCACTTACACGTAAAGATCCAGAAATATGAATGAAAAATCCGTGCTTATTTAATGCTGCTCTACTAGCCTGAGATGATCTTATATTAGACCCGTCATATATAATAAAACAGCATAATAAATAATACAAGAAAAAATACTTAGAAAAACAATTTTCAAATTTGGTGGGTCAAGGCCACCCGTCTCCTCCTGCTCTTTGTTATGATAAAGATGACTCTTAATCAAAGTCATCAGGCCATAAAATTCAGTGGAAGTGAAGAATATTGTAATTGATTTATATAACAGCTTAACTGAAGTTAGTTTTCGTTGTTAGTCGAGAGGGTTTGTGTATATATACTAATAAGAGTTATATACAGTTTACGCATTTATATTTTTCAAAGCACAACTCAGCAACTATTACTATTCAGAATTCTTCCTGGTGATGCCAAAATCATTGAGAGTCAGAGCCGATTAGACCTGTGGGGAATAAGAAAGAGCGATGGCGTCGGATGTGAAGCTTCCAATGCCAAAATTAGATTTTGAGAAGTGTTTTAGTTTAGAGAATTAATTAAGTTTAAGAAAATAAAATGGGGCACCTATCTTTTATAGGAGGTGCTAGAGTTCTCATAGGGGTCTAATGCTATGGGCTCTAAGACTTCTTATCTTTCTTAGAGTCCTAAAGCTTTAAGAGTCCTTGTCTTACTTGAAGTCCTGAAAGCTCTTAGATTGCTGGGCAGGAAGGTTGGGGGAATTAGTTCTTGTTTGTGCAGGCTGAGGGCTCTAAACACGTTTGTGGCCTTGAGCGAGACTACATGCGGGCTCATATGTCTAGATGAACTGGACTAGTCATATTATGATCCATTAGTAGTCTCTCCCCTCAAAACAGGATCAGGCCGATAGAGCGTCTGACAAATCAAGTGATAATGGGCTAATCTGGTGGTCTGGGCTGATGGCCGGATCTTGGCCCATCAATATGTATTCTTTCTCTTCGAAAATTATTTCATGCAAACTGGGCCATGAGAACTGGGGATGTAGAAGCCCATGATCCCATGGATGCGCGCATCCCTTGACCTGGCCTGCCTGTGATGTTTGGATTAAAAGATGTGGAGGAGAGAGGACACTCATTCTGGTTGGGTGTTCTGCAAGCTATCAGGCGAGAGGTCTTTGTTCTCCCGTGCTACAGAGCCGAGATCCATCTCCTGTTTTCGTGCCCTCTGCCTATTCGTCTGCCAAGAATCTTCTTCTTCTCCTTTTTTCGCTTTGTGAGAGGGGGACTCTGGTTTGGGAGGCATGTTGTCTTCTTGTTCAGAATCGGAAGGGGCGACTACGGTACCTGTACCCAAAGGGACGTTGCCAATCGCCTTACGGGTATCAAACCGTAAGCTCAAGAACCTGGCGGAGCTGTGGGCCAGGTATGACATCCCGCTGTTGATTATAATGAGGCCTCCTGCTTCAAATGAAAAGGTAGTGTGTCACAATGAGGGAGAAATTTCATTTTTTGAAGATGTACTGCGCACCGGGGGTCGATTCCCTTTCCTCGGAAAATGCAGCAATTGCTGCGGTGCTTCTCCTTATCTCCTAGTCAACTAGCTTCGAATAGCTGGCTACTGGTGTTGGGCTACTTTGCCCTATGGAATAAGCTGTTTGAAGAGGAGAAACCCTCTGCCTGACGGGAGTTCGCCTGGTGCTATAAGGTTATGAAGAGTGCAGAAGGTATGTACTTCTTCTAAGTGAGAGATGGGCGAAGGTTGTTTTGCGGTCTGCCCTTGAACAACAAAGGCTCGCACGAAAGGTTTTTCTTTGTGTCAGGTGAAGGATGGGAATATCCTCGAGATGAGAAAAATCTCGTTAGGGTTCAGCAATCTTCGGGGGTGCCGTCGACTGGGGGTAATGTTTCTAACTATTTTGTTCTTTTCCTTTTGTTTGTGTCTTTGTACTAACTATTGTATAGTGAGGTGATGTACGGAAATGGGTTCTGTGATGCAGCTCGGGAAGTGCCAGATCTTAGTCCGGAGGAGAAAACATGCCCTGGGACGTCGCCGAGTTGTTGCCCTTCATGAGCGCAGCTGCGGTCGTCGGCAGTGGGACCTCGACAGGTAAGTTTTTTGCGATTTTATGACTTTGATGATTAGGTCTATGGCCTTGTGATTCCATTGTTATGAATGGTAGGATGGGCCGTGGAGTGGAGTTGGTCTTGTAGTATTGGTTTTCTGTGTTGGGGGTGATCGATCGCGCGACATTTATTGATTCGAGTGGCCGATAAGCCATAATATTGTTGTGGTCTGCTGCTCTGGCTATCAGCTAGAGTTAATATGGTTCCGTGATTTGCAGGGGTGAAGGCCAAATGCAAGTTGCTCATGCCCCAAGGGGGTAACCCAATCAAAGCCATTCCTAGGGTCACGTCAGGCCCTGCTAGGTCGGGGGCCAAGGCTGTTGGTGTGGTGATTCACGAGACAAGGTCCACCGTCGCTCGTTGAAGGGCAGTATCACCATCGTCAAGTAGCGACGACGTGGAGATCATAGGCGAGGTTCAAGCCCTTATGACAGCCTCATCTGGTGGCTATTCTGGACCCAGGACTCATTCTCGCAAAAGACCTTTCTTGGTTGATGAGGATGAGGATGAGGAGGAAGAGAATAAGAGTTCCTGCCCGCGCCTTGCGCACAAGAAAGCCCGTAGGTTGCCCCAGCGGCACACGAGCGAACATGGAGCTTCTGTTGGGGAGTCGCTTCATCCTCTTAGGAACCATCATCATCCGAGATAAGGGATGTGGTGGGAGCTACCAAACGGCAAAGTGGGGGTTGATGATCCCCAGGTCGGCCCAGCAGGGGCTCCTTAACCTTACTAGTATTTTTTTTTTTTTTTTTTTTAATGATTGAGTCCCCCGGAGTGTATTACCGATCTACTACTCGGTGAGGAACAATAAGTGTAGCGTAATTTTTACTACTAAACTTCAAATTTTGAGATATTTCAAATGGCACATGTGACCCATAAGTTAAAGGAATTTTTTTTTTTGTTATTGCGGAAATTTGGAAGGCTGTAGCTTTAAACTTATTAATTTGTCTACAGATAATGGTATTAGAGAGACAATAGTAGACAAAATAGATTTTCTTAGAAACAATAAGAAACAAAAATATGGGGGTAATATTTTGTCTTCCAAGGGTATGGGCCGCGGGGGGGGGGGGGGGGTTGGGGGCCCTAGAATTTCACCATTTTCTTTGCAAGGTTCTCTCCTCCATTGCAGTCGTGTTGAAGTAATTGGTCACCCATTTGCAATCCATTTGTGACCATGTAGCTGAGATACTTCAGAGTTTGGAATAAGGCTCGGGACTCCATCAATATAAGGACCTGCCATGGTATGGTTTTGAGGAGTTATCACTGGATTTGAAATAAAGCTCCCGACTTGTCAACATAAGGCCCAACTGCCATGGCATAGTTTTGAGGAGTTATCGCTGGATCTGAAAAAAAGCTTTGGACTCCTTCAATGTATGGAGTTGACTCGTTAGAGTTCTGACTAGTGATCACCGCATGATATATTTGAGAAAAGCTTTGGACTCCTTCAGTGTATGGAGTTGACTCGTTATAATTTTGAGTGATCACTGCATGATGTAGTTGAGAGTTTAGAATAAATCATGTGGCACTTTCGACATAAAAAGTTGGCTCACTATAGTTTTGAGGAGTGATCGCTGGATGATGTACTTGAGAGTTTGGAATAAGCCACGTGGCACCACCTCCACCACAAAGAGTTGGCTCACTATAGTTCGGAAGAGAGATCGCTGGATCATGTATTTGAGGGTCTGACTCAAACTTGAGAGAACTTTGACTTGGGAATGGCATTTGGCTTAGCATCAATAGTTGACTGTCACTTTGAAGGAGCTTCTCATAGTGTTTGTCAAGAACTCCTAGAGGAAATTTAGCGTAGTACCTCCTAAGGGTAGCATATGAAACACAAATTAAATTTATTAGTTTCTACCACATATACCAGTAAGATCCCTCAAGAACTGGATGTGAAATATATTTTATTTTCTGGAGTTGGATGATTTGTCACCCTAAAAGTAATAGGTCACGAGCTTCTTAAAAGCAGAATGAAACAACATTTCTAAAAATAGTGATCTTCTTAAAAGAACCACCTCACTTCGATATAAATCCCAATGTCATTAAAAATGAGAGAGTCAAAGATGAAGAAAAATGACATCAGTTCTAAGAATTTCAGGTTGATCTTCCATGATTTTAGCTCTGATTCCTATAAACATCGGACCATTCGATTTCAATTTTTCTATTCAAACCCTCCTTCATGATTTCCCAAACAATTTGTTTCCTCATATAGTAGAACTTTTGATAAGGTCTCAGTCAAGAGCATTACTTCAATTGCAAAAAATATAGCTAGATGTATCTTCGGGTGAGAATGTACTACAAAATCATGTAACTTTTATTTGCTGACCTTCAACGTCAATGTACATTCCAATTTAAATTACAAGAGAACAAACTATCCTAAAAACTAGACACCACTCTCTCCTAAAAGTTTGAAACAATTCAAATGAACAACAACACTTTTAACAACTAAAATCAAGTAAGCTAAAATCAAGGAAATAGACCAGGTCATGTCCTTGTTGCTAGCACCTACTTTAACCTCCAACTTATTCTTAGTAATTACTCTTAGTAACGTGAGTCGCAACCTATCAATTACACCCCCCCCCTCTTGAAATATAGCCTTGTCCTCAAGGCGGCTTTGTTCTTAGCATCTTACCCAAAGTGTGTAATAACATTTCAGACTCGAGCAGCAATTTTGATGCAACTTCTTCCAACATTGCATCAGTGATTTCTTCACATACTATTTTCCCTGTCCCTTCAAGAAGTAATAATTGTGGTCTTTGACACTTGTGGCCCGTAGTCATGCAACATCCCCACTTGCCTTACTCTAGACAAGGCTTCATGATACTAGACAAAACAGTGTCGGAAAGATTGTTGGGGGACTTCTCCAAACGACGCATCTAGTCAGTCATGGCTATCTCCATGAGTTGCACCCCACTTTGGACTCCATCGAACCTAACTTCTAATATCTCAATCCTTTCTTTGTTGGTGGCCATAACATAGCTCTGATAGTAAGCTAAAATCAAGGAAATAGACTAGGTCATCTCCTTGTTGCTAGCACCCACTTATACCTCTAACTTATTCTTAGTAATTATTCTTAGTAATGTGAGTCGCAACCTATCAACTTTGCCACCAAACCATCTTCAAGTACCTGCACATTTTTCGATCAAAATATCAATGGAGATTTGTTTTCCTATGTCCGCTGCTATTGCATTTTTGAGATTGTGGGTACCCAAACATGAGCCGATTTGAAGGGACAATGCACGGATGTTTGAAATCCTCAACTTCTCAGGATCGATATCATCATAATTGCTGAAGTTACGAGTACTTGTCCTAGAAACACGTTGTGCATGATCAAGGCACCTCTCTATGGGGTGGTCCGGAGAAGAATCTGGGTTTGAAGGTGTCGAACCAACCGGAGATATGTTTAGATGAGCACTTAAGTTGCCCAACAAAACAATATGACAGTATTATCCAAAAAAAAAAATTCAGAAATAAATACATTAAGTTTATGTGGAAATTATTTTTTATTTTTATTTTGAATAATCTTCACATTCTTTTTGATCTCACAATCTCAAGAATTCCACAATAGCAACCCAACTGTTTTGCCTCATTCCTTTCCACGCTCACAACTGTCGTAGGGTTTTCTGAGTTCTTATGGCCAACTCTAAAACTAACAACTTAGGGTAAACTATCTCATAGTTATCCTTATATATGAAAACCCTAGCTATGATAATGCGTGGGATCATTAAGGATCTCAAATCTCGGCTATAGGATCACATGAAAAAACTATTTTTCCATTAATTCCCTCATATTCTTTTATTTCGAATTTTAGGCTTCTACTAATTGTAATCATGTCCATTAACATATTACAATTCACCCTTAAGAATTTAAGATTGATTTGTGAAATTCCTTTTGGTGACAATTATAATTGTTTATTTAACCTTTCACCATACTATATTTCACTAACAATATTATCATTGAGTAACACTTCCGACATATATAGGGAGGGATATGGATATGATCTGTAACATTTAATTTTTCTTATCAATAGGGGAAAGTGTTGGATTCCCTGACATGGGAAACAATGACACGGAGACAGAGTAATCCAAGGTGGATATCTTGATGAATATACTATCTCAAGAATTCCTTATCATCAAAGGACCCACGTTAAATATTTGACCTAAAAGATCATCAACAAATGACTCGATCAAAGTACAAGTACACAATAAACAAACTGCACAAACCTCTCAGTCTAAGGATATCATAATTGTGTTGAATACTTCTCAACATCAATGATCACTTCCAAATATCGGTTCAATGCATGTACTCTTACATTACACTCATAAACTGACTGAGTACATCATGAGGCATCCTATTTTACATAAATATGTACCTCTAAACCAAGGAACTCATACTCTCCGGATTCATTAAGGCATGACTTTTCTACAATGTCACTCAATAATTGTACATCTTATGTCACAATATATTACGCACGTGAAATCTAAATAACAATTATCTAGAATAATCAGCACTAAAAAACATTCATACGTATCTCCATGTATCCTTTTCTATGTAATCTGCCTTTTAATGTTATCGGTTGTAAATTTACGAGTTCATAGAATTTGTATATCCTGGACGATAAATTCTCAACTCCAAACACTAGTAGTTTAATACTTCTCAAGTCTAGAAATATTACTAAACTATGACTCCTTGTCAATACAAGGCATATATGTTTAATGAGAAATCAAACGGAGTTCTGAACTATTCAGACTCATCAGTAGGTTTAATAACATTCCTATTACATTGATCTCTTATGCCTTAGTTTGCTCAGCTTACTGTTTCATCAAGTGTGCTGCTGATGTTCATTTGGGTTTAGAATTTTTGAGTCATCCTTATAGGTAAGAATATTATCTCATAAAATTCAGTTACTTGTTTTATAACACTATCATAGAGTCCATGAGTAGGAGTGAAAAATATGCAAAAGAGTGAACAAATTAGTCACGATGACTGAGTACATCATCCTATTTCACCTATTGTACATAAATATGTACCTTGGTCTAGAACAAACAAGGAACCGAAAAATCATACTCCCGCCTTTGATTCATTAATCATTGGCATGACTTTTCTACAATGTCACTTAATAACCGTGTAACATCTTATGTTACAACATATTACCCAATATAATAAATATAAACACGTGACATCTAAATAACAATTATTTAGAATAATGATTTTTAGGGCATATTTCTTACAATCTCCACTTGCACTAAAAAACATTCATACAGGTATCTCATACCAGTATCCCCTTTCTATGTAATCTGCCTTTTAATGAGAGATATCGGTTATAAGCAATTTACAACTTCTTCAAATCATGAACCTTTACCCAATGTTCATACACAAATCAAAAATTGATCAACTATCAATTATACTTAATTTGTATATCCTTGGACATCCGCAAATTCTCAACTCCAAACACTATCAAATAGCGTTTAATACTTCTCAAGTATTTGAGTAAATAGAAATATTACTAAACTCTCATGACTCCTTGTCAATACAAGGCATATCCATGTTTAATGAGAAATCAAACTATTTAATCATCTCATTAAAATGAATTATTAGCATACACTCCTGAGTTCTGAACTATTCAAACTCATCAGTAGATTTAATAACATTTCTATTACATTGATCTCTTCCGCCTTAGCAAATTGCTCAGCTAACTGTTTCATCAAGAACTGTCACGCTTTCGCATTTCACTTAGGCCGTACAAAATATATTATTCCTTCTGATAATTACCTCTTGTTCATTTGGGTTTATCAAAATAATACCCAACAAACCCTTTTTGAGTCATAATCCTCAAAAAGTATAGGTAATTCATGCTTATCACTAACTGAATATTATCTCATAAAATTCAGTTACCTGTTTTATAACACTATCATAGAGTCCATAATCACATTTTTAAAACAGACCATCAATAATTCAAAAACCAGTAATTCATAAATCCATAATGTTAAAACACACTGAATATCCAAATAAACAAGTTTATGAAATTGAAAACAAATTTTCAAAAACATTAGGACTCATATGAATAAGCTCCAATGGAAGTCACTGCAACACTTGCACTTCACTCTTTTTTAAAACAACTACCTCTTCACTTTGCCTCTGGGTTACCTTGAACCCCTGCAATCATATTGCGCAATCACATTGCATAAGTAAGAGGTTATGTCAAAATTGACATATCAACAATTTAATGGACATTCCAATAAATCAAATACAATTTATAAGCATACCTTCAGTAGGATTCTTTTTCTTCAGAGAAGCAAGATAAACTCGGCAATTTCTCTTCCAATGTCTGTTTGCCACAATGGAAACAATTTCCTTTATCTTTCTTCTCTTTGCCACTTATGTCATCTCTCTTGGATTGAGACCCTTTGTTCTTTTTGAACTTTTCCCTTGGGCTTAGTTCAGAACATGTTGACTTGTCCATCATCATTAGAGAACCTTTCTCCCTTATTGATGAGTTCCTCAGCTGACTGCAACATATTAAGCAGCTCTGGCAAAGTCACATCCATCTTGTTCATGTTGTAGTTCAACACAAACTGGTTGAATGATTCTGGCAAAGGATGCCAAAATCACTCCTACCTTGGTCTCACCGTCCATACCTGCACCCAGTGATTCCAGTTCATAAATGTATGACATCATGTTCAGAACATGATCCTGAACTGGAGCACCCTCCACCAATTTGGTGGTCATCAGCAGTTTCATAGTCTGCTGGCGTGCAGACTTACTATGATCCCCAAACATCTGTTAAAGAGAATTGATCATATCTTTAGCATTTACTAGGCCCTCACATTGCTTCTGAAACATATTAGTCAAGGAGGCTAACATGCAGCATTTAGTCTGTAATTAAATATTAAAAGAATGTAATATTTAAGCAACGGGTTTTTTTAATCACGTACCATAAATGCTTCACTAGTGAACAGATTGCATAACTCCTTCCACTGTTCTTCCGTGGTATCAGGGTGTGACTTCAGCAACACCGCCTCTTTACTCGGAAACTTCTTGAAATACGCATGCATCCGGTTGCGGTACGTTCGACCATCGTCATCATAGTCTTAACCACCGTCCTCATGTCTTCCTGACGGGTGTAGTCAAGGTCGAAGTGGTCCTGCATAAGTATCAAACATGCAATATTACAATGATAAACGAAATGCTTAACCAAAAATTCTATGTTTACAAGTTTAATCATACCAACACCCGATCCATAATGTACTCCTTCACTTCTGTAGGAACATCAGCCCACTTGTTAACGAAGATCGGAATCATCCCTCGAACCAACTTTCCAATCGATCGACCAACATTCCGATCTTCGTCGATAGGGTGGCAGCAGTGGAAGACACTCCTCCACACTCTCCCTTGGGATATGCACCGATAGTTTTCGGACCCAAGAATCTTCTTCAAACTGACCCCACGTGTCCTACCTCGCCCGCGCTTAGAAGCAGATGTAACTACATAAAATAAAATTAACAAAGTTAGTCAGGTCGTTTAACTTAAAAAAATTGAAATATAACTTAGAATAATTTCTTACATGCACAACTACTAGGACAAGCTGGCATGCCTTGACTCATGGCTTCATTCGGTCTCGGAGAAGGAGCGCTTGGAGTAGGACTCGGGATCAAACTCATACTAAGCGGAGTAACTACGCCATGCAACTGTCTAGAAGTAACTGAAGAAAATTTCCATCCACGCTTCATTTCACCGTACAAGCTGTGACATAACAAAATAAACGATAAAGATATGGTAAAAGAGACAATAATAGTAAAAACGTTTCAGCAAACATCAACATTACAAAGAAAATATACTTGAAAGAAATTATTAATCAAAATCCGATTCTTGCACGTTATCGCCCGATGCCTCATCCTCAGTAAAGTCGCTATCACTTTCGAACGAATCTTCATCCTCACTTTCTTCGCTATTTTCTTCAATTCCTATTTTTTCCCCTTCTGAAACATCATTACTATCTATAAGTCTTTTCTTCTGCCGATCAATTGCATATTAGAAGCTTGGATAACGTTTGGTGCTAACATCATCCCTCATAGCGGATTAAGGTTAAACTGTCTGAAGTCTATAAACAAGTCAATGGCATCGTCCTCTTGATACGCTTCATTCGTGATGGTTGCTCCCGATTCAACATTTACATCAACTTCACCGTCCGGATCTGGGCTGGAAATGTCGTATGCATTTCTATACGACAACTTCTGCACGACTCACCACATAGGTCCATGTATATTATCAACTAGATAAAACACTTGACTTGCTTGATTTGCCAAAACAAATGGATCTTTTGAGTACCACAGTCGAGAAGTGTTTACGCTCTTAAAGTTCTCATCGATATGAATTCCACGGTGATCTTTGACGTCCCACCAATCACACTTAAAACAAATATATTGTATTTCCCCACAAGTATTGCATGGCATAAATGTCTACAAATCTCCCGTAAAATTCTATTGGATTTCCCTATGTGATCCCGGTACTACAATACCACTATTCTGAGTTCTCTGTCGTTCTTCTCGTTGTACTGTATGATATTTACATCCGTTCACAACACATACAGAATAACGCATCACTCGTGTATCAGGCCTACGTGCCAATGAATATAATTCATCGACCGATGTACATGAATTTTGAGAACATAATGTTTGAACCTACAACAATATATTAAAAGGTCATTAAAAACAAAGACACGATATTAATTTGAATTCTTTGTCAATAACACTTACTCACCCTAAGAACCAATCCAGAAATTATTCCTCATGCGTATGAGAAATGTCACCAACTCCTTGCGTGCGAAGTTCATCCATGTGTTCACTAGGATAAGGTTAATCAACGACTGTATATTATTGAAAACCTATGAAATTTATTTTACTTACTCTAAGTAGTTGTTGATGCCTTTGCAATTGTTCAGCACATACAATTTAACTTTCTTGAACTTTGTTCGGTCTATGTCATGCCCTTTTGCAGCCCCTATCAATCTAATTCTTTGAGTGAACACATTAATGACCTTTCTTGGTACCTCCATTTCGCCATCGAAATCGTAGTTTCGATCTCTGCGATTAAACGCTTTTTGACCCCTTGGAGGTACTGAGAACAAAATGTCATTGGACCGCCAAATGCATCATCACTGTAAAAAAAAGCGAGTGAAAAAATCATTTCAAATTTGCATAAAATTATTCTAATATTTTCTGACATCATTTGCAATACATAAATCTTCAACGTACGTGAACACAACTCTAAAAAAAAAAACAAACATAATTTGGTCACTGCGACACCCACGTCTTCCTCCAACAACCCTCGGATCATCACTAGAAGAACCCTCTGCAAGAAACATGACAATCATGACTTTTTATTCAGACACCTTCAACTCATCTAGATTCACACAACGTGAAATCTCAGCATAACCATCGGGGAACCTCACGACTTTTAACCACTCACAGGCCCTCCTTCACTCTTCTCGAGTTAAAGTATACGCCGCTTGAGGCATCAATTCAACCCAACCATCATACACCAAGTGCAAGTCTTTTTAACCCCTACTTACAACTAAATCTCTATGCGCCCCCACCGAATCCCTAGTCTTGAACTCGATATTCATCACTGTCTCAATCATGTTGTCACATATGTTCTTCTCGATGTGCATCACATCCAAGTTATGTTGTAACCCTAACGTACTCCAATACGGCAATTGGAAAAAGATGCTCTTATTCATCCAATTCAAACATTCCGACTAATGTTTCTTCTTTCCCCTATTCTTTCCTGACGCTTTACCAAAGATAGTCTCCCCGACATGCGTCAATTGTTTAGTATTTCCTCACCAATTAACTCCCCAGGCAAAAGTCTATGTTCTTCTTTCCCATCGAATGTATCCACATCATATCTCTATGCATGCCCCAGTGTCAAGTATCTCCTATGACCCTGATGAGAACGCAAAATGTCATATTTTTCTCCCTTAATATTTAGTCTTTTATACTTATTTGGTGCCTAAATGTACTAATTATTCTTATGCTTTGATTTTGGATACAAATGGAGGCATTAAGTGCAAAACGAAGTTAATTAGGTGATTTTGGACAGTTTCAACATCGCTTCGTAATCGGAGCATAAATATCTCATCCAAGCTCTGATTGAGATGATACAAGATGCTATGGAACGCCAAGAAAAAGCTCTACAACTTTCATGTTTTACGTTTTAAGAGATACTGACTTCATGATGGACGTAATCGGGCTTGAAATTATGTCACCTGCACTGTTGACGTTCTGGAACATTCCATAGATTGCAATCTTGATATGCAGATCTTACCTGTTAATTTTGGGAAATTTCAAGACCTGGTGCACGAAAATTCCAGAGGAAGATGCCACTTTCTTAGGGTATGTTCATTTTGAGAAAATTTTAAGAATTCTAAGAATAGTGTGAATATTTAGGTGATGTTTGAGCTTTATTGCATGCGTGTAAAAGTTGTTAAAGTTATATTGATGGTGTAAAAAAGGTAATGATGAGTTGTATTGGTATGCGTGTAAGAGTAATGTTAGGAGTATAAATTTAGAAAGTTGGATTTAAATTCTTAAATTTTTAGGCAAACGAACATCCCCTAGTTTTATTAGGTCTCTATTTTATTTTTAATATTTTCCTTAAATAGTCAGATATTGATATTGTTATAGTTTTAGAATATATTGGAGAGATATGCTAGGGTTGCAGCACTTGTAATGAACGTGGAGGAGAAGCATAAAACTTCTTAACCAACCGCCTCTCTCTCCTCTCTCTTCTAACTTCTCCTTCGAGTTTTCATCATGGCTCTGCGTGGCTAAACTTTTATACTTGGTCAAAGGGAAACGGAAGCCTCGGAATCAATAAAATTGTGAGATCTAATTTATTTTCATTGTTCAATTTATGCTTTGAGTATTGGATGTTCTTCTGTGCCTATTTTCATGATTGTCTCGTTTAATAACTAGGAGGCCTACTAGTTTATTATTCATTTCAATCTAATGCTGGGTTAGATATTAAATCCGTAATTGTTTAATCCCTCTAATTTTGAAGCAACTATTTACTCCCGATTCAACAACCATTACATCATGCCTTGACTCATGGCTTCATTCGGTCTCGGAGAAGGAGCGCTCTCGGGATCAAACTCATACTAAGCGGAGTAACTGATGCAACTGTCTAGAAGTAACTGAAGAAAATATCCACGCTTCATTTCACATGTGACATAACAAAAGAAACAACAAAGATATGGTAAAAGAGACAATAGTAAAAAATGTTTCAGCAAATCAATTAAAAGATGAAAGAATTATTAATCATGATTCTTGCACGTTATCGCGATGCCTCATCCTCAGTAAAGTCGCTATCAAACGAATATCCTCATTTCTTCGCTATTTTCTTCAATTCCTATTTTTTCCCCTTCTGAAACATCATTACTATCTATAAGTCTTTTCTTCTGCCATCAATCATATTAGAAGATTGGATAACGTTTGGTGTACATCATCCCTCATAGCGGATTAAGGTTAAACTGTCTGAAGTCTATAAACAAGTCAATGACATCGTCCTCTTGATACGCTTCATTCGTGATGGTTGCTCCCGATTCAACATTTACATCAACTTCACCGTCCGGATCTGGGCTGGAAATGTCGTATGCATTTCTATACGACAACTTCTGCACGACTCACCACATAGGTCCATGTATATTATCAACTAGATAAAACACTTGACTTGCTTGATTTGCCAAAACAAATGGATCTTTTGAGTACCACAGTCGGAAGTGTTTATGCTCTTAAAGTTCTCATCGATATGAATTCCACGGTGATCTTTGACGTCCCACCAATCACACTTAAACAAATATATTGTATTTCCCCACAAGTATTGCATGGCATAAATGTCTACAAGTCTCCCGTAAAATTCTATTGGATTTCCCTCATGTGATCCCGGTACTACAATACCACTATTCTGAGTTCTCCGTCGTTCTTCTGTTGTACTGTATGATATTTACATCCGTTCACAACACATGCAGAATAACGCATCACTCGTGTATCAGGCCTACGTGCCAATGAATACAATTCATCGACCGATGTACATGGATTTTGAGAACGTAATTTTTGAACCTACAACAATATATTAAAAGGTCATTAAAAACAAAGACACGATATTAATTAGAATTCTTTGTCAATAACACTTACTCACCCTAAGAACCAATCCAGAAATTATTCCTCATGCGTATGAGAAATGTCACCAACTCCTTGCGTGCGAAGTTCATCCATGTGTTCACTGTAAGGATAAGGTTAATCAACGACTGTATATTATTGAAAACCTATGAAATTTCATTTTACTTACTCTAAGTAGTTGTTGATGCCTTTGCAATTGTTCAGCACATACAATTTAACTTTCTTGAACTTTGTTCGGTCTATGTCATGCCCTTTTGCAGCCCCTATCAATCTAATTCTTTGAGTGAACACATCTAATGACCTTTCTTGGTACCTCCATTTCGCCATCGAAATCGTAGTTTCGATCTCTGCGATTAAACGCTTTTTGACCCCTTGGAGGTACTGAGAACAAAATGTCATTGGACCGCCAAATGCATCATCACTGTAAAAAAAAGCGAGTGAAAAAATCATTTCAAATTTGCATAAAATTATTCTAATATTTTCTGACATCATTTGCAATACATAAATCTTCAACGTACGTGAACACAACTCTAAAAAAAAAAACAAACATAATTTGGTCACTGCGCACCCACGTCTTCCTTCAACAACCCTCGGATCATCACTAGAAGAACCCTCTGCAAGAACACATGACAATCATGACTTTTCATTCCAGAACCTTCAACTCATCTAGATTCACACAACGTGAAATCTCAGCATAACCATCGGGGAACCTCACGACTTTTAACCACTCACAGGCCCTCCTTCGCTCTTCTGAGTTAAAGTATACACCGCTTGAGGCATCAATTCAACCCAACCGTCATACACCAAGTGCAAGTCTTTTTTAACCCCTATTTCAACTAAATCTCTATGCGCCCCCACGAATCCCTAGTCTTGAACTCGATATTCATCACTGTCTCAATCATGTTGTCACATATGTTCTTCTCGATGTGCATCACATCCAAGTTATGTTGTAACCCTAACGTACTCCAATACGGCAATTGGAAAAAGATGCTCTTATTCGTCCAATTCAAACATTCCGACTATGTTTCTTCTTTCCCCTATTCTTCCTGACGCTTTACCAAAGATAGTCTCCCCGACATGCGTCAATTGTTTAGTATTTCCTCACCAATTAACTCCCCAGGCAAAAGTCTATGTTCTTCTTTCCCATCGAATGTATCCACATCATATCTCTATGCATGCCCCAGTTCAAGTATCTCCTATGACCCTGATGAGAACGCAAAATGTCAAATTTTTCTCCCTTAATATTTAGTCTTTTATTCTTATTTGGTGCCTAAATGTACTAATTATTCTTATGCTTTGATTTTGGATACAAATGGAGGCATTAAGTGCAAAACGAAGTTAATTAGGTGATTTTGGACAGTTT
>CM025854.1:11672327-11871001 GCA_003952965.2 Morella rubra
CAATGAAACGCACAGATCACCAAGCGATTGATTGCTAAGAAAACGATCAATCGCTAGTTAATTAAAACGTTACGCTTCATACTGATCGATCGCTTTGGTGTGCGCGATTGATAGATCGCGCCTTCTAAAACGCACAGCATAACGCATCAATCGATCGTTTGAAGAAACGATCGATAGGCCCCACATCGAAACACACAATTTAGAGGGACTGCTCAATCGCTCATTAATGCATCGATCGGTCCCTAATCAAACAAAACAATTGTTCGGTTAATTTAGCTAATCAATAGTTGGACTCAGTACCTACAAAGCAATTGATCGCCTATGAAGGCAATGGATCGGTACGGAACGAAAACACAAACATTATAAAACCCCAAAACAGGCCCAAAATCACCCAAAACAATCCTAAACTCTTAAAACATACATCAACAATAAAATAAATACATTTTACGGACCTAAATGGATGATATAGCAAATTAGAAAACGTAAACTAAAAACTTTACAACTGCTTAATATAGCTTAAAAAATAATTTAAGTACGTACCTTTGACGTAGATGACAATGAAGGATGATTCCACGCACTTTGGAAGACAATGCAGCACGAAATGGCTCCTTGCAATTTGAGAGGATTCGAGAGATTTCGTGGAGAGATAACCGGTAAAAATGACTTTGGTGGTTTCATATAAACCTTCGCGCCGATCGATCAGTACTCACTTGACGATCAATCGCTAGATTTTTAACACGTGGCGTTCTGCCATTCATTGAAACAACAATTGATCGCTCCCACAGCTATCGAACGGCGATTTAAAAAAAGTGATGGTTACGCTTACCAATTGATCGTCACATCTTATCAATCGATCGGTAATTCGTAAAACATGGCAAACTTCCAATCGTCGAATCAGTGATTGATCGGTAACATTAACAAATTGATCGTTGCTTCATTATTACGGTTCGCTTACAGATCGATCGACGTTTTGCATTTAAGATGGTTATCTAACCAATAACTGATTGTCAAAGTCACGTGTTTATTGATAACCGATCGATTGGTTGTTAAACAACGATTGATCGGTTGGGGTGACGATGTAATTTCATTGCCAAAACTCTTTGCATTTAGTGACGGAGCATTTCGTCACAAAAGGAACGATCGATCGGCAATGTATGAAACTTTTCGTACAAATTAACTTTTTAGTGATGACAATTTTATGTGTGTCAAAATTGACGAAAATTAGTTATGAAAGTCCTAGCATTCGTCACTACACTAAAACTTAGTGTCTTTCTAAAAATGATGACCTATTTACGGCTGTATTACTCATATAGTAAATATTTTATGTCACGAGAAATGGGACGATAAATGCTTAGTGCGAAACTAAATTTTACTCGAAGTTCGCCATTAATATTCAATAAATCGTCATACCGAGAATTATGAATTATTTTCTAACATTCCATAAGTAAGGACAAATAGCAAAAATATACGAACCTTGAAATTTGAGGAGCACTCTAAAAGAAATAGAAGTGAACCTTGTAAAAACTGGCATCATATAAACCTATCGATCAGTACTCACTTGACGATCAATCGCTAGATTTTTAACACGTGGCGTTCTGCCATTCATTGAAACAACAATTGATCGCTCCCACAGCTATCGAACGGCGATTTAAAAAAAGTGATGGTTACGCTTACCAATTGATCGTCACATCTTATCAATCGATCGGTAATTCGTAAAACATGGCAAACTTCCAATCGTCGAATCAGTGATTGATCGGTAACATTAACAAATCGATCGTTGCTTCATTCAATCGACGGTTTCGCTTACAGATCGATCGACGTTTTGCATTTACAGATGGTTACTCTAACCAATCAACTGATTGTCAAAGCCACGTGTTTATTGATAACCGATCGATTGGTTGTTAAACAACGATTGATCGGTTGGGGTGACGATGTAATTTCATTGCCAAAATCTTTGCATTTAGTGACGGAGCATTTCGTCACAAAAGGAACGATCGATCGGCATGTAATGAAACTTTTCGTCACAAAAAATTAACTTTTAGTGATGACAATTTTATTTTGTCACACATAAACCTTTAGTGTGACGAAAATTAGTTTCGTCACGAAAAATCCTTTTTTAGCGAAAATAGCATTTCGTCACTTTCATCACTAAAACTCAATTTTCTAGTAGTGTAAGTATGTGAGAATTATTAAAAACACTACCAGAAGAAAATGCGCCTCTAGAAATAGATACGAACCTATCTTACTGGCATGTATTCACTCAAAAGTCAAGAAAAAAGTTGCTTGTGCAACTTTAAAGTATCAAAATAATCTTAAATATGGGTCACAACTACGACATTTGTTAAAGTTATAACTACAAAAAATTAATTTAGCAATTCTCTTTGTTTTTCAAGAATTCTTAAAAAATCATCAGTTCTATCGATCTCACAATCTCAAGAATTCCACAATAGCAGCCAAATGTTCTGCCTCCTTCCTCTCCACACTCACAACTATCGTAGGGTTTTCTGAGTTTGATGGCCAACTCTAAAACTAACAATTAGGGTAGACTATCTCATAGCTATCCTTTTATATGAAAACCCTAGTTGTGATAATGCGTGGGATCGTTAGGGATCTCAAATCTCGCCGTAGGATCACATGGAAAAACTCTTTTTCATTAACTCCTTATATTCTTTTATTCCAAATTTAGGCTTCTACTAATTGTAATCATGTCATCAACATATTACAATTCACCCCCGAGAATTTGAGATTGATTTGTGAAATCTTTTTGCTAACAATTATACGTTTATTTATCCTTCCACCATACTATATTCCATATGAGCTAATAGACTGAATATTATCATTGATAAAATCTAGCTTATATAATTCTTAATTTTATAATCTGTAACTCGTTGGACTCTCAAATTGTTTCAAAATAATTTCACAAATAAATATATATATATATTAATTTTGAAAATATTTTCACAAAATTCCTCTACCAGAGATTTCTTTTTCTCAAGTCCAACCCTATACAGATATACTTGAATATACTATCTCATGAAAGAAACTGGTAAATTCATTATTGTGCATTTATACAAACTCATTTATCATGCACAAGACCCAACGTTATCTAGAATATTTGACTTAAAAAGATCATCACCAAATGACTTGTCAGAAGTACAAGTACACAAAAAAAAATTGCACAAACCTCTCAGGTCTAAGGATATCATAAACAAATTGTGTTGAATACCTTCTCAACATCAATGATCACTTCCAGAAGGTATCCATATTTGATCTCGTTCAGTGCATGTACTCTTACATGCACCCACTCGTTTGCTTAAGGTCACCACCTCAATGACTGAGTACATCATCCTATTTAATAGAGGCACAACAAGTATAGACCTATTGTACATAAATATGTACCTTGGTCTAGAACAAAAGTCATACTCCCCGCCTTTGATTCATTAACATTATATGATTTTTCTACAATGTCACTCAATAATAACCATGTAACATCTTATGTCACAACATATTACCTAATATAATAAATATAAACATGTGCATCTAAATAACAATTATCTAGAATAATGATTTTTAGAGCATACTTCTTACAATCTCCCACTTGCACTAAAAAACATTCATACAGGTATCTCATACCCATATATCCTTTTCTATGCAATTTGCCTTTTAATGGTGGAGTTATCAGTTGTAACCAACTTACAACTTCTCCAACCCATGTACCTTTACCCAATGTACATACACAAATCCAAAATTGATAAAACTATCAATTATACTTAAATTTGTATATCCTTGGACATCCATAAATTCTCAACTCCAAACACTAGCAAGTAGCATTTAATACTTCTCAAGTACTTGAGAATATGCTTTATCGTTGTCTAGCATTAAGGGCCTATGTCAAATAAATATCATTCATAATGCTGACTACATGACTTATATATGGCCTTATCTCTCTCTTCTTGGAGAGATGAAATTATGCCTAAAAGGTAAAACCTTTCTTTGGCATCCTTTAAACCATCACTTTCCAATACTTGTCAATGTAGTCCCAAAAACTTATTTTCTTGGTTTCCAAACAATTTGATTCCAAAAACTTGGAACACTTCCAAAGGTCTTTGACTTGAAAAATGGTTCATCAACCATCTTTTCATTGATGACATCTCCAAGATGTCATTTCCAATGAGTGGTATATCACTAACATAAGAACTAAAAATATTACTAAACTCCCACTGACTTCTTGTCAACACAAGGTACATCCATGTTTCATGAAAAATCAAACTATTTGATCATCTCATTAAAATGGATTCTCACATAATGATCTTGAGTTCTGAAGTATTGAGACTCATCAGTAAGTTTAGTAACATCCATATTCAATTGATCTAATCTACCCTTCTATTAGCTTAGCTGATTGTTTCATCAAGAACTGTCATGCTTTCGCTTCCACTTAGACGTATTCCTTTTAAAAATAATAATAATAATATTCCTACTAATAATCACTACTAGTTCATTTGAGCTTATCAAATAATATCTAATGAACAAGTAATTCAAACATTTGCTTATCTTCCACTGAACAACATCATAGAAAGTTCAGCATAATATTTTCGCAACACTATTGTGCTGTGGTGTGGCAAGGGAATTAACTCAGATATGATGCTTCTATCTCAAAAATAAGTTCGAAACTTATCGAAATGACTGAGTATCTTGATCATTTCTAGTTAGTTTTCCACTTCAATCCAAAATTCTTTAAACTTTTCAAAGATTTCAGACTTGTATTTCATCAGGTACAATTAACTATACTTGGAATAATAATCATCACTGAAAGCGATGAAACAAGAAAAACCATTCTCTGATTATATGGTCAAAAACACCACATATATTAATGTGCATTAGCTCTATAATTTTGTAATTCTAACTTCTTTTATTTTAAAAGAATTCTTGGTCATCTTTATTGCACCAAAAGCAAAGAAAAATCAGGTAAGGTTTGACCTTCATAAGGTTCAAAGACCCATACTTCATTAATCTGATGATCATATCCAGATTAGCATGACCAAGTGTTAGATGCCACATATTAGTGAGATTTGCATCCCTCTTTCGCTTTAGAGTTACATCATTAACATTAGAATCTTTTTGAATTTATTCATAGAGTCCTCAATATTTTCCAAGAAAAAAAAATATAAATCATCAATATTAGTACCAAAAGGAATAAACTCTTTGCATTTTAAACTTTTGGGAAAAAAGAAATCACATTTCTATGAAATTTTGTACATGTAAAGATAATTTCCAAAAACAAAATTTTATTCTTTTGTAGACTCTTATAAATAATACCAATGACGATTGCTCAACACTTGCAATTATTCTCATCTTCTACACAATTTCATTTTCATTTAATCTCTGGGTTTCCTTAAACCCTTGCAACTTATTGCAAAAGTGAGATATAGTGTCCAAAAGGACATACAAATAATTTAATGGACAATACATTAAATTGACTTTAATGATAAGTATACCTTCAGTAGGATTCCTTTTTCCAATAAATATATCTTGGCCCAGTCTAAAATCATCACACAAAAGGTATAAGAATCTACAAAACATATAAAGTTAATCCACATGTACATATAATAATCCATTAGGTTCAGGTTTTTGAACAACTAATGGTACCTTCCACTATGACACATCAATCAAATAAATCTCGAATATAACATTTATATTCAGTGTCAATTGTAGGTATCAAGAATTTTTACTTTTTGTAACATGATCCTATTTTAGTAACCATGCAACAACTTGTAAAAATAAATAGAAACTATCTGTCACGAATTATCTCATGTCTCATACAATATGTATGTAAATATTCGTGACCCTTGATTTCCTTTTGACCACCAAATAAACACAATATTCACTATTTTAGTGTATGTGTTTATTTAGTTAAGTGCAACCATTGTCTAAACGATATGTAATTTTGCAATGGGTTGGCATTGCTTTTTCAGTCAACACCCCCATTCCGCATACACCCACATTTATCTTCTAAAAACAATAAATGGACAAATTATAAAATCAAGAAATTGGAATCCCCTATTTTAGCTTTCATCCAACACTTAATAAAATAGAATTTCACTTACCAACAATGGGGGGTCATGGGTTTAGTTTACTCTAAACAATCCCATTTAGAACTTGCATTTAAAATTTTACAAAAATATTTAATAATTGTTTTTTTAGTCAACCGATCAAATTGGGTCAACGCGGTCAAACCAGGTTGGTCAACAGATCGGCCTGAGTTGACCCACTGACCCATCAGTCCAGGTCCAACCCAGTCGATGCTAGATAGCGGTCCGGGTCATGACTCTGACAGAATCTGCTTCGTGGTCTAGGTCTAACCAGGACCGTATCAAGTGGTCTGGGTCTAACCCAAACCTAGGCTGGGTTCACGAACCCGGGTCCAACTTGGTCAGTGACCCATGGTCCAAAGTCGCACAGGCTACCATGGCCATAATCCTATTCAGCCATGGCTGGCTCCACAAGGCCCAGCCCATGCGGTATCCCTCTCTCCATTTTCCTTTTCTTTTCTTTTTTTAAAGGATTGGGTTTTATGGGCCAACCCAAAAAGTCTTTTTTTTTTTCAATAAAACAGGCCGGTCCAATTTCTTTTAAAAAACAAAAAATACAGGCGTACAACTTTTAAAAGATTTTGGGCCAAACTTTTAAAACAAAAAACAACCCAACTTAAAAAAAAAGGATAAAAACTTAAAAACCAACTATTGGGCTAATGGGTTGGGTAGGGCACAAAGTTGCCCTACACACCCGGCCCAAATGTGCGACTGATAGTCTTAAACTCTACCACAAGTGCATGGGTCCACAAGTAAAATAGGGCAAAAAGAGTATCATTTCATGGAGATTCAAGTACCAATTATAAAATTTCCTTTATTATTTAGACGATCCTAAATCGATGTGAATGACTATGAATTTTTAACTTGAAAAATCAAATATTAAAGATTCCTAGGGCTTGGATTTCATCAATTGAATTTTTTCAATGAGTTTAAATATGATTGTCTGCATTAATGTTTTGTTAATCACAATGACCGAATTCTTTTTATGTGATATCCTCTTTCAAGGTGTCTAGATCACATCATATGCTCTGTGAAATCACCACTAAAATGAATTCACAACTAATATTAAACTTCAACTTTTTACTTCATTCAACATCTTAAGCAAATTCATGGCTAAATTGCAAGAATGAAAACTTCAAATTGCAATTAACAGGGAATTAAATAGGCTTGGGGAAATATGTCAAAGAATGACTTAAAATTTATTTTTAAATCCAACTCGTGATGAATTGGGTCGTTGATTTCATCACTTATAACACATTTCACCAAAGTGGACAAGTACCAAGTGACGATCCTAAATTCTATGGCTAGATTCTAATTTCATCAATTGAATTTCAATGAGTTTAAATATGAATTAATGTTTTGTTAATCTGAAATGTGATAAATATGAATGATACACAAAAGGGTTATTTATTTTTAAATTACACTACCGAAGTCACAAGCATGCAATTCATTAAATTGCAATGTCATCAAATTTTAACGTCCTAGCCCTAGAATAAAAAAAACTGGCAAATCGTAACTACTAAAACAATCTAAGTATTTTTCAAATATAAATTCAAATTTAACATCCTTAATAATAATTCAAAAACCAAAAACTAGAGAAAGAAGAAAAACTCTGAAATTGTAGAAATTCTCAACTACGACGTCCTCCTCTGAATATCTTCTCCTCTCTCTATTTTTTATGTCTTTTCTCCTTTTATTTCATCTAAATTGAAATCAAAGTTTCCTCTCTTTTTTGTTTGAAAATTTGAAAAGAGAATGATTTCAATGTTAGATGGAGGAAGAGTTTTAAAAGGAGAAAAGACATAAAAAATAGAGAGAGGAGAAGATATTCAGAGGAGGACGTCGTAGTTGAGAATTTCTACAATTTCAGAGTTTTTCTTCTTTCTCTAGTTTTTGGTTTTTGAATTATTATTAAGGATGTTAAATTTGAATTTATCTTTGAAAAATACTTAGATTGTTTTATAGTTACGATTTGCAGTTTTTTTTATTCTAGGGCTAGGACGTAGTAATTGAAGTTTTTATATGATTTGAGTGTAGATATAGTGAATATAATTTGTTAATTGCAATTTGATGATTTTGGTTTTCATTTTTGCAATTTACTGGCCATGAATTGCATGCTTAAGATGTTGAATGAAGTAATGAAAGTTGAATTTTAATATTAGTTCGTGAATTCATCAAACTTTGGTAGTGTAATTTAGAAATAAATACACACCCTTGTGACCTATATTCAATAATTTCACAGAGCATATGAACCTTATTATTTATGTGATCATGAAAGTAGACATAGAATTAATATAGGTATAGTGTTATACCTTGAAAGAGGATATCACATAAAAAAGAATTCGGTCATTGTGATTAACAAAACATTAATGCAGACAATCATATTTAAACTCATTGAAAAAATTCAATTGATGAAATCCAAGCCCTAGGAATCTTTAATATTTGATTTTTCAAGTTAAAAATTCATAGTCATTCACATCGATTTAGGATCGTCTAAATAATAAAGGAAATTTTATAACTTGGTACTTGAATCTCCACTTTGGTGAAATGATACTCTTTTTGCCCTATTTTACTTGTCACACCCATGCACTTGTGGTAGAGTTTAGAGACTATCAGTCGCACATTTGGGCCGGGTGTGTAGGGCAACTTTGTGCCCTACCCAACCCATTAGCCCAATAGTTGGTTTTTAAGTTTTTATCCTTTTTTTTTAAGTTGGGTTGTTTTTTGTTTTAAAAGTTTGGCCCAAAATCTTTTAAAAGTTGTACGCCTGTATTTTTTGTTTTTTAAAAGAAATTGGACCGGCCTGTTTTATTGAAAAAAAAAAAGACTTTTTGGGTTGGCCCATAAAACCCAATCCTTTAAAAAAAGAAAAGAAAAGGAAATGGAGAGAGGGATACCGCATGGGCTGGGCCTTGTGGAGCCAGCCATGGCTGAATAGGATTATGGCCATGGTAGCCTGTGCGACTTTGGACCATGGGTCACTGACCAAGTTGGACCCGGGTTCGTGAACCCAGCCTAGGTTTGGGTTAGACCCAGACCACTTGATACGGTCCTGGTTAGACCTAGACCACGAAGCAGATTCTGTCAGAGTCATGACCCGGACCGCTATCTAGCATCGACTGGGTTGGACCTGGACTGATGGGTCAGTGGGTCAACTCAGGCCGATCTGTTGACCAACCTGGTTTGACCGCGTTGACCCAATTTGATCGGTTGACTAAAAAAACAATTATTAAATATTTTTGTAAAATTTTAAATGCAAGTTCTAAATGGGATTGTTTAGAGTAAACTAAACCCATGACCCCCCATTGTTGGTAAGTGAAATTCTATTTTATTAAGTGTTGGATGAAGCTAAAATAGGGGATTCAATTTCTTGATTTTATAATTTGTCCATTTATTGTTTTTAGAAGATAAATGTGGGTGTATGCGGAATGGGGGTGTTGACTGAAAAAGCAATGCCAACCCATTGCAAAATTACATATCGTTTAGACAATGGTTGCACTTAACTAAATAAACACATACACTAAAATAGTGAATATTGTGTTTATTTGGTGGTCAAAAGGAAATCAAGGGTCACGAATATTTACATACATATTGTATGAGACATGAGATGAATTCGTGACAGATAGTTGCTATTTATTTTTACAAGTTGTTGCATGGTTACTAAAATAGGATCATGTTACAAAAGTAAAAATTCTTGATACCTACAATTGACACTGAATATAAATGTTATATTCGAGATTTATTTGATTGATGTGTCATAGTGGAAGGTACCATTAGTTGTTCAAAAACCTGAACCTAATGGATTATTATATGTACATGTGGATTAACTTTATATGTTTTGTAGATTCTTATACCTTTTGTGTGATGATTTTAGACTCCAAGATATATTTAAAAAAGGAATCCTACTGAAGGTATACTTATCATTAAAGTCAATTTAATGTATTGTCCATTAAATTATTTGTATGTCTTTTGGACACTATATCTCACTTTTGCAATAAGTTGCAAGGGTTTAAGGAAACCCAAGATTAAATGAAAATGAAATTGTGTAGAAGATGGAATAATTGCAAGTGTTGAGCAATCGTCATTGGTATTATTTATAAGAGTCTACAAAAGAATAAAATTTTGTTTTTGGAAATTATCTTTATGTACTAAAATTTCATAGAAATGTGATTTCTTTTTTCAAAAGTTTAAAATGCAAAGAGTTTATTGCTTTTGGTACTAATATTGATGATTTATATTTTTTTGAAAATATTGAGGACTCTATGAATAAATTGAAAAAGATAATGTTAATGATGCAACTCTAAAGGAAAGAGGGATGCAAATCTCACTATATGTGGCATCTAACACTTGGTCATGCTAATCTGGATATGATCATCAGATTAATGAAGTATGGGTCTTTGAACCTTATGAAGGTCAAACCTACCTGATTTTTTTTGCTTTTCAATAAAGATGACCAAGAATTCTTTTAAAATAAAAGAAGTTAAAACAAAATTCTAATGCACATTAATGTGGTGTTTTTACCATATAATCAGAGAATTTTTTCTTGTTTCATCAGTGACCAAGTCCTGATGAAATCAAGTCTGAATCTTTGAAAAGTTTAAAGAATTTTGGATTGAAGTGGAAAACTAACCAAGATACTTATTTCGATAAGTTTCAAGAGATAGAAGCATCATATCTGAGTTAATTCCCTTGCCACACCACAGCACAATAGTGTTGCAAAATAGCTGAACTTTCTATGATGTTGTTCAGTGGAAGATAAGCAAATGTTTGAATTACTTGTTCATTAGATATTATTTGATAAGCTCAAATGAACAGTAGTGATTATTAGTACCTAAGTGAAGCGAAAGCATTTCTTGATAAACATCAGCTAAGCTAATAGAAGGGTAGATTAGATCAATTGAATATGGATGTTACTAAACTTACTGATGAGTCAACTGAAACACACAAACGAGTGGGACTTTTCAGAGCTTTTCAATTTGAAAATAGATTTGAAATCCGAAATTCTAGGCTGATTTTATTACCCTAATTCCAGCTGGATTTAGAGCATCAAAAATACATAATTTGGAGTTTTCTCCTTCAGGAAAGTTTTAGATCTCGTTCTCGGCTTTCCAACCATCTGAGTTTACATTTTTCTGACTTCTAGAACTCCAGATAGACAAAAACCAAAACAGTGTCTGGTCTACTGTAACTTTCTGGACAGATTCGAACTTCTCCATTTTTTGTAGATTTTGAACTTCAAAATGGCAGAACTGGTTTTGGACTCTTCATAAAAGTTTTAGGTCTACATCTTAGCTTTCCAACAAGCAAAACGACACCTGAATCTGAGGTCTGTAGCTCTAGTTATAATCCAAAAACCAAACAGTATTTTGTTTTTACAAGACCAATTCAACTAGGATTTGCTCTCATAGCTTAGCCCGAATTTTGCTCTTCCCATCAACTCAATTTCAATCTTATTAAATACCTGCAAACATCAAGAATTTAAGAATTAAATAAATATAAAAGACACTTAAAATTCTAGACAAATGAGCTGAAAATGTGTGAAATAAATTCCACATCAAATACCCCCAAACTTGAATATTTTTATCCTTAAGTAAAAGAAAAAATCATAAAAATAAAGGCAAATACCAAAGTTTGGCTTAATTCATCACACCCAAAGAACCTATCATGCAGACATCAAATTTTTGACTTAGTACACAAACGATAGCAAATAAAGAAAAACTAAGCATACTCACATTCTCTAGTTCAAATTTCTATACATAATTCCAAACTCAATTATATCATGCAACCAACACAATTGAATCATGTAACAACTCAACTTGCAATCATCCCTCTCACTACTACAAACAAGGTAGCCAACTAGAGAATATATTTTTATTTTTATTCTTTGTCTTCAAGTTGTCACTCGCGTTTTGAAGTAAATACAAGCATTTGTGATGGATGCACCCGGTTACTCAACAAGCCACACACTTAAAGTGCTTTTGCATACTCATATTTCAAGTTGCCGTTTGACGTAAAAGTAAACATTGATAATGAATACCCATAGTTACTAAGCAACTCAAAACATTAGAGTAGATAGAACTTTAAACATATTTAATCATTCAATTTTCTAATTATTATCACTCTATTTACTTAAATCTTGTTTAGGACTAGATCAAAGGGGATAATCAAAAGAAAAGAATCACTCATCTTTTTATGCACACAACTCACACAACTTTACAAGGAAAGATGTACTTCAATAATCTAAAAGAAAACAAGCATGCTTAACTTTACTTTATAAGATATCATCTATCCTAAATCAAAAATGTAATGCCTAACACAATAAAGAAACAAAAAGTATAATGTTAATCCTATTTAAGTCTCACTCAAGTGTAAGCCAGAATTTCGATTTTTTTTCCTATTTTTTTCAACTAACACAACTAGCACCACAAGCACAATCATCAAGTATCTATCCCCCAAACTAAATTTTCACATTGTCCTCAATGTAAATGGGAAGAAGAAAAAAAATTGGAAGACTAATACTCCCCTTTTTAGCAAAGCTAAACATGATGAATGTTTGAGTGAATTTGTGAGACCCCGACTTTTAGGTTTCCTTTAGTGTAAATTTATTTTTAACTTTTTGACTCTTTAAGTTTTTGTACTACCATGAATTATTGAGAAAAGACATGTATGGCTGACTTGATTTAAAATTATGTCTAAGATGAGATTTTCCTTTAGCACTTTTTCTTGCATCCTTATTAATAATTTGCATGTTATATTTGTTTGCAAATTTTTAATTGTGTTAAATTGCAATATTCAGAAGAGTTTGAGTTAGGGGATTTTATTTTTGAAAAGTGTATGTTTGCTTGAGATAATGGGAATGGGAACAAATTCAAGTGTTGACAACCAAAAAAAAGGGAGTCAAACGTGAACTCTACAAAGTGGCAAGTGAGGGAAAAATAAAAGTGAAAGAAAAGTGGGAGAATCACGTGACAAAGAGAAGGGGGGAAAGAAAAAGTTGCCATCCTAGCTTGGCCAATAGGAATAGGCATTATTAACAAGGATGGTAGGGGGTAGAGTTGTCTTTTCCTCCCCATTTTCTCTGGTTTTGTTTTACTGCACACCACTTCCCTCTCTAGCTATTTGTCACTCATGCACACAAACAAGAGGAGGAAAACGCTGAAGCCACAAAAGAGAAGAAGAAGAAGAAGAAGAGAGAAGAGAAGAAGAGGAAGAAGAAGAAGGAAGAGAAGAGAAGAAGAAGAGGAAAGAAGAGAAGAAGAAGAAGACGAAGAAGAGAGAAGACAAGGAGGACTGCCGTATAGAGCTAGGGGAGGTGTAGTGCAGTAGGAGGAATCAAGAGAAGCCAAGGTAAGGGTGTTGCTCTTTTTGTGAAATTTTTATGAGAAACCGTGAATGTCATGGAGTATTTGTTTGGGTTCTGCTGTTATCTCTTCTACGCTATGCATGTTGGAATAGATAAAAATTTTGGAGTCTAGGAAGGCATGCACGGTCAGATTTTGAGTTAAGGTTTCAAGGGAAACATTGATGTGCCATAAGTGTTTGATGGAAAGCCTAAAAGAAAAGATAATGCATTGGCATTGGCTTGGTGAAGATAGAATCGTTGTATTGCTGTAAGTTTTTTATTTGAAATTGTTAAAGTAGAAGATTTTACGAGAACAACTTCTGTTATGAGGTGTTGGCAGAATCTAAAATTTGATGTGCACATGAATGGCTGGATATGCACCTGTTGTGACCTTGGGTGTTGCCTTTTGATATTTAAATGGGTTGAAGTGCAAATGAGATGGAGAGATGAGTGAGGTTGCTGGAAAAAAAAAATGTGGACCAAGAACTAGTTCCATTGCAAGTCCCGTTTGAGTCTTGCATGACCATTAAACATGAGCTAGGTTCTGCACTTCGAAAGTTGGTGCTTAGAGCACTCGGGTGCTCTATTTTAGAGGGCAGATTTGCTCCTCTGTTTTCATGGATGTCTCTGTTATTTTCAGCACCTCCTTAGGGGTTTAAATAGGTCCTTGAGTGTTGATTATGGCATGAAGAGATTTGGCTGATGTAGTGGATAAAAACTTTGAAAATTGGATGAATTCCGAGAGGTATAGTTGACTGAAAAATTCCAGATTTGAGAAAGTGGGCATGACGGTGTTGCTGCCATTAGTGCTCTTACTGTCAATAAAACTAGTAGATCGGGTATAGTTCGTTTTTGTAACAAGCCGCAGAAATAGTTCAAATTCTTGAGTGAATGGTTGCTGGAAATTATAATGCTCGAAGAGACCATAGTTTGCTGCTATTAATAAATGTAATTGGTTCAAAAGAAAACTTCTCTGTTGCTGCTGTTACATCTATAGAGGTCAGACCTTATCTATTACGAGCTATTGTTGTTGTTGGAGAACCCATAGCATTGATAAGCTTGATCTATGGTGTTGGAAATCATGAAGAATTATAAGATAGACTTCTTAAAATGGTTGAGGGAAATTAGTTTCTGCGGAACACAAAGTTCGAATTAGGAGTAACCTTTGATGCGATTGTTCTTATTCCTTGATCTTGAGAGAATTTTATGTTATAGGCCTATGAAATACGAAGATCTTAAACCATACTTCAGATGATTCCGATAAAGATTGAGCAAGTTATGGATTTTTAAAGTTCAGACGTCAAGCTGTCACCAGCCTTGCACATCCAAATTTCTTGCTCGTATGCGAATAATGTTTTAAGTGATTTTTAAGTCCATGGTCCTTCTTGAATTTTAAGTTTATCAAAGAGGAACATTTTAAGATAACTTTCGTGTGATTTAGAGGTGTATTAAATAAGTTATGGTGTTTTGAAAGTGGAAGGACGAGCTGGAGGCAGCAGCATTATTTGCTCTAGGATTTTTATCTGTTACGAAGTGTTTTTGAAAATGTAAATTAGTCATGATTTTTATGAGTCTTATCTTCAAATTTAAGTTTATGAAAGCAGAAAAGGTGACAAGTAATTTCATGTAATTTTGAGCCATGCTTGTGAAGTTATGAATTTTGAAGCTGAAGACGTCGAAGCTGCCAGCTTGGACGCCCCCAGCAACTTGCAGTTTCGGATAAATCATTCAAGTGGCAAACAAGCTCTAAATTACCTGAAATTTTAATATGTTATAACATGAAGTGTAGGGATCATTTTGGCATCCAAGTTAATGGGTTCAGCAACGTTAAGATAAAGTTTTACATTATTGAACTGCTACTAGTTAGTAAAGAAAAATATGTGAATTACTATGATATGTTTATTTTGAAATAAATGATGATTTGCTATATCAAGTACATCTCTCAAATCATTTAAGTAACAACATTAGTATGACTCATTTGTAGGCAAGGCGCCACCATAAACTCGAGTGGATAAAGGTAAGTGGAAAAATTATTTTTTTGAAAACTGGAATGATACACAGCATGATTATTTGTCATCGAGCACGTCATGAGCATTTACATTAATTTTCTCAAAAGGAAGAAAGGGAAATTTTATGCAAATAAAAATGAGATTTTATGCTATGTTAGGATATGTTATGGGGCTAAATAAGATGGTCGGTACCGTACCTAAGTATGATAGGTGCATCCACTCCGAAGGATGAATGCGAGAAGGATAGATGACTCCTAAGGGCACCCACTCCGAAGGACGAATGCGAGAAGGATGGGTAGTCCTTGAGGTATGTGCAACCACACTAAAGGACGAATGCGAGAAGGTGTGGACCTCTAAGGGTCGTGTCTAGCCATCAGGCCTGGGGCCACATCAAGGGCTAACTCGACCAAATGACATGTTCCAAGGGAAAGGGGAACAGTTCCGAAAGGAACGTACAACCCTGACTTTAGGGGTAAATGGAGCGATAGAAATAGCCCAAATAAAGATTAAATGACTTTTAAGCAAATTTGCATGTACAAGAGTCGCATACATAGACATGCATTTATTTTGGGCATATATATACCTGTCATTCATGATCATGTCAAGCATATCCCTTACTGAGTCATTCGACTCACAATATTTACAATTGTATCATTCCAGATGATGTTCCAGGTGAGGGAACTCATGAGGAGGATCTGGAACCTGAGGAGGGGGCTGACGAGGGTGCCCTCCCCTAATTTGCAATTCATGTAGATCCTAAACTTTTTTTTTAAAGAGCTGATATGAACTGCCTTATGATGTGGTTATGGTCTGTTCAGGCTACGAGACTTAAGACTATTAAGCAACTTATATTTTGGGACCATGATGTAATTATAACATATTGCTTTATGTTATTGCCTGAAGATTAGATTTTCAAATGTTTCTCTATGCGTGTTATTTGATATAGTTATGCATTTTTATTTCGCATATACCTATTTGCATATTCGTATACTTTAGTAGAACATTTGAGGGTCTGCATGTCAGCTTACATATTAGGAGATAAATTATTTTAGTAATTCATATTCTGAATTAGTCATAGTTGATGTTTAAAAAAAAAATTCCGCTGCAAGATTTTTAGTTAAGTGTGCTGGAGTATTCGTCGTTGAGAATGTTCGCGACTGTCATTAGCCTCGTTGAGCTAGCATTTGGGGCATGACAAAATTGAACACAAACTAGCTTTGTGCTGGATTTATCCAAACCTACACAACACAACCAAAACAAAGGGGGTCACAACTATCATTAAAAAAATTAAATAAAACAAAAGAAAGAAATTTTTTTTTTTAGCTTGGCTTGCCTCCCAAGAAGCACCAAAAACTTTTTCTTTTGATGATAGCCCAAATCATGGGGAATAATACCATTCACCAAATAATTCACCAAATCAGCATACCTGAGATGTGAGGGTAGTGGTTTCAACTCCAAAACTGGTGCTTGCACATTAGAAGGGGAGAGTGACTTACCTTTGCCTAGATCCTCAAAATGAATACCTCTCTGCTTCGGCGTACGACATGTAGCCTCTAATGCATAGGCCACTTCTGAAACCGTCAAATTATCATCTTTACTTGTCCCTGCACTCAGTAAACAAGTCTCGATAGGTTCTTTAGTAATTTCAGCCCTAGAAACTTCTCTGGTTGACTTATCTATAACATCAACTTGAAAAACATGATCAATAAAAGAAGGATATTTAGCAGCTTCAAATATATTAAACTCTACCTTTTCTTCACTAACCTTTAAAGTCAGCCTATCATTCTTAAAATCCATGATAGCTCCAGCTGTGTCTAAAAAGGATCAGCCTAAAATGATAGGGGTCTCAGTGTCTTCTTCCATTTCCAGCACAATAAATTCAACTGGAATGAAAAACTTCTTTACCTTAATCAACACATTCTCAAGAACACCCACATGATATTTTATTGATCAGTTCGTTAACTGTAAAGAGATGGTAGTAGGTTTCAACTCCTTTAATCCAAGCTTCCTAAACACAAATAAAGGCATTAGTGAAACACTAGCACCTAAATCACACAAAAGCTTTAGAAAAACTAATATCTCTTATAGTACACTGGATAGAAAAACTCTCTGGATCTCTTAGCTTTGGTGGAAGCTTATTCTAAATAATGGCGCTACATTCCTCCGTTAAGGCAATTGTCTCAAAATTCTCCAATTTTCTCTTCTTGGACATGATCTCATTTAGAAACTTTGTATAGGCAGGAATTTGTGCCAAGACATCTGCAAAAGGAATATTAATGTGAAGTTGCCTAAACACTTTCAAAAATTTCTCAAATTGTTAATCAATTTTATTCTACTTAAGCCTTTGAGGAAATGGAATTGGAGGAACATAAGGTTCGACTAGTGGTAGTGGGGATGATGTTTTGGCTAGGTCCAACTTCTTCACAAACCTTCTTGCTCAACTCTTCATGGTCTACTTCATCTCCAACTACAGTCTCACCGCTTACCTGACCAAGTTGCTTACCACTTCTCAAGGTGACTGCCTTGCAATGCTCTTTCAGATTGAACTCTATCTTTCCAGGCAAATTGCCCTGTCCATGAGAATTAATGGAATTGGGTAATTACCCCAATTGCACTTCCACATTTATGTTGGAACTCGCAACTGGTCAACCTTTGATTCCAGTCTCTCGAATCTCTATGAACTGGCATTGGCTAACTTCACAATAGCTATCTCTCAAGGCTGCTTACTTTCTAGTCGAGATGGTCTTGGTTGGAAGCCAAGAGGATGAAAAGGTCTTAAATTGCTACCCTGGTTACCTTGATCTTTCCATGAAAAGTTGGGATGATTCCTCTGGCCTAGGTTGTATGTGTTGGAATAAGGGTTGTTCTGCTGCTGCGGTTGCCTGTTAAAATTAGACACAAATTGAGCTTGCTCTATTTGCGTACAATCAGAACTCATGTGAGCTCTTACACAGCAATTACAACTTAATACAGGACTAGAAACAAAATTCACATTATCAAGCTTACAGAACACTTTTACCAAAAAATCAACCTTGGCTTTCAACATGTTTATGCCATATACATCATACATACCTGTAACTTTTTTAGGCATATCTCTTTCATTAGACCACTGATAATTGTTAAAGGCCATTTCTTCTGACAATTAATATGCCTCTTCGGTTTACTTACTCATTAATGTACCTCCTGCAGCTGCATTTATGGTAATCCTAACTGAATGTGTTAATCTATTATAGAAAGTCTATACAATCAGCCAATCAGGAAGACCATGATGGGGACACTTTCTCTATAAATCTTTAAACCTCTCCCAGGCTTAATACAAAGATTCACTATCAAATTGAACAAAACTTGTAACATCATTTCTAAGTTTGGCAGTCTTACCTGGGGGAAAATACTTACTAAGAAGAGCTTGTGACAAGGCATTCCAAGCGGTGAAAGAGTTAGGCACTTTAGAATTCAACCAAGCCTTGGCTTTTTCCTTTAGAGAAAATGGAAAAAGTCGGAGCTGAATAGCATTATCACTAACTTCATTCATCTTAATTATATCACAAATCTTGAAGAAATTAGCAAGGTGTGCATGTGGGTCCTCAGAAGCTCCTCCACCAAACTTCTCCTGCTGCACCATCTGGATGAGACCAAGCTTAATTTTAAAGTTATTAGCATTGATTACAGGTCTCATAATAATGGGTTGAGCTCTATTGACATTTGGCATGGCATAATCACGTAACACCCTTTGATTCTGGTCATCTGTCATGGCTACTGCTTGTTCTTGCTCTAGCACTGGTCTTTTTTTTCTACTTAGTGCACATAGGGTTCTTTCAATTTCTGGATCAAAAAACTCAATTAGATCACAATTATGTGGCATACATAAATAAAAAAAATTAAATAAATTGACAAAAAGAAAAACAAAACAGCCTAAATTAATAAAGGAAATAATTTGTATTAATATTGAAAACAATCCTCCCCAGCAACAGCGCCAAAAACTTGATAGTCCCTAAACTCTACTACAAGTGCATGAGTCTTGACACGTAAAATATGGCAAAAATAGTATCGTTTCCACAAGGAGGAGATTCAAGCACCAATTTATAAAATTTCCTATATTATTTAGACGATCCCAAATTGATGTGAATGACTATAAATTTTTAACCTGAAAAATCAAATATTAAAGATTCCTAGGGCTTGGATTTCATCAATTAAATTGTTTCAATTAGTTTAAACATGATTGTCTGCATTAATGTTTTGTTAATCAAAATGACCGAGTTCTTTTTTATGCGATATCCTCTTTCAAGGTATAACACTTATACCTATATTAATCCTATATCTACTTTCTTGAGCACAAAAATTAATACAAATTCATTATGCTCTGTGTAATTATTGAATATAGGTCACAAGGGTGTGTATTTATTCCTAAATTACACTACCAAAGTTTAATGAATTCACGAACTAATATTAAACTTCAACTTTTGAGTTCTACATTTTTTCTTCCAATAATACAAAGTCTCATCCTTGTAGCTAGGTCAAGAAAAAACCTTTGGATCTAATACAGCAATGCTTGCATCACGAATATTGATTGCTTCCATAAATAAATGACAGATAGATGTTCATGACAAGTGGCATCAATTTTTTGCCTTAGGGCAATTAGTCTGGTCCTTTGTTAATTTATTCAACATCTTAAGCATGCAATTCATGACCAATAAATTGCAAGAATGAAAACCGAAATCATCAAATTGCAATTAACGAAATTATATTCATTATATCTATACTCAAATTATATCAAAAATTTAATGACTATGTCTCAGCACTAGAATAAGAAAACTAACAAATCAAAACTAATAAAACAATCCAATTATTTTTCAAAGATAAATTCGAATTTAACATCCTTAATAATAATTCAAAAGCTAAAAACTAAAGAAAGAAGAAAAACTCTCAAATTGCAGAAATTCTCAGCTACTATGTTCCTCCTCTATGTATCTTCTCTTTTTTTGTCTTTTTTTTTTATGTCTTTTCTCCTTTTAAAACTCTTTCTCCATCTAACGTTGAAATCATTCTCTTTTCAAATTTTAAACAAAAACTATTTTCAAATTTTAAAATAGATTTACTTTTCAAATTTCAAACCAGTTATCTTTTTGAATTTTAAAACAAAATCTCTTTTCAAATTTCAAAACAAATTTGCTTTTCAAATTTGAAAGTAGATTTGAAATCTGAAATTCTAGGCTAATTTTATTATCCGATTTCCAGCTAAATTTAGAGCATCAAAATGATATAATTTGGAGTTTGATCCCTCACAAAAGTTTTAGATCTCGTTCTCCACTTTCCAACACATTTGAGTTTTCATTTTTTCGACTTGTAGAACTCCAGATAGATGCAAAAAACTGAAACAGGGTCTGGGCTGCAGTAAACTTCTGAACAGATTCAGACTTCTCTATTTTTCTAGATTCTAAACTTCAAAATGGCAGAACTAGGTTTTGAACTCTTCATAAAAGTTTTAGACCTCCAGATTAACTTTCTAACAAGTAAAACAACACATGAATCTGATGTCTGTAGCTCCAGTTAGAATCCAAAAATTGAACAGTGTTCTATTTTTACTAGACCAGTTCAACTAGGATTTATTCTCTTGGCTTAGCCCGAATTCTGCTCTTCTCATCAGCTCAATTTCAAACTTATTGAATAATTAAATACTTGCAAACATCAAAAATACTAAGAATTAAATAAATAAAAAAGACACTTAAAATTCTTGACAAACGAGCTAAGAAACATACAAAAAACTCTGAATAAAAATAATTACTACTAAGAAAATGTGTGATATAAATTCCCACATCAGCGACCCGGGCATCTCTATGCCTAGGCGCTATTTGACACCTTGGAGTGGTGGCTTGTGGCCAGCCCTACTTGCTGCCTTCCAGCACCGACTGGCCACATCCAAGCCAAAAGCTGGCCGGCCATTTCAATAGGGCTCACCGTGTGGCCGACCGGCGCTCGACTGCCTGCTATTTAGGCCATCAACACTCCTGTCTCACATGGGCGTGTGAGGAGCTGTCCACAGCCCCATGGCCGCCGAACCTTCTCCCTCCTCTAGTTAGAGCATCGCCCCAATCACATTGTGTGCCCCTTCGGCCAGACCTTAAGAGAAGGAAAAAAAATTCATCTCCTAACCTTTTCTCAGCATGCGTAATATGAGCAGTTCATGGCAAAATAATATCTCATAGGCATGTTGAATGGGAGAATAAATTTCATATGCACGTTCAACGGAATAAAAAATTCATTCATATCACATAGACATGTTGAAAGGAAGAATATCTCATATGCATCACATAGAGTAAAGAGAAAGAAAAATTCTCTCTTTCACATGATTTCAAAAATCGCAAAAGGCTTGTGATTATTCAATGATATTGCGGTACAAATCTCAAAAAAATGATGTTCAACTAACTTGGAGCTTTGATACAACTACAACTGCGAAAAATAAACTTACCAATTCTCTTTGTTCTCCGAGAATTCTACAATAATCTTCAAGTTTTTGTCTGCTAGCCCAAGGTTGTTTTGCAAAACAATCTATTTTTTATTTTGATGATAACAAATATTCTAAGTTTTAAAGACTTTTAGATTTTACATTGTTAATCCACTTTTCTAAAAGATATATTTCAAAAAATCATATTTTCTATCTAAAATATTTCTAAGTGGACTTGAACACCATTACACAAGTTGATAAGATCAATTTTTCATGTTGTAGGTGTTTAAAGAAGTGTTGGAATGGATTGGACATTTTCAAAAGGCTGAATTTTATCTCCAGCATTGAATGTGTCAACACTTTGAAGACTAGTGTCGACACATTGCACTGATACCAGACACAGCATTTCCAGACTAAATTTTAATGTGTCAACACATTGAAAACTAGTGTCAACACATTGCACTGACACCCGAGATAGCATTTCCAAACAAAGTTTTAATGTGTCGACACATTGCACTGTCTCTCGAGAGCAAAATTTTAGACCAAATTTTGAAGTGTCAACACATGCTGACCATGTGTCGACACATACTGCGATTTTGTAGATATTCTGCAATGACACCAACTCATCTAAAATGGTTCAAAATGACTTGGGTACCCCTCCAACGGTACAATAAAGCTACTTGAAGACCGTTTATGTCTTAGGGACTATAAATAGAACGAGATGGAGAGAGAAAGAAGAGATTGCATCATCTAGAGAGAGAAATTGTCAAATCCAAAGAAATCCTTTGCTGAATCCTTCAAGACTAAATCTTTCATTGTTGAATCTTGTTCTCTTGCTCATCATTGACAATCTAGCCTTCAAAGAGAGAGAAATTTCTTGAAGAAAAGCATTCACACTTGCAATTATTCTTTGCCCTAACTTCTAGAGAGAGAAAGTGCTCTGAAGAAGGGGAAAATCGTATCTACCAAAAAAGCTTGTGCTCCCACCTGCCAAACTTAGCTTTCCTTTGAGAATCTTGTCTTCTTGCACTCTATTGAGCTTTTCACTTGCTGATTTGGCTTAAAGAGTCATTTCACACGTTTTGAGTTTTTCATTGGCTTATTCGGCTTAGAGAGCCATTCATTGTTATTCCTTTGTATCCATTGTTTAGAAAACACTTGAGTGTTGGGTAAACATTTGTCCTACTTGTGAGAGTAGAAAAAATCCCTTGGGTTTTGGGATTTGTGAGAGAGTTAAAGCGTGAGCTCGAAAAATGCTTTGTAAAGGTTCCTTAGCACCCCGGAAGTTAAGGTGTATTTGCTATTTGGAGAATAGTGAAGGAAGCCCAAGGAAGTCAATAGCCTTGGGGGTGGACGTAGGCAAGTGTTGGCCGAACCACCTAAAATTGCAATGTCGTCTCTCTAACTCTATCTCTCTTAATATTCAATACATATTCATTTGTGAAGATTTATGCTTTATCATTTATTGCTTATATTTTGCTTAGCATTAAACACATTCAGATCTGCATTTTTATTTGTTAAAAAAGGGTATTTTTCATATATATATTTTTATCAAAAAGGAGTTATTTTTTGATAAACCCAATTCACCCTCCCCTCTTGGATTGTTATTTAGACTCACATTGTCGATCTCACAATCTCAAGAATTCTACAATAGCAGCCCAAATGTTCTGCCTTCTTTCTCTCCACACTCACAATTGTCATAGGGTTTTCTGAGTTCTAGTAGCCAACTATGAAAATTAACAATTAGGGTAGACTATCTCATAGCTATCCTTTTATATGAAACCCTATCTGTGATAATGCATGAGATCGTTAAGGATATCAGATCCTGATTGTAGAATCACATGGAAAAAAACTTTTTTTCATTAGCTAACTTATATTTTTTTATTCCAAATTTTAGCCTTCTACTAATTATAATTATGTCCATCAACAGATTACAATTCACACTCCCGAGAATTTGAGATTGATTTGTGAAATCCCTTTCGCTAACAATTGTAAGCATTTATTTATCCTTCCACCATACTATATTCAATATGAGCTAATAAGACCAGAATATTATCATTGATAAAATCTCTAGCTCATATAATTCTTAATTTTATAATCTGTAACTCATTGGACTCTCAAATTGTTTCCAAAATAATTTCACAAATAAATATATATTATATATTAATTTTGAAAAACATTTTCACAGAATTCCTCTGGCCAGAGATTTCTTTTTCTCAAGTCCAATCTTGTACATATATACTTGAATATACTATCTCACGAAAAGACTGGTGGATTCCTTATTGAGCATTTATACAAACTCCTTTATCATGCACAAGACCCAACGTTGTCTGGAATAATTGACCTAAAAAGATCATCAACAAATAACTCGGTCAGAGTGCATGTAAACAAAAAATAAATATGCACAAACCTCTCAGGTCTAAGGATATCATAAACAAATTGTATTGAATACCTTCTCAACATCAATGATCACTTCCATAAGGTATCTATATTTGATCTCGTTCAGTGCATGTACTCTTACAGTACACCTACTTGTTTGCTTAAAGTCACTACCTCGATGACTGAGTACATCATCCTATTTAATAGAGGGACAACGGGTATAGACCTATTATACATAAATATGTACCTTGGTCTAGAACAAAACATCGAGTGTACAAGGAACCGAAAAGTCATACTCTCCGCGTTTGATTCATTAACCAATGACTTTTCTTCAATGTCACTTAATAATAACCGTGTAATATTTTATGCCACCACATATTACCTAATATAATAAATATAAATACGTGGCATCTAAATAACAATTATCTAGAATAATGATTTTTAGAACATACTTCTTACAATTTGATACATTAAATGTCTCTCAAACTTTTAAAATCAACTAATTTATGCCATCAAATAAAATCTAACTATTAACATCGTGACACATGGCTCATTTATAATAAATGTGGAACGATTTTGACAGTTGAAACTTTTTAGTTATATACCACAAATTGATGAAATATGGCAATTCTAAGGCTCAATGTGTCAAAAGTGATTGTTTAGACCTTTCCTTAAGATTGCTTTGATAGTTTGAGAACACAAAATGACTTTTTCTCCCAAAACCCATAAAATGTGAGTTTTAAGAGAAAGTTAAGTGCAAAAAACAAACCAAAGACATGGGACTCTATAAGTTAATTTTCACTTTCGTTCTCTGATCTTCTCTTTGCCTTAATAACCAAAATGCAGCAGCACCGATCTAAGTTATTGAGAAATATTTCTCTGAAGGACTTCATTTTATCTAGATCTATGCCAAAGATGAGAAATATATATTCCTTGAATTTTCTTGCCATGGATCAAAGAGTACTTTTCCACAAGCTAGCAGAGACTGTAGATTAATGCCGGTGTGCCTCTTAACATATTTTAAATGCTTATATATGATCCCTTTAACCTTCCTTTGGTTGTTTTCCCCTGTAGGTTGTAGTGTAGTTCATTTACGAGGCTTCTAGGTGCACAAGGCGAACGTTTAGAGTATGGCCTAGCTAGAAGGTCTCAAGCGATAATCATCAAAATTCATTACAGTGTATATATATCTATGTGTGTGTGTGTCTCAAAAAGATTGATTATAACAAATTCTGTCACATTGATTCTGAAAGTTATGACTGCGAAAAATTAACTTACTAATTATCTTTGTTGGTCCTAAGAATTCTTCAATAATCTTCAGGTTCTTGTCGATCTCACAATCTTGAGAATTTTACAATAGCAACCCAAGTGTTCTGTCTCCTTCCTCTCCACGCTCACAACTATGTAAGGTTTTCTGAGTCCGAATGGCCAACTCTCAAACTAACAATTAGTCAATTAGGTAGACTATCTCATAGCTATCCTTATATAAGAAAACTCTGACTGTGATAGTGTGTGGGATCGTTAGAAATCTCATATCTTAGCCGTAGGATCACATAAAAAAACTCTTTTTTCATTAACTCCCTTATATTCTTTAATTCCGAATTTTAGGCTTCTACTAATTGTAATCATGTCCATCAACATATTACAATTCACCCCTGAGAATTTGAGATTGATTTGTGAAATCTCTTTTGCTAACAATTATTCATTTATTTATCCTTCTACCACACTATATTCCATATGAACTAATAGGATCAGAATATTATCATTGATAAAATTCCTAGCTCATATAATTCTTAATTTTAAAATCTATAACTCGTTCGACTCTCGAATTGTTTCTAAAACAATTTCACAAATATATATATATATATATATATTAATTTTGAAAAATATTTTTCACAAAATTCCTCTAGCCAGAGATTTCTTTTTCTCTAGTCCAACCTATACAGATATACTTGAATATACTATCTCACAAAGAAACTGGTGGATTCCTTATTGAGCATTTATACAAACTCATTCATCATGCACAAGATCCGACGTTGTCTGGAATATTTGACCTAGAAAGATCATCACCAAATGACTCGGTCAAAGTACAAGTACACAATAAATAAATCCATAAACCTCTCAGGTCTAAGGATAACATAAACAAATTGTGCTGAATACTTCTCAACATCAATGATCACTTCCAGAAGGTATCTATATTTGATCCGTTCAGTGCATATACTCTTACATTACACTCACTCGTTTGCTTAAGGTCACCACCTCGATGACTGAGTACATTATCTATTTAATAGAGGCACAATGAGTATAGACCTATTGTACATAAATATGTACCTTGTCTAGAACAAAACATCAAGTATACAAGGAACCAAAAAGTCATACTTCCCGCCTTTGATTCATTAATCATTGCATGAATTTTCTACAATGTCACTTAATAATAACCGTGTAACATCTTATGTCATAACATATTACCCAATATAATAAATATAAGGGGTAAAATCATAGTTAGCTCCCTATGTTTGGGCAAAAATCAAATAGCTACCTTAACTTTCAATCCAACAATTTGAGACCATAACTTTCAAAACCTATCAATCTTTGCCCCCATCTAAATCAGGCGTTAAATCAGATGAAAAATCATGCAAAATGATTGAAATGCCCCTCCAAGGCTAAATTTTAAAAAATAAATAATAAAAATTTAAGAAATAAATTAAAAATAAATACATTATTGAAATAGAGTTTCAATCGTTTTATTTAAAAAATATTACTTTTTAAAAAAATATATAATGTTTTAGTTTTAATGAATTTGTTTAATAATTTTATCTTGGAGGGCATTTTGGTCATTTTTCATACTTTTCCGTCTGATTTAACATCTGATTTAGACAGGAGATGAAAATTGATAGGTTTTGAAAGTTATGAGTCTCAAATTGTGGGATTGAAAGTTAAGGGTAGCTATTTGATTTTTGTCCAAATATAAAAGACTAACTATGACTTTACCCCTAACTATAAATAATTATCTAGAATAATAATTTTTAGCACATATTTTTTACAGATTGGGCTGGGGAACAGCTATATCCTACCTACTTCTCAGAGAGATCTAGACGATGGGAAAGAATCTCCAGCTAGAAATTCCCACATGCAGTACTTTCCAGGAAAGCACGACGTGCAAACCGTGAAATGTTTCAAGAAGAAAACATAATTCCCACCATCATGAGACAGAAAAAAAAAGACAATTCATGTCATGAACGGCGGCGTGAAGGTTAAGAAAGCAATATGAAAGGGTTACTCACTTTACGGCGCAATCAGTCCATGCGGAATCTTTTTTTTTTTTTTTTTCGCTGGAAACAGTCCATGCGGAATCAGTTTATCAAAGAAAACATCGGTCCTTGTCGTGTATATGCATGGTTACGGGAAATATACTCTAAAGTCTAACCAGTTCACAAAGAATTGTGTTTCCCAGCTCGTTCAACTTTCTCTCGAATTGGTTGGCCGCCAAGGATTTAGACTAAACTTCCATGCACGGGCCGGGAAGTGCATGCTGCATGCCCTTTTTAACTTATCCGGCTCCTACCTACCACATATTCCTTGGCTTTTTGGATCACAAGATTTCCATCAGCGTTTGGTCTCAAGCTGGTTGCCAACAAGATCAAGAAAAAGAGAGAACCGAATAGACGACATTTATTCTTTGGTTTTGGAAGAATATTCTCCTTTAGATCTCGGACTAATCCTTTTCTTTGGTCTAACCGTAACCTAATGATTGAAACAAATTAACATGATTGTCATCTCTCTAGTTACTGGAGGTTGAGTGTTAAAGCATGCATCTGATCAATTAATTCACACGTACGAGATCTAGAAAAAAAAATATTATAGCTTCAACCGTGGGACCCATGGAATGAAAATTTCCTTTATTTTTATTTAGAAGAAACTAATTACCCTAAAGAAAACTAAATAATTAAATGACAATTAGAAGAGGTCTCCGATATTTCCTCACAATAATTGTAGAGGGTATATGGCCAATTAATTCAACCGTTGTTATAATATTTAAATGGCAACAGGACAAAAACAGCATGTGATCAAATTTAAGAGATTTTAAAATGCGCGTTGGACTGAGAAAAGTGGGGCTAGCCTATTAATGTAGGAGTAGATAATACCTACTAGTGTGACCAGCGCACCACCAATATCAGTTACCAATATTTAAATATTAAAGATTATCTTATATCACGTTTGCATGGAATGTGGATCACGCCTTCTTTAGGGCTTAATATATATATATATATATATACTTGTTCTTAGGTAGCTCATAATTCTTTATCTCATTAATTTCATCCAAAGCATACGACAGCATGCTAATGATCTAGATAAGATATTTATAAAGGGTGCATGAATGTTGAACAAGAACATCGATCGATCTTGACATTTTCTTGCGGGCTTACGATCGAGCATTGGAGTGGGACCTGCAGTGGATGATAGTTATTTTCCTGTAACTTACAATGGACGTAGATGCATTAGAAAGTCATGTCCACCTACTATGCACCTTTGAAGAAAATTCTCTAGGGTTTCCTCCTTTTTCTTGCACATTGAAATTTGAGGGAGCGTAGTGTTGAACACGGCAGCACAAAGACGTGTAGACGGGTCCAAAAGTAGGCACCGTCTTTTATTGACATGAAACTGATTGGAGAAGGAAACGCCTTTCAGTAAGTAGTTCGTTTAAGTTCACACGACTTTTACTTCATTTGCTTTCCGGCCCATTTCGTGGCTCTTTTTGTACCAAGTAAAATATAAAGATGCATGCATGTCCTATCATATATATATATATATGTAAGGGTTTTCTATAGCACATGTGCTGCCTTATATAGGGAGACATAAAAGGTAAATAATCATCTTCAAAATTTAGATTCCATTGTACTATAATTTCATTTTGATTATAAGGGATATGTGACATAGGGTTTTCTTTTCGCCCGGCCCCTTTTAGTACATAAATATTGGATTCAATTGGTGGAAGAGCCTAGCCGTACGTGACAAGCTTTGCTAGCTTTTATCCTCTTTTCACAAAGTTCTCTCCACCCATTTATTAGTCCGAAGTACATCATAATAATCTTATAAGAGAAGTAAGAGGCCGTATGCTCCAATATTTTGGCAATATATACACACCCACAATTAGCACATTATATATATGTAGATATATCTGGAAAGATACAAATTATATGTGATGATGTTATAAAGGATAATTTTCATAGGCTTTCGTTAAAGTTATATATAAACCCTAGAATGACCACCAAATCAGAATATAAAAAGGTTTCAGCCCAGTTTGGACGTGAAAATTAAGTAAACTAATTGATCTAATATTTATGGGGCATCAGCTTGAGTTCTATGTAATTGGGGCATTGCCCCTTTGTAATTTCTTTTGTCCATATGAAATATATACACTTCACTAACTTATCAAAAAAAGTAATCTAATTCTGCACTGTAGGAAAAGGACTAGCTAGACCCATTATTACTCAAAAGGAGGGGTTTCTGGTTTTCTTCTGTGACAAGGTATTCTAGAAGTCAGACCATAACAGATTATAATAATGGTAATGAGAAATATGTTTCCATAAGCACCTTATATTCGCTCTCGCCCAAAGGAAAGAAAAAAGCCCTTTTTTTGCTTACAGAAGTCTCTGTTCGTAGACTCAACATGTGGTTGCTGCTGCTAAGGAAGATACACCCTTTTTATACCTTGTAATGAGTTTCTTCATCTCTTATGAACGGAAAATGAAAAATTCACAGAGAATCAGAGTCAGGCAATACAACAAATCGGAAATCCCACGTCTGCGGTGGACACCGGAGCTTCATGAACTCTTCGTTGAAGCAGTTGAACGCCTTGGTGGAAAAGAGAGTAAGTTTTATTCGTTGATGGCTTAGAAAGGTCACTGTAGGAATTCGATGATCGCTTTCCTGACATGATACTGATTAAGGTTGCAACTGTACTAGTTGGACAAATATTATGTAGAGCTTTTTGGAATCAGATGAGAAGAGAGGGGGGGGGGTATGGTATGTACGAGTGATCGCCTTTTGTGATTTCCTAGATTTGGATTTGGCTGCACATTATTCCAATCAATGAAGAAAAAGTAATTCCTTATTCCAATAGAATTGGAAAGAAGAAGGGACACAGAAACACCAATGACCTAAATATACCGTTCGATGCGTTCTCTGATATGGACTCGTTTGTGTTGTCGGTTTTGTAGGAGCAACGCCAAAGCGCATTCTGCAGTCGATGAATGTTAAAGAACTGAGGATCTCTCACGTCAAAAGCCATCTTCAGGTATCTGTTACAAACTGCAGTGACAAACACATCAACCAGATAAGTTATAGAAAATAAGCAACCGCTATTGCTACAAACTCAAATATTCGTCGTATAGCAGAAGATGTTAACATATATATGATCTTCTAAATTTGTTCTCTAAGACAGATAAAAGATTATTAACTTCTGAAGACTGCTAGCTGTATCTGCCCCAAAGTACATAATCATACAAACATCAGGTGAAGCATTTGGACGATTTATAGAAATCTCTTTTTGAAAGAAAACTTGGAACATTCAAGTCCAATAATCGTGGATGATCGAGGCAGACCGGATAGTTTCCGATAACCTCAATCAACTAGTTTCCACCCTACTCTAGTGTTTACTTGCACCTTTTATCATTTCATCCTATTTTAAAAGTCCTAATGGATCCTAATAAATGGTACTATTTGCCAACAAATTAATGAGTGCTTTGAACGGTTCAAATAGTTTCGACAAAAAAAAAACAAAAACGATAACTGAACTTAAACCCTCAATGGTAATCAAAACACACCGTTTCATTACAAGAAAAACTCATCCCTCCCACTCATTTCCTTGATCTCTACCTCTTCTCTCTCTCCCTTGCTCCGGCCGTAGTACATTTAATACCGTCCGCCTTACAGAAAATTTTGGACTATGGCTTGGCTTTGCAGGTTATGCTTTTGGAAAATGAACTTTTTCTCATTGTAACTTGTTGGGTAGTGTTTGTGTAACTATGTCAGTGTGCTCTGGTGTAGCTGGTTTTAGCTAGTACTGTTGCATGCCGTTGTTTCTGATTAGTCTGTTGCTGTCCTACTACTCTGTTATATATGTTGTAATATCTCTGTTCTGTTGTCTTGCTGCTAGCCTTGCTTGTTGTGGTAGGGTCTATGTAAGTTAAGTAGTCTCTCTTGGATGAAGGGTTCTCTGTGAATAGTTACATAAAAGCATGTGAGGAGCACGTCCAAGAATCCAAACTAATTTATGCAAGATTCCTCACAACAATGGTGCCTAGCTAACAACCTCAGAAACACTACTACGTTATACAAACCAAACAACCTTATCTCCCTTGTTACTATTCCACTTAATAGAGAGCCGGAACGACAGGGAGTTGTGCAATAGCGATCTCAAATAATTTCTAAGAATAATGCTTTCGACCTCGGCATTCTCCCGATCATAGAAGATTATGATTCAGCTCAATTCACTCGCCCTTTATAACACTATAAGATAAAAGGAGAGGCAGTACCCTGAGTCCATAATTTTCTGCGAGGACCAATGAATGGACTGTGCAGAGAGAAAAGGGGCGACAGAGAAGAGGTAGAGAGGGACAAAAGGGGGAGGGATGACTCTTTCGTTTAACGAAACAGTGTGTTTTATTACCGTTAAAAATGTTTAGCCTCAGTCAACGATTATTTTGTTTAACCTCAGTCAACGATTATTTTGTTTTTTATTTTGTCAAAATGATCTGAATCGTCCAAAACTCTCATTAATGTGTTGGCGAAATAGTAACCATACATTAGGACCCATTACAACCTTTAAATTAGGATAGAACCGGGACTCATATACGTGGTTTTAATATATCTCAGCCCACCAGTTACCATAAACCGGCCAGTACTCTTTTTCCTTAAATTCTGTACATTATTTGACAATGAAATTTTCTTAAAAAACATACTGCGCCTAGGAAGTCCTTTTTATTAAAAGGCTAGGTCGGCGTTTTATAATATATCCACTCAATTATCTATAGAGCTGGCGAACTAAAAGACTTATATATATATATATATATAGAGAGAGAGAGAGAGAGAGAGAGAGAGAGAGAGAGCTGCTGATGGCTTAGGAATGCTCTTTAGAAAGCAAGGGCAGTACGCCGAGAAGGCTATATATATATATGTATATATACTCCCACGTTTGTTGGACAAGCATGGTTTAGTTTGTAACCGATCGAGTTTCGGTACTATATACTCCTTCAATTGTTTATGGTTACAAGCATCAAGATTTGAATCCCCACCGTCCCCTCAAAGTATTTTTTTTTATTATTATTTCTATAGCACAATTGACCATCAACTCAAGGATTTCAAAATGTACCCTTTTTTCATGTTAATATGAGTAGTACGTATCATTTTATATCTATCTGTGATCACGTTCTGCTTAGTTGCATTAATTAAATTAACCAAGTTATGAGCCAATTAATGGGGTTGGCGCTGGCCATTATACCCTCGATCAAGAAGTCTGAATTTTCTTTTTCAAAAGTTAAAGCCTAAGGCGTGTACGTAATGGTGGATATCTAAAGGGATGGGATTTGTATAGTTCTCTTGTATCTGGGAAACAACGTCCTATTCCTTTATTTTTATTTTTCTCTTTTCGGCTAATAGAAAAGGAGGTTTGCATGTTTTGACATAAACAGTCATAGGATAGACTATCAATCTGTTTGCGCATATAGACGGAATTCCATTAATATTTCGTGCATGTTTCTTCTCTGCTAATTAATTTAGTCCACAGCTCGTAAAACAAGTTGCTATTCAATGATAATATCTTTCCGTGAATGTATTATTCACTACAGATGTACAGAAACGACTGCGTGAGGGATCGCATGAACATGGACACGCTCGAATCGACACAGCATCTACGTGCAAAAGTGGAACATTTTGAAGAATATCTCAGAGCCTTCGCCGTCAATTACTCACTTCGGAGGTAAGCCGCGTTGACATGCTGTTATTAGTCATGCGTTTATAATCTTCTTATTTTTGAGAAAATTAGAGTTGAAATCTCTAAAATTGCCATATCTTCTACCAATTATTAACTTGATCAACATTCTAATAACTCTCTACCTAAACCAGAAATGTATAGAAAAAAAATCTTATACGCATTAATATTCTTTCATTCGTGACACTAAGAAAAGTAGTTTACTTTTAGGTAAAGGTAGTACTGCATGCAGTTAATAAGACATTTTCTTATTCTAGTATATTGCAAGTCATGAGGTTTTTGATTAAGGTGACTGAGTCTCAAACTTGGTACTTTTTAGATCACAGTACTGCAAAAGGAGTAGTAATCAAGAGAGTCCAGCTAGCCATTTTGTTTCAGTGTTTGGCAAAAGGCTTGGCGGGAATAACTTTTCCAGGAATTCATGGCAGTTGTTTACGCATGAAACTTGGGGATTTGCTCCTTTCAAAACCTCTATTAGTTCGAAATTTCTAAGGTGCATGGTACCAAATTTCTGGGTTCAGTACCCTCAAAGCCTGTGGTCCGATTATTACCCGATTTAGGAGAGATAGGGGGACTGCATAAGTCCAGAGAACTAATTGGGGGCAATGATTAGCATACCCTCGTTATTAAAAAAAAAATTATTGTTAATGTTCTTTTCAATTTCGTAATAGAATTTTCTTCCACTAGGAGCAATATTTATATAGGAAAAACAGAAAATGAACTATGGGTCTTCGGTCTTGATCTACAATATATAATTCGTTGTCTTTGGAAATTTAAAAGACGAGGAAAGTTCTCAAAGGCGAAGACCCGGTGGTCAAATCAGCGTTAAGAGTTCATGTAATGACTACTTTCCGTACAGTCCCAAGACTCTTTCAGTACCTGTATCTCTAATCCCTTTCGGCTTTGTTTACCCTCTCCGTTAAGCTTCAGAAGTATACCTGCTTTCAATCTCTCTTCCAAGATCCTCTGGCCAGCTAAAATAATATATATAGATCAGGAGCTTGGTAATGATAATCTACTGGTCAAATAATTAAGGAATAAGCTACTAAAAATACACAAAAAAACTCGACCTTTAATACACGAGAACCCATGATGGCGACAGGGAGGGCGTTCTCCGCCAACCTTTTATTATATACTTCAATGGTGCATGGATGGCTTCCTTTCTACCCTACACTCTAGGGATGCCACTGCACAACTTTTTGGTGTTTTGATATAAAAGTTGTGTTCTGTTTGTTTTTCGGCTATCTTCTATACTCTTGGAATGCGTGACATTTCACCCATTAACCATTGCCTTTGTAGCATGCTATGCAACATCTCCATCTGTGTTTCTAAATTCCAACGGAATTCTTGCAGAAATATTATTTGTTGAAACACAAGGACTGAATTTTTTTAAAACCTGGAGCAAGACTTTTCGGGCCTGTTTTTAGTATTATTATTTTTTCAAAACTTATTGTAAATGGTAGATGTACTTGCAAGACTAAGAATTTTCTACTATCTAATCGTGCTGTAGAAATGGAGATATTCTATATATAAAGTCCTAGCTACCGATCGAGTATTTCTTCCCTCTCCTCTTTGATTGCATGACAAAGGCTATATATATAATGATCAAGCTAAGCCGAGGTAGGTATCAAATATCGAAGCTTAGGCTTTTTTTTTTTTTTTTTTTTCTCCATGCATCAGTTAAGTGGCAATTTCACTTAATCAAAATAAAATATAATCATAAAAATTTTAAGGGTAAAATCATCATTTTACTTAATCAAAATAGCAATTTCCGTCAAAATTAACGATATGGGGTGCAAAGTATAAACTGTTAGTAGTTGAGGGGCGAAATGTAACAAAATTGATAATTTTGGGTGTATTTAACCCCAATAATCTGAGGGCAAAAAGTGTATCTAACCGTTAAAAAAACTTAAGTTTAATTCATTTAATAAGCATGACCAAATCTTTGTTCAAGCTTGGTCTTCTATAATTAATAACTTGAACTCATGATGAAGTTGAACCTAATCCTTGCAAAACCAAACACGATATTTATGAAATTTCTTTGCAACTGATGGAAGCTTAGATAATTAACTTGTTACATTAGAATCCTAATCACAAAAGACTGTTTTTGAATATGCACACATGTATGCAGTAATATATTTATATATATGCATCAATATATAATGTTAAGTTGTATTTTGTGTTGCGGTTACAGGTTGTTAGGAGACAGGTCAAGGCAAAGTCAGTATGACGGGTGGGGTTTCGAACATGAAATCTTTATTAAAGACTGCAAGAGGCTCCTACAAACAAGTGAAGAACGGAGCGTCAACCGAGATCAGGTCTCTCATCCTTAAATGACGTACATGTACAAATACACGAAGCATGTTGGATATTATTGTGGTCTTATATCTTTTTGTGTCATACTGAATATCACTTGAAAGATATCTTAAAATCTTTTTGCGATGATCTTGTACTAACTTCTTAGTTCCACACGTTCTACAATTAACGCACAATTTGAAGAGAGAAATACATACTATGTGAGCCTTACTATAGGACCCACACTGTTAAAAATCTTATACGGGCATAATTAAACATTGTAAGGTTTACAAGTTGTGTCTAGCTCTCCTCAAATTACATAGTGCAATTCGGGCAGAGAATTATAGAACATCCTGATCTGAAAATCTTTTGAAAAATATTTTTGTTCTAAGTCCTTAGTTCCACAAGTTCATAGTGATTGATAACTCAAAATAGTAGCAAATAAATAGTGAAGAAATGAAGAACAACAAAAAGTTCATGTTTGTATTGATAAAGGACATAATTGTATATATTACTAGTGAAATTGAAAGCATGATTCATTCAATTGTGCAAATTTTTTAACTTCCGTACTTTTGTTTCATAATGAGTAATTAGGATTTCTCGTGCACATTATCTATGCAGGAAACACTACTTACTGGTATGTTCAGTGGAGAAGATACTGGTGGTCCTAGTCATGAATGTTGTGAACTCTCACTATTCTCAACTCCAACGATGACTAGTGTAGAAGAAAGAGAGTTGTGGCCTTTGACTGATGACACTAATGCCGACTCAAGTTCTTTAGATGAACTTGTGAATAGTTCCAGCTTTCAGTCTCTTGGGAACAGTAATATAAACTTGGACCTAACGATATGAGTTATCTACCATGACATGGTGTTATACTTATCTTATCTTTTTGTATATATCCTCTCAATATTTAAAGAAGAATTAGAATAGAAGTGTAGATTGAGGCTTTTATGCCGTTACTATCTAAGACATATGTATTTGCATATTAGCTAATGGTGCTTCAAAAGTAATATCTACTGGACATAGGAAACTCAATAACTTAACTAATTCAATTACAAAACTATTTACTACATAAATTTAACTTTTTTTCCCAAGTTTTGGAACTAATATACAGGCCATTTGTCACGATATCTTCCACTACAAGGAAGAGGATTTTAGGGATAATTTTTTGTCCAAAAAAGTGTAAATGTATTTAGTTGGCATATAAGTTTATGGTTGTATTTGTGTCTTATTCCTGAAGATTTAAGCATTAAAGTATTGTATGGTTCAAGCTTCTCAACGGCATATGAGTGTGTCTGGAACATGTGTAGTTTAATGGAAGTCTTCCTACGGTTTGACAGTGCGAAGTTGGAGCGCTAACTACTTTGAGGTTAACAAAGTTTGCTTGAGGTTTACCAAGAATTGCATAAGTTATCCTGAATGTTTCTAACTTTTTTAGGAACGCCCCCAAAATTAACTGCCTTTGTGATTCCCACCTCAAAAGCCTAGGATATAAAGAACCTTTCCTCCCTCTTTCTCATTTAGAACAAAATACATTCCTTTGTATATTTTAGAGAATAAGCCTCCAAAGTTATCTTCTCTAAGACTCTCTGTTATTGTTTCTTAGTTTACTTTGTAAGAACTAAAGTGTACCAAAAAGATATTGTATATGTTCTTTAGTTTCCATCAGGGTTTTTGATCACACAAAGTTTACCCGCTTAGGTCCTAGGATTTACCAGAGTTCTGGTTCCTGAGATGGTTTGTGTGGCTTTGGTCTGGTAGTAGTGAAGTTTCACTGGGCAAACTGCGTTCAACATCAGTGAAGGTGCTAGCGTCCGAGTCTCAGTCCCTGCAAAGAGTGCAGATCTAGATTCAAGATTTGGGTAAGAAGTTCGGTTTAGAGTAGCGAGAAATGTGTATCTAACAGGATTCACCGAACTCTATCACTGTGTAACTTCAAGTTCTCATACTAGTGGAAACCTTTCCGGCCACAAGGCCCGTAGAGTTTTTCTTCTTGAAGTGTGTCTTCAAGAAGTTTCTCTTCGTAACCAATCCATGTGTCAATTGTGTGTGATTGTTGTGGTTATCGTTGTTTAAATTCTTAAATTTAGATTGAATATAAATATGTTCAATATTGTCTTTAAGATTAAAGTTAATTTTCTTGAATATCTTGAAGTATTGATAAAAGGGTTTATTTCTTCATAGTTTCATTTGTTAACCGCATATATAAAATCTTAATAAAGATTTTGGGTTCTTGAACTTGTTGATATTCTTATAAAGTGTACAGTAAATTCAAAGATAAGAAAAAGAATTTAAAACAACCTATTCATCCTCCTCTAGATTCGGATGTACTATATTGAGTCGTAAATCACCTAGTTCAAAAAGCATTATTTTCGTTCAAAAAGGCCTTAGGGATAGAATTTTTTCATCGTGAAATTCGTTTAAAAAAGCACATCCCAAAAGCACTTTTAGGACAAAAATTACAATGGGGTGGCTTATCTAAGCCTATGTCTACTCCCAAAGATCTTCCTTCGGAATTTTCTCCATTTTTCTCAAAATAGCATACACTGTAAGTTTTTTTTCAATGGGTGCTAGATTATTATTTTTATGGGCTCAACAATCACAACCCAACAAGTGTTTTTCAAGACTCAACACTCACGACCTATCTCTCAAGGCTATCTTCACCTTGGTTCCTCTAACCTTAAGGTTAGTTGCAAGTGTTTATTTCCAAAACTTACAAATCTCAATATTTCAAGATACTTGAGAATTTTTACAATAATTGAAAGTTTAAAACTCACAATAAAGGGCTCTCAATAGCTTGATCTACCCAATGACTACAATAATGGTGTAATGGATTAAACTTTAAAGCTCACACCAACTCAAGAATGAAATAAAGAATAAGAGAAAGAGACTGGTAGGATTTTTACAAGGATGATTCACATGAATGTGCAAAAGTTGTTTAATCATCTCTCCTTAGCTCTTTTTATAGCCAAACCACTTGTTCTGACAATTGGAGTACATTAAATGCGAAAATAGCCATTTGAAAATTTGAAGTTTGTGCTGTCTGATTTGATCCCACCAATAGATATCGACTCATTTGGACAGATTCAAAATTTTTTCTTCCATTGAAATGTATGAGTCGACTCATTCATCCCATGGGGCAGGCTCATTTTTTTTTATCTTTGATCTCCAACTTTTTTAAAGTTTGAATTTACTTTTTTCATGGGGTCAACTCGTAGGCTTCATATTGTCGATTCATTTGGAAAAAATTAAATTTCTTCACCTCAGCACTTTGTGTAGTTGACTCATTCTTCTATTGTAAATGATTAATTTTTCAGAAAACAATTATTTGAATTGGTAAATTATTTGAGCTTTTACACAAGCTTTCAAAATCAAGTTTTATTGGTAAATTAATCTTGATATAAGGATAGAATAACATGTTCAGCTTTAAGCAATAAGATTCACTATGTTCATGATTCTCTTTCATTAAAGCGAAATTTACAAGTTTAAGTATCTCCTAAAATAGAATATATTTGTTTGTTATCATCAAAATCATTTGTAAAAAGGTTATATGGTAACCTTGGGTCTAACAATTCACACCCAATATCTCAATTTGCCTAAAATTCTAGTAAGACCAAGTTTTGTTTTTAGCATGTGGAAAAAAAAAATACACCTTGTGTCTCCGTTGAATTTCTAACCGAATAAAACACCCTGTCTGCATTTTAACATGTCAGCTAGAATAACACGTCAAACCCAATTTAAACAAAACACACCGCTTATTTAAATCCTCCAATAGGTGCTAAATGACACACAGCTTATCGTCATTATTTCAAAACAATGAAGACCAACGAACTCACTTTTTTGGAATTAAACCCATAAAACCGTTGCTTCCACCTCAAGTTCGCTAAGTGTTTTCGCACCTATCGGGCTTTCGCCCTCAATAAGAACACACTGAAGGTCTATGCCCTAGCGTTCAGATCTGCTCGTCGAAGTGTGGAAGAAGAAGTATTCTTTGATTTCAAAGTGTGAAAGAAGCATTCGGTGATTTCGAAGTGTAAAAGAAGAAGAAATATTCTTTGATTTTGAATTTCTATAAAAAGCAAATCTCTTCGAAGCACACAATCTAGAACCCATCTAGGTAACCCATTTCGAACTTTGCCCTTTGTCAAAACCCATTTGCAACTTACCCATTTCTTTACGTTGGCTTTTTGTAGTTAACCCATTTATTTATGTTGGCTTTTGATGGCTGACCCATTTCTTCATTTGCCTTTGTTGCAGGTCGGTGGCTAGAGGACAAACTCTGTATCCAATAATGTCGGGAGGTAGGACCACTTTTTCTATCCTTTCGGTGTCTTTTGTCTGCATATTGAGCACATGAGTACAAATTTTGTCTGTTTTCTTACTTTCTGAGTAGGTCCTTAGGTTTTCGTTGACTAGTTGGTGTTGAGGTCATTAGGTTTGTATTGAATAAAAGTTTAACTGTTAGGGTTCAAAGAAGTAGCTATTAAATTTCTAGATGTTCATATACATGCTCTGCTGAGCGGGATGGTGGCAAGTTGATGGGCTTCTCGTTTTACAGCACTCTCGTCATTTGGGTTCCCAGATTGCATCTTTCCTCTTTGTGATGTCTGCTAATGGATAAGGAGAACTTCAATTTTTCGTCACTGTAGGTCCTATCTTTGTTTCTTAAGTTTGTCACTGTAGGTCCTATCTTTGTTTCTTAGGTTTCTTAAGTAATTTCAACTATTATTCCATTGGAACTGGTGGAGTGAAGAAAAAAGCTTGTTGCTTGCTCTGTTAATTTTATTCAGCTTCTAGAGGAAGAGAATTTTATCTTATTTTTATGGCAATCTTTGTTTTGACCTGAAAGTTTATAATATTACATGCTTGTATATATAGTTTCTTCCTTAATTTGTAAGTGCTACTTAGCTTTTAGATTACGGGTCTCTCACCACTATGTCTCTCTAGTGCGACTAGAGTAAGTTGTGACTCGGTTCATCTTGAAGAAGTACTTGTGAAACCCTGTATCTTTCTAAGTCCCTCTTGACTGCTACATGCTCTAACAGGTAAGATGTTACTATATATAGTTATAGGGCCCAACACCTGATCTCTCCTCCACCATTTTTAGACTAGAAAAGAAAATTTTGCCAATGAGCTAACTAGGCAAGGAGTTAGTTCCATTCGAAATATGCAAAATCCTCTACAAAGTTGCATTGAAGACCAATGTTAAATTAATGCACTTTTCTAGAAAAGTCTAGTTTAAAATCGGTTTTACTGACGTAGAATTGTCCAGATTAGTAAAGAGTTTCGAACCAAATGCTAGAAGTATCTAGCATCTATTGTAATTCGGTTTCATTGCCTATAAATAGGCCATCATGTCTCATAAATTGTATAGAATAAAAAAAAAACTACGAAGAAACGCTCTTGTATTCTTTAGTGGGAGACACGGGTTCCCATAATTTCCATCATTTCAATAAAGAAAAGCTATTGTTAGCCTTTTTGATCTATTTGATAAAACGTTTTACTCCACACACTTTTTCTTTCATCTGTTGTCTGCATTTACCATCAAATTCCAACATTTGGTATCAGAGCTATCTCGAATAATTTCGGGCGTAGTCTTCCGAACCGCAACCAACTTCTTAAACTTCCTTAAGCACAATCTCATTTCCAATGGCCAACCTAACCCAAAACTTTAGCTCTATGATGGTTCCAGTGTTTGATGGAGAAAACTACGATTACTGGAGTATAAAAATAAAGACATATTTTATGTCCCAAGACTTATGGGATATCGTGGAAAACGGAATTGTTACTCCAGAGGATTTCTCCAGTAAAGCCACTAAGGAGATGAAGCAAAAGGATGCAAAGGCTTTCTACCTACTGCAACTTGCCTTAGCAGAGCACATTTTTCCAAGAATTGTCGGATGTACTAGTGCGAAGCAAGCATGAGATACTCTGCGTGAGGAGTTTCGTGGCAGCAAGAAGGTATGTGCTGTTCGCCTCCAAACTTTACGACGAGATTTAGAGAATATTAAAATGAGAGATTATGAGGCCATACAAAACTATTATGCTAGAATAATGCAAATAGTCAATCAAATGAGAAGCTATGGAGAAAATATCACTGATCAACGAGTGATAGAAAAAATCTTGATCAGTCTTACTGAAAAGTATGATCCTATAGTAGCTGTTGAAGAATCTAAGAATTTAGAAACTTTGACAGTTGCTGAACTAATAGGTTCTCTTGAAGCGCATGAGAAAACGCTGAATAGGCGTAATGAAAATTCAATTGAAAGCGCCTTTCAGTCAAAATTGAATATACGGTCTCAGAAATCTCAAAATTTTGCTGAAAGAAAATTCAAGAAAAATCCTGGAGGAGAAAGTTCCAGAACTTCAAAATACCCTCCTTGTGGCATATGTAAATTAACAAATCATCTAGAGAAAGACTGTTATCATAAAGGAAAGACACGATGCACCAAGTGTCAAAAATTTGGACATGTTGAGAAAACATGTCCATCTAAGCAAAACCATCAGGCCAACTACATTGAAGAACAAGAAGAGCAAGGAGCAATATTCTATGCCACTTAAGCATCACAATAGAATTTGGATACGTGGTATCTCGACAGTGGCTGCAACAATCACATGACAAGTAATGGCAACATCTTCTGCAAATTGGATTCATCCTTCAGATTCAAAGTCAAATAGGAAACGGAGAGCTGTTTGTTGATGTATTTATAAAACATAAAAGATACGTGGTTAATGAAGCTCTGTTCAAAAAAGTCAAAGGTGATAGTCTAGAAATGGTTACATTCTACAGTTTGCTTACACGGAGCTAGCGCTTTGATGTTTTGAGAGCCGAGGAAGTTTGTTCGAGTTCGTTCCAAGTTTGATCAAGATTGACGAAAGCCTGTTATAACAGTTTAAAAGAAGCACCCAAGATTCAAGAAGTCTTGAAACTTCGTGAATCCCTTCCCTCCGACCCTTCAGAATATAAAAGCCATTTTCTCTCATTCATTCAACACGTTCCTTGAAATCATTTTGAGAAATCTAGCTATTGAGAGCTTTTGATGAAGTATTCCCTGCAACTGTTTCTATAATCTGTTCTGTGTAAACTGAGAGCAAACCCTGTGAGAGTTTCTTTTCCCTTCTCATCTCAGTTTGGATTTCTATCACCAAGATAAACCTTGATTAAGAAGGTTAACTCCAGAAGTTGCTGGAGATCTACCAAGGCTGGGTGTTCCAGTTGTGAAGAAGCCAATTGCACGTGGGTGTGTGGAAAGATTGGCTTGGCTGTAAAGTTTGGTTTTTCGGGATCAAGAATTTCAAACGGAAGAGGAGTTCCTCGTTGCGGCAGATCTGATGTAGTATTCCAGGTAAGGTAACAGTAGAGTTAGACTAGCAACGGGGTGTTGGGTAGTTGATAGATCACCGTGTACCGAGTTTGAAGATTCTAGTGGATTCGATTAAACCGGCTTACGAGCCTGGAGAGTTTTTCTCTTTTGAAGAAGTTCTTCAAAAGAGTTTCTCTTCGTAACCAAATCTTAGTGTCTCTATTGTGATTGTGTTTACATAGATTAACTTGTTGTTCTTGTTATTAATTCTTTCTTTAGATTCCTTGGTTAAGAAAGAATTATAGAGGTGTTCTGTCACTTGATAATCTGCTGTCCATATTGGTTTATTACTTCCACATTATAATTGTGTTGCTTTAACTCTCTTGAAATTTACTGATTGAGTTTGTGAAGAGTGTGCAGATTTTAAGTGGTTATAGTATTAAAGAAAAATCAGAACCTATTCAACCCCCCCTTCTAGGTTTAGCAACACTATTGAGTCTTGAACCGTCCACTTCAATTGGTATCAGTGCCATACATCGACTCAAAAGACTCAAACATTCAATATGGATAAAGCTCAGTCATTGAATGTTCCTCCGTATTTCGATGGATCGAACTACGCGTATTGGAAAGTGAAAATGAGAGCATTTCTCAAGTCTATAGATGAAAGAGTGTGGACCTCTGTGACTTTAGGATGGGAGAAACCTTATATTACTGTAAATGAAGAAAAGATTGAGAAAGAACGACATAAATGATCTGCAAGTGAGTTACTAAATGCCAGCTGGAATAGTAAAGGGATTAACGCCATTTTCATGAGTATTTCTCCTGAAGAATTCATGCGGATTTCTAACTGTGAAACAGCAAAAGAGGCGTGGGATATCCTCTTGGTCACCCATGAAGGTACAAAGGCAGTTAGAGATTCAAAACTACAAATGAATATTACAAAATTTGAAGAGTAAAGAATGAAAGACGACGAAATGTTTGATGAGTTTTACGGGAAACTCACAAACCTAGTCAATTGCAGCTTTAGTTTAGGTGAGAAAATACTGAATCTAAGGTTGTTCGTAAGATTCTAAGATCTCTACCATAAAGGTTTAGAGCTAAGGTGACAGCCATTGAAGAAAGTAAAAATCTATTCAATCAAGCTTGACGAACTGGTGGGCTCTCTTCAAACATATGAAATGGGGTTTCCTTCGTCTAAGAAAGGAAAATCAATTGCCTTGAAGGTAAACGATGATGATTCAAGTTCTAAAGATGAAGAAATGGATGAAGAAGATATTGCCCTGTTTGTCAAGAAATTCCGAAAAGTCTTCAAATTTAAGAAGGGCAGAAACTGGAATGGACAAAAGTCAAATTCAAAGCCCTTTACCAAGTCAAGTTGGAAGAACAATGAACGAAGGGAATTCGAGAAAAAAACTGACCAAGGGTTACAATGTCATGAATGCAAAGGATTTGGTCATTTTAAAGCTGAATGCCCGACATTCTTGAAATCAAGAGGAAAGCATGTATCCAAGACATCTTTTTCAGATTCAGAGTCTGAATCAACCTCCTCAGACCATGAACATGCTAATAAGGAGAAGGTAAATTTTGTAGCATTTACATCATCTATTTTATCTAATGAGTTTGCTGAATGTGATGATCTAGATGAAACCTCTGCTGAAGATATAAATGAAGTTGAAGAGCTTGAAAGAAGCTTATCAAGAGCTGTATGAGGAGAGAATCAAAATCAAAAGGGAGAATGTCATGATGCTTAAGAAATTTGATTGTGTTGAAAAAGAGAAAGAAGAACTTGTCAGTAAGTCAGTAGAACAAAGCCAGAAAATTCAAGAGCTAACCATGAAAAATCAAGCTCTTGAAGATCAAGTTGTGAAGCTGATTAAGGAGCTGGAACAAGCTGATATTCAACTGAAGAAATTCACTGTGGGAACCAGTCACCTTGACAAGATGCTTCGGGCTGGACAATCTGACAGCAATAAACATGGTTTGGTTTTAAGAATTCAACATCAGTTCCCTCAACTTCAAATAAGGTGCTATTTGTGCCAGCAACTAAGAACAATTCCACTGAACTTGCACCTCCTAGTAAGGTAAACAATGTAGTCTGTTCAAAATACTCTGCTTCAACTAATTCTAAAATTTTCAGATTCATACCTACTTGTTTTCATTGTAGAAAAATTGGACATACTAAGCCAAAATGTTTTGAGTTTTTGAAACATAGAAACAGACACGTTTTTTCATCCACAAATAATTTTTCCAGATTTGATTTGAAGAAGTTGATGGATCAAATAAGAAGCTTATGTAAATGTCTGCAAAATGAACAAGGTTGCAGAATTTCTAGGATCCGAAGTGAGCATGGAAAAGAATTCGACAATTCTAACTTTAATTTATTTTGTCCTGTTATTAATCAAAAGATGATATGGAGAAAGAAAGATATTAACTCTTGTCATCAAGATTTGAATTGTTGATACAAGCTATAGGTTTCTGTCAATTATTTTATAAATTTTTTATTTGAAATTTAGTTTTTCTTGGTTATGCATTTGTAATAATATTCTGTGTTAATCTAACATGTTCTTACATAATATTCTAATATTGTCTAGAATTTTTGATGATTTTGTAAAAATTCAGAAAAGTATAATTGTCTGCAACTTTACTGTAATTTTTGCTTCACTTGAAATTTATGTGTAGTCTGTTGATTCTATGTGATAATGGTGGAAAGTGTTCATAATAAGATAGATGGTTCAGAGTTTTAGTTGTGTTTAAAAAGTATGGATATGTTGCTCATCAAGGCCGAGAGTATTTCTTTTAGTAGAAATTGCAGGGAAGGCATAGAGACCTAGTCTGATAGTTTGCCCGGGGATGTTCGAACAAGGCCTGGGATGACAGGGAATACCGGGGACAAAGACTGTAATGCTGGGGAGTTCAGCAAGGACGGGTGTGTTTTTTTGGAAAAAGCCCGGTTAGACAGGGCTAGAGTGCCCTGGGAAAAGCCCAGTAAGTCAGGGGTGTGTTCATGCCCGGGAAGGCAGGTAAGTCAGGGGCGTGTGTATGCCCGGGAAGACAGGTAAGACAGGGGAGCTCGGTATGCCCGAGATGGCCGAGGTCAAGCATCTATATGCTCGGAATGATCGGGGCGAGATGCTCGGTATGCCTGGGGAAACTATGCCCGGATGTTTGGGGACAGGCCAGCAGGCGAGATACACCCAGCTAAACTGCCCGGGGTGATCGGGGACAAGATGACTGGGATGACCGGGAAAAATATGCCCGGGATGACTGAGGACAATATGCCCGAGATGACCAGGGTCAAGCCTGGCAGGCTCAGTATGACCGGCAAAGTTCCAGGCCTGCGATAACTCAGGATGCCCTGTATGCCCGGGTTCTATTTGGTCATGCATCGCCTCGAGTCTTATATTATTTAATATTCTTACGCTTATTACCCCCTCTTACTCATTTTTACCCCAGCTTCCACTCACTTTCTACCCGATGTCTCTATCTCCTTCTACTCCTGATTTGTGCTGCCACACACACTTTTACTCATCTTTGATTCTTGTTGAAGAAAACTATTGTTCAATCATCCACTACGGTTTGAAAAGGTAAGATTCTTCACTTCTCTAGCTTTGTCTTTATATTCTATATAAATTTTTGATTGGTTGGTGGTCTTATGACCTTGTGGTCCCATATGATGGGTTCAGTATCAAATTTTTTAGATCTGTGTGTTTCTACTTATATTTTGCATAAAATTTCTTATGGGTTTTACTGTCAAAGTGATTTTAATGAGATTTCTTCAATACCCATTTCTATTGGAACTTTATTTCGGCAGATTTATCATTTTTTTCTTGAAAATAAAAATAAATCTGATAAATCTTTTGATATCCTGCTTATATAACACTTCTATTTGTCAAATTAAGTCAGATTAAGAGTTTTGATAATGCTATGCAGGAAATATAGTGTACTTATCTCCATAGTCATTGTATTTTGTTGGGGAGTATCATATGTTGCCTGAAGTAATTTTTATTATGACGTGAATGAAGTTGCTGATTGATGAAGAAATTTTTGAAGTGCTAATTTCTTTTCCAATTTTTGTTCTGTTTATACCTGCTGTACTAAGTTGGTTTGTTTGATGAAAAATTTTAATTTTTCTCGTAATGTGTTTTGGCCTCCTTCTTGACAAAAAGGGGAAGAAGAAGTTGTTGTTCATGTGTTTCACTTTTGAGAATTGATAAAAGGGGGAGAAGGTTGCTTCACTGAAGTAGTTACAATGAAAGTACAGAATTGTTAAATTGAAAAAACTACTTGGCTCAAGGGGAGAAGACTTGTGAACTTTTCAGTTTTGATTATCATTGTGGAGTTTCTATAAGTTGTGCTGATAGAAAGGGGGAGATGACCTCCTATGGTAATGCTTATCTCAGGGGGAGATTGGTGTTTAACTTTAATGCTTATGTTATTTCATTTGATAATTTGAACTAACTCTAAACTAATGTTTTTGTGAGTTATTGTGCCTTTGTTGAGATTGCTGTGTGCAGGTTAATAAAATCTCAGGAATAATGTTTAGCCTATATTTAGAATTGTTTAGAATAGGTTGTGTGTCTCTTTGTAAATAGGTTTTGTGGTGGTGATCAGCAGAACTTATGTCATTAGGGATTGGGTTTGTTTTGTCATGAAGTTCGCCAAAGGGGGAGATTGTTAATGTATTTTAGTTGGCATAAAACTTCATGACGTGTCTTAGTTTATTCCTAAGATACGTGGTTAATGAAGCCCTACTCAAAGTCCAGCAGTTCAACATGATTGGTGATAATCTAGGAAATGGTTACAGTTTGATTGAAGTCTGCGTACAGTTTGCTTATACGGAGTTGGCGCTTTGATGTTTTGAGAGCCGGGAAGTTTGTTCGAGTTCGTTCCAAGTTTGATCAAGATTGACGAAAGCCTGTTATAACAGTTTTAAAAGAAGCGCCCAAGATTCAAGAAGTCTTGAAACTTCGTGAATCCCTTCCCTCCGACCCTTCAGAATATAAAAGCCATTTTCTCTCATTCATTCAACACGTTCCTTGAAATCATTTTGAGAAATCTAGCTATTGAGAGCTTTTGATGAAATATTCCTTGCAACTGTTTCTATAATATGTTCTGTGTAAACTGAAAGCAAACCCTGCGAGAGTTTCCTTTCCCTTCTCATCTCAGTTTGGATTTCTATCACCAAGATAAACCTTGATTAAGAAGGTTAACTCCAGAAGTTGCTGGAGATCTACCAAGGCTGGGTGTTCCAGTTGTGAAGAAGCCAATTGCACGTAGGTGTGTGGAAAGATTGGCTTGGCTGTAAAGTTTGGTTTTTCGGGATCAAGAATTTCAAACGGAAGAGGAGTTTCTCGTTGCGGCAAATTTGGATGTGGTATTCCAGGTAAGGTAACGGTAGAGTTAGACTAGCAACGGGTGTTGGGTAGTTGATAGATCACCGTGTACGAGTTTGAAGATTCTAGTGGATTCGATTAAACCGGCTTACAAGCCCGGAGAGTTTTTTCTCTCTTGAATAAGTTCTTCAAAAGAGTTTCTCTTCGTAACCAAATCTTGTGTCTCTGTTGTGATTGTGTTTACGTAGATTAACTTGTTATTCTTGTTATTAATTCTTTCTTTAGATTCCTTGGTTAAGAAAGAATTATAGAGGTGTTCTGTCACTTGATAATCTGTTGTCCATATTGGTTTATTACTTCCGCATTATAATTGTGTTGCTTTAACTCTCTTAAAATTTACTGATTGAGTTTATGAAGAGTGTGCAGATTTTAAATGGTTATAGAATTAAAGAAAAATCAGAACCTATTCAACCCCCCTTGTAGGTTCAGCAACACCATTGAGTCTTGAACCGTCCACTTCATTGTTGATGTGACAGGAAAAGGGATGATTTCTGTTCAAACAAAGAAAGGTACGAAATTCATTCCTGAAGTTCTTTTAGTTCCTAGCTTGCATCAAAATCTACTGAGTATTGGCCAAATGATGGAGAAAGGATATATATTGCACTTTGAAGGAAGTTTCTGCACTATCTACGATAGAGATGATAAAACTTTGGTTATAGCCAAAGTAAAGATGCAGAACAACAGAAGTTTTCCATTTCAATGGCAGTATCTTATGAATACTGCTATGAAAGCTACCGTTGATGAATCTTGGCTATGGTATCGAAGATTTGGGCACTTTAATTTTCAAGCCCTGAAAATTCTTCACCAAAAGAAGATGATGAGAGATTTTCCATCCATAGGCGAGATCCATGAAATTTGTGAAGGTTGTCTACTAGGCAAGCAACACAGACAATCATTTCCTTCAAGCAAAGCATGGAGAGTTACCAAAGTTTTGGAACTAATACACACAGATGTCTGCGGTCCCATAACTCCACCCTCGCATGAACAAAACAGGTATTTCATCCTCTTTATTGATGACTATACAAGAATGACATGGGTGTACTTCATGCGAGAATGATCAGAAGTTTTCAAAATTTTCAAGAAATTCAAGAACTTCGTTGAAAAACAAAGTGGCTGTTTTATCAAAACTATCTGGAGTGACAGAGGCAAAGAATATAACTCAAAGGAGTTTGACAAGTTTTGTGAAGATGAAGGAGTTCATCATCAACTAACGGTTGGCTATGCTCCAGAACAAAATGGAGTTGCAGAAAGAAAAAATAGAACGGTGATGGAAATGGCAAGATCTATGCTGAAAGAGAAAGGTCTTCCTACAACCTTCTGGGCAGAATCAGTCTATACTGCAGTTTACTTACTGAACAGATGTCCAACCAAAGCTGTTCAGAACAAAACGCCAATAGAAGCCTGGAGTGGAAGAAAACCGTCAGCAAAGCATCTCAGAGTTTTTGGTTGCATTTGCTATGTGCATATTCCAATGGAGAAAAGAAAGAAGCTAGACGACAAGACAGACAAAGGAGTATTTCTCGGCTACAGTGATCAATCAAAAGGCTACAGAACTTTATAGCCTAAAATTAAAGAAATTAATAATCAGCCGAGATGTGAAGTTTGACGAAAACGCAGCCTAGAATTGGGAAAAAGAAAAGATTGTCAAGAACATCACAGTGCCATATCAACAACCAACCTCTCAAATTCAAGAAATCACTGAAGACCAGGGGAAAGGAAGTGATGTACAATCACCAATTCAGCAGGCAACACTTCCATCGACATCATCAATATCACCAGGTACATCTTCTCCACCTCTCTCAAATCTACTAGAATCTTCTCCAGAAACAACTCCACGGAAAGTAAAATCTCTTCGAGAAATATATGAGACTTGTAACTATGCTGCTCTAGAACCAGAAAGCTTTGAAGAAGCAGCAAAGAAAGATGTATGGATTAAAGCAATGGAGGAGGAGATAAGAATGATAGAGAAAAATAACACTTGGGAGCTAGTAGAGAAACCAAATGAAAAGGAGATCATTGGAGTTAAATGGGTTTACAAAACCAAGCTAAACCCCAATGGCTCCATCCAAAAACACAAAGCAAGGCTAGTTGCTAAAAGGTACTCTCAGCTACCCGGAATTGACTATAACGAAACATTTGCTCCAGTCGCTCGCCTCGACACCATTCGAGCTCTTGTGGCACTAGCAGCTCAAAAGCAGTGGAAGGTATATCAACTTGATGTGAAGTCAGCATTTCTAAATGGATTTCTAGAAGAAGAAATTTATGTAGAGCAACCACCAGGATTTGTCATGGAAGATTCAAAAGATAAAGTTTTAAAACTGAATAAAGCATTATATGGGCTCAAGCAAGCTCCATGCGCATGGTGCAGCAGAATTGATAGCTACTTCATAAATCAAGGATTTAGAAGAAGCAAGAGCGAGCCTACTCTCTATATCAAAACCCAAGGTAATGCTGATACTCTTATTATTTCCTTATATGTTGATGATCTAATATATACAGGAAATAATGAGAAAATGCTCCGAGAATTAAAGGAAGACATGATGAAGATATTTGAGATGAGTGACCTGGACTTAATGCACTACTTTCTTGGCATCAAGATAAGTCAGGAAGAAGAAGGAATATTTATCTGCCAGAAAAAATATACAGAAAATCTTCTAAAGAGATTTAATATGCATAGATGCAAATCTGTGACAACACCACTTGTGCCAAACGAGAAGCTAAGAAAAGAAGATGGAGCAGAAAAGGCAGATGCTTCAATATATCGAAGTCTAATCGGCAGCTTGCTATATCTGACAGCTACAAGACCAGATATTATGTTCGCAATAAGTTTATTATCGAGATTTATGCAAAATCCAAGTCAGATTCATTATGGAGCTGCTAAAAGAATACTAAGGTATCTGCAAGGTACAAGGAAATATGGAATATGGTACAGGCCAAATTTTGACTCTAAGACTTTTTGGATATACCGACAGTGATTGGGCAGATCATTGGATGACATGAAAAGTACTTCAGGCTATGCATTCACACTAGGATCTGGAATATTTTCATGGGCATCAAAGAAACAAGACACAGTTGCACAATCTTCAGCAGAAGCAGAATATGTAGCAGAAGCAATATGTGCAAGTCAAGCAATTTGGCTGCGTAGAATTTTTGATGACATGGGCCAAAATCAAAAGGAGCCTACAGATATTTTCTGCGACAGCAAATCAGCAATCGCTATGACAAAAAATCCTGTGTTTCATAACAGGACTAAACACATAGCGATCAAATATCACTTTCTAAGAGAAGCCACCAAAGACAAAGAGATCAAGTTCAAGTATTGCAAGACTGAAGAACAATTGGCGGACATTTTTACTAAGGAGCTACCCAAATTCAAGTTTGAAATTCTACGCAATATGATCGGAGTATCAGAAAAGTGCATTAAGGAGAAGTGTTAAATTAATGCAGTTTTATAGAAAATTCTAGTTTAACATTGGTTTTACTGACGTAGAATTGTCCAGATTAGCAAAGAGTTTCGAACCAAATGCTAGAAGTATCTAGCATCTATTGTAAGTCGGTTTCATTGCCTATAAATAGGCCATCATGTCTCATAAATTGTATAGAACAAAAAAAAACTACGAAGAAACGCTCTTGTATTCTATAGTGGGAGACACGGGTTCCCATAATTTCCATCATTTCAATAAAGAAAAGCTATTGTCAGCCTTTTTGAGTCTATTTGATAAAACGTTTTACTCCACACACTTTTTCTTTCATCTGTTGTCCTGCATTTACCGTCAAATTCCAACAACCAACTCTAGCATCCTATGTGTGCTTTCCAGTTTGTCCTCTTCCCGTCCTAAGCTGAAAGACTCATAACACACCCTTGACCCTTTGTGTCTCTTTATATGCTTTGTCTAAACCTCTTTTAAAGTTATATCTGTCCTAGGTTGAAGGAAATATTGAGTTATGTTATGCGATTTTTGTCTTTAGCTTTTAAAGGTTTTTGTTTTCGCGTATGAGGAGATATCTTTACTTGTTGGAGATTTGTTGGTTTTCCGCGTAGGGTCTATCTCTTCTAAGCATCGGTGATGAGTTTATTCCTTTGTTATCCTTGCACTTTGATTGCTAGTGAAGAAACTAACGGGGACAGTTCTCTGAGATGCTCTTCTGTCCAAAACCTAAAGAACAGAGAAAGGGGAACTCGTTCAGTTCTTGAATTATGTTTTCCTTTCTATTTCATATCGATTTTTATGTACTCTGCATATTATGCAACTCTTTAATGGATCAATGAAACAACTTGAAAGGGTGCTCTAATTTCTTTTGTCTCCCATAGCTAAAGTAATATTTTCGAGCTCCTTTTTGTCTAAATCATTGGTGATTAGATTGTGGTGAAGCTATGAATACTACATCTAAGGTTTGATTGCAAAGAGAACTGGTGAAAAAGCTTGCGTCTTCCTTCGTCATTTAATTGAAATGCAGTGAAAAATTGACTAATCTAAAATGTCAAGTTACTCTAATTTGTATTGCACTATTACTGAGGCTTCTGTGCAAGTTTGATTTGCTGGTTGACTATTCTAGATGTGCTAAAATAATTGTTGGGACCCGCTTTGCAGCTTAAACCTACAACTGTATGTTTCTGCTGCCTGTAATGCCCTCACATTACTGAGATCCATGTCTTAGTTAATCACTATTTGTTCACACACTTTAATGCATAGCCTTTGTAAAGTTTTTGAAACCTTCAAAAAAATTACTAATATATGTTAGCTTGCTGCATTATTTCTATTTTGCTGCACACTAAGGGGTGGCATTCCAGTGATTCAATGGCATTTTTTTCATTGTGTCTAATCAGTCCAGGGGAAGGGTTCTGAGAATTTTACTGAGGTGTGTTTAGAACATTTCACCAAAAAAAAAAGAGGAGGTGCTCAAAACTTGTTGACTAGTCCCTCGTTTCAGTTACTTGTTATGAAATTAAACACATGAATAGTAACATCAGGTTTTTCAGATTTGGTGTTACTGTTCTTAAATCAGAAGTGAATAGAATTGCTTAATCTGTATCAATATATTTTTCCAAGTTGGAGAAATGGAGAAACTTACTTGTATAAGAAAAATGCATTCAGGAGAACTTCAATCTGGTTGCGTTTCATGCCTCCTTTTCTCTTCTTCTTCTCGAGATTATTTACTCGTTTATAACTAACTTTAGTAGGCTTGTGTTACTCTTAATCATCTGAAGAACCATTCCTTGTAATGCAACCAATGGTTCTATTTTGAAAAAGTGGGATGGATCCTTATAAATTCATTCATGCCTCTCTTTTAAGTGCCATCATTTTTTTTTTTTTGACAATTTTGTTGATGTCTGTTGTCAAGTTTTGTAAATTCATTCTTGTTTCTCAATTGGATCTATGATGTTTTCTAAAAACTGCGTTATCTATCTGTAAATTCCTAATGGAATTGAAGATAATCATAATGTGTTGAGATCCAAGTTATAAAGTCATATCATTTTTCATTGCTCTTTTCCTCTTATCTACAAATTCCGTGGTTTATTTTGATGATAGAGTTGGAAAGGCTTTAGTGAGTGTCAAAATGCCATAATTGCACGCTAAATCAATTGGAACAGTCTATTCAAGCTTGTCCTTAGTTATAGAATAAGATTACTGACACATCTAATCATGTAGGCTAATTAAGTTGGTGGCTTTTTGCTGTTTTCTGGTGCTGTTATATGATTTTGGCATTATTTATCTTTTCCTAACATTCTATCATTGTTTGTCAATTGTGTTTGCTGTTAAATAATTATGTATATGATTTTGTAGGACGATTGTTATGGATAGTGACGTATCATGGTGATCAATTTGTTGAAGGTCGAGATGAAATATATAAAGGAGGGAAGAGTTGGGGAAATTTTATATGAATTTCATCTCGTCAATAAAAATTGAAGAGGCAATGAAGTCTCTTGGGTACTTAAGGACGGGACTTTTATGGTACACATTTGACGATGAATCTTGGTTGACTATTAGAACAATAAGGAATGATAAGGGCGTAATCGAGCTGATCAACAGAGCCATCACTGAGCAAGGAGATATACTCAATTTCTTTGTTGACCACATAGTCAATGATCCTGAGTTTGTCGATAACAAGGATCACCCCCTTTTACTTACTAGGCCGGGGCTATCGCAAGAAGAAGCTGGGAACCCGAATATATTATAAGGGAACCATAATCTGTAGTAGGGGAAGCTAAAAGGGATGTCAGTGGGTCAAGTAGGGGACGGGATCAGGTTCCTGACTCAGGGTAAAATAGTGACAGTGATCCTGATTATTTCCTTCAGAACATATCACAGGAGGTTCTGAGTTGAGTGATTTCAACAGCATAGATGTCAAGGAATCTGATTTGTATGATGATGCTAAGAGCCCGGATGGCAGAAGAGTTGAGAGTGATGATTACGTTGCAAATGTGGATTGGTTAGGGGCATTCCCAAGGACTAAGGAAGATAATGAAGCTGATGTACCTAGTGAGTATGAAGATAATGATGATATGCGAACCGATAAGGGTTACGATTGCGATGAAGCTCCGCGACGCAAGAATTTTCCTTAGTTCGATGAAGAAACTGGTGTAGAAGCGGAGGTCTATTTAGAGCATGGTCTTGTTTTTCCTAATGCAAAAGTGTTTAGAAAGGCATTGAGGCAGTATTGTGTTCAGAAGAAATTTGATTTTGCATACCTTCACAATGACAAGCTTAGAGTGCAAGCCCAATGTATGGAAGAGTGCACATTCTACATTTTCGCATCGAAAATGAGAAAATCAGACGCATTTCAGATCAAGCATTTTGTTCCTACGCACGCGTGTGGCGTGCACTACGAGAACACTAAGTGTCACGTGAAGTTTCTGGTACAACGATACATGGCGAACTTCAAAGATCATCTCAGCTGGCCTACAGCTGCATTACAAAGCCAGATCCGGAGTGATTATAATATTGAAGTGCCAATACATCGTTGTTATCGAGCAAAGATGTCATACCCTGAGCTTTTAAACATCACATGCATATTGTTTATGAGATCTTGTTTGTGTTTAGTAGTGCATTCAGGGGATACGTAGTGACTAAGAGAGATTATTTAGTACTTGAGATACTAAGTTCGAAACCTTGATTAGGACATGATTTAATGAGAATTGGAGTTCACATGCAACTGAGTTGTTATTCAGAAGGTTGAGGAGCATGTATTGATCAATTTAATTTTTTAAGCTAGTAGGACGTTTTTGTTTCGAAACCTTGATTAGGACATGATTAGTGAGATTTGGAGTTTGCATGCAACTAGGTTGTTGTTGAGAAGCTTGTATTTGATCAATTTAATTTTTTAAGCTAGTAGGACGTTTTTTTCTCGAAAACTGAACCACATGATTTTTATTCTACTAATATGTCGGGAGTTCATCCACGAGCTTATGGTTTAATTTTGGAGACTTTTTATTTTTCAAAGCTAGTAAGTCGATTTTTAGAATTATGGATAGAGATGAATTGTGGATAGAGATGAATTGTAGATCGATATGACTTGTGGATAGAGATGAAATTATGAATAGAGATGACACATAGGAAGCACGATGAATCAAGGTTAGAAAGCACGACCAAAAAGGCTAAACCTAGAGAAGCACGAGGTGTCGAACCATAGGAGTTTCAATGGTAACTCGCTAGAGCTACCTTGCCTTGCAGCTATTGTAGGTTGCTAGGTGTCGATGTGAGGTGAATGTAGCCTTTTGAGTCATTGAACTAGCTTAGACACGTGTCGCGATGTGACGAACTGAGCTTGCCTATAAATAGGGGTGGCCGGCCATTTAAACTTACACCATCTCATTAGCAAATTGTGGGTTAAGCTTGAGATTAGTAGAGAAGTGAAGTAGAAGGAAGAAGGAAGAAATCGCTCAGAGAAGTTTAGCGAAGATGAAGCTCGATTAGAGGTAAAGTTTAGTTGGTTATCTTTGATTTTGATTCAAATTTTTCAAGATGATTTTGTGAATCTCTTGTATTTCTTATTCTAGCATCTCTTGATGTTGTTGCGTTCTTTCTATTCTTCCTATTGTTCTTGATGTTCTTCGTGTTCTTGATGAAGAACAAGCTCGTTATTTCGAAAAAGTATCATTTTCAAAGTTTGATTTGTTTTCGAAGTTGTTTTTTAACTTTGATTCGTTTCTTTTCAAAATTTCTTCCAAAAGTTATTTTCAAAGCTTGAACCTATTCTTTTTCAAAACTCTTGGTTTTTTTATTATGTTGAAATGAGTTTTTTCTACATGGTGGTTAAGCCGGTTTTAACCGAGAAATCAAAGTGTTGTTTTTTTCTTCACAACACTTTCCTTTGAATAATATTTTATCATGTTTCGATGCTTTCCAAAGGAAGGGTTAAGGTGTTGCATATCATAAATGAGATGTATGGGCGTTGACATGAGACATGCATACTTAACTTGTACTTTGGAAAGGGATGTGGTTGAGGTTCAAGTATGGTTAAGGTGTTGCATATCATGAATGATATGTATGGGCATTGACATGAGACATGCATACTTAACGTAATACTGTGAAGACGTGATAGTACTGTGCACAAGAGGATGTCCACTTGTTGTGGCATTTTGTCGTTCTGTCGTACGCGAAAAGATCCTTTGTTAGGATAACTCACTCTGGAAGTTTGAGACCGTATTATACTCTGGGAGTACTGCTGCAAAGATACGGAAGGTTACTTGTAACCCGTCACTCTGGCCAAGTGATTCACTCTGGGAGTGAGAGTAGTGGTGATTGAAAAATGGAAAAGATCATATTTTTAAGAATGGAGTCTTTTCATTTACTTCTTCTGAGATTTTATTGATGAATGGGTTTTCTTCAATATCTTTTCTTGTATCTGCTATCTGTCTGTCTAACCACTAGCTTTACTAAGTCATTTGGACTCACCGTTGTTTGTTAAATTCTTTTAGCAGATGTTCAGAATGTACCTGGAGAATTTACTTAGACTTTGACTCATGAGGTCTTGATACTAAGCTAGTAGTTGGGTCTGGGTCACTGAGAATCTAGACATCATCATTGAGAGCGTCCTAATTATATTTTCTAGCGATGATGAAGAGGAAGAGTAAGAGAGAATAAGATAAAGACTTATGTAGATTGTACTGAATTTAGTAGTTATTCTGCCATGTTTTGTAGACGTACATAGAAAGCAAAATTGATACTCTTTTGTGATACAAAGGTTGGAATAAAGGTCTTGATGATGTTTATTTCTTAGAATCTTGTTGCTTTAACGATCCTCCCACTGGCCGTAACCTCAATTTAATAGTGACATCCATTACTATAAGACAATGCTTGAGGTCTTAATGGTCTGGGCAATTACATAAAGGATGGCTTTGCTTAGTGTTCATGGAAACCAAGTAGAACGGTTCAAATACACGTGGCAATATCGTCTAACACTTAAGAAGTGGAATCCTGGCACCTCTATTAGTTGGTCAAGTCTAGTGAGTACTTTAGATAGCTTTATGTATGCCTTGCTGCATGCAAGGAAGGGTTGAAGCACTGTAGACCCATCATCTGTGTTGACGGGTGCCATTTAAAGGGCAAATATGGTGGGCAGCTCCTTTGTGCTATCGACAAAGATAGAAATGACGACATGTTCCTGACTGCGTATGCCGTGGTGGAGATAGAGACTCAAGATTCATGAACATGGTTTATGAATCTCTTGTTGGACGATATTGGCCCGGTAGAAGAGCATGGCTGGGTGTTTATGAGTGACAGACAAAAGGTATAAACATTTCCCTTATTTAATCTATTAGTTAATGTATTAAGTAATACTTAAGTTGTGTTATTGTCTGCAATTGCAAGGGTTGGGCTTACATTCGAGTACAAGATGTCAGGCACAGAGCACAGATGCTGCTTGAGACATTTTCATGCCAATTTGAAAGGTGATGGATTCAAAGGTAAACAATTAAAGGATGCGCTGTGGGGGCTACAACTTCCATAAACATCAATTTCTTTAAAACTGTCATGCTTCTGATCGAAGTGAACTACTCTGGTACACATCAGACACTCTTGGAGCTTAATAAAAAAACTTTGGAGCCGACATGCATTCAGCCTACATTGCAAGAGTGATATACTCTTGAACAACCTCACAGAATCCTTTAACGCGTGGATTAAAGATGCCCGTGACAAGCCAATTATTACAATGTTGGAGATGATTCGCCATCAGTTGCAAAAATGCTTCTATAAGAAGAAGATTGGTGCCGAGGCTGCCCTTCAGCAAGCACCCAATGCCTTCTGTCCTAAGATTTTTAATAAGTTAGAGAAGACCAAAGCTGACTCTAGGGTCGGTGTTTGTCAATGGCAGAACAGACTGGAGTTCGAGGTAGACTAGCTAGATGCACCCTGATCTAAATGACCATACGTGCTCGTGTGGTAAGTGGCAACTGTGTGGAATTCATTATATCCACACTTGTGCGGCGATATATCAAAACAAGCAGAAACCGAAGGAATATGTATCTAAGTGCTATAAGCTATCAATGTACCTGAAGTCGTATGAGCATGGTATTCATGCCATGCTAGGGCCAGAAGACTGGCCTGAAGGGGCCAATGATGTAATATTGCCCCCTTTGTATAGGTCCAACCTGGGAGGCCCAGGAAAGCCAGGAGGAGAGAGCTCGATGAGCCGGACCTGCCCTACAAAGTTAGTAAACGGGGGTACGTTGTGAGATGTGAAAATTGCTTCACTGAAGGTCACAATGCTCATTCCTGCCCTCTGCCTGAAAATCCTAACAAAAAAACATGACCTAAGAAAACAAGGAAGAGCACACTAAGTGCAAATGCAGGAGCTAGAGGTTCAAATGTGCCTATGGTGAGATTTTAGTTGTACTCACACTATATTGCTTTTTACTAAATACACTTGTCAATTCTTATGATTTGACTTCACCATCTCTATGTGTAAACCCATGGCAGACCTAGAGTAAGAGGAAGGGGAAAAGAAGCTGGGAGAGGACGGGGGAGAGGAATGCCTCCTATCGACGCTACTAGAGAGGATGCCACTGCCAATAAAGGGGCAGATGCAGCTGTAAGCTATGGATGGAGGGAGAGGTTGAAGTAGTTGATGGAGGACTGATTTAGTTGGTTGTGGTTTTAGCTTAGAGACTGATTAGGAGGCTGATATTTCGTTTGCACTCATGTAATGGTTAGAATAGATGTTCGTATTTTGTGGACAAGTTGAATCTTATTTGTAATTAAACTTTTGTGTTAGAATCTGATCTGAGTGCTTATTTTGTTATATCACTGATGTAATTATAGAACAGATGAAAACTTTTGTGGAAAAGTTCAAACTAATGTGGAAAATGGTATTAGAAATGTCACTTGGTTTTGGTTTTGGTTTTAGAAAATGGTTTTGGTATTAGATTTGGGATTGGTACTTAGTATTAGATATGGTTTTGGAATTCTGCATTGTGATTATGGTTTATGGTATTGGAATCCGTATTTTGGATGTGTATATGAGTGCTTAAGTTGTTGTCTAGGTGTTTGGAATTCTGCATTTTACAGGGCATATGGAGTTGTTGTTTGGTGTTTCAAATTCTGCATTTTATAGGGCATATGACGTTGCTGCTCAGGTGTTTGAAATTCTGCATTTTATAGGGCATATAAAGTTATTGTCCAGGTGTTTGGAACTCAAATATTGTGGTCTGAATAATGGTTTTCATCATTTGCAGAAAAGGCTGGTTTATTCTCTCCTTAAAAGCCTTTAGAGTCAAGATGCAAGGCAGTTAAATAAGATTTATGTTTGTTTATCTAAATGAAATGAACAATGTCTGGCATCATGGTTTTTCATCATTAGTTCTATCATTTTGACTATATTACTAAAACTACACAAAACAACTAATGCTTTAAGAAAAATGTTTCATATTTTCCACCTTACATGAAAGGTGATCCTAGGCCTATGTAGTCAGTCAGCAATAAGAAGTGAATTCCAAATATGGGTGCATTGTTATGGTTGCTGAGATCCAAGAAATGACACAGTCCCTTTAAAACCTAGGAAAAGAATTTGCTATATAAGATTGGATACAAAAATCACAGCTTGTCTTAATTCAGTACACAATGACAAGACACAAGTCAATTCAAGTAGTCTTCATTAATACATAAGTCATTCATTACAATGAGACTGTCATATCCAACACAAAACAAACTTGTCATTCTTTACAAGAGTTTATGCCAACTAAACTATCAGAAATTAACCCTTACAAACTAACTACCCCATCAACATACTTTCACCTAACCTAGTTATCTAACACATTGCAAACTAACTACCCCATCAACATTTTTTCACGGTGATCCTTATGAAGAATGCACTCATAACAGCAATTGCCACTAATGAAGCTCCAACAATACGCTTCAGCCTTCTCACAGTTAGCTTCAATACATCATTCTCCTATTCCAGCTCTTTATTTCTCTTCGTCAAATATGGTCCCACCTCTATCCCACAGGGGCAGACATGAGATCAAACCAACAAAAATACTTACAGTGCTTAGTTGTCTGCAAACAGAGAAATCCACAAATCATGCACTCAAATATAACAGATAAGGAAATTTACAACTCATTGAGTGAAATAACTTAACCATAATTTGCACAACCGAAAAAATGTCTCCCTGTATTGGAATCTGTCCAAGAAGATATCAATGGTGCTCTCAATCCATAGTTGCAAAACTTTGTGTCATATAGTTGCTGCCGAATTTTAAGTGACGATGGCGTTTCAGATGAAACATGACTGAACATAATACAAAACACAGTCAAATGTGCAAATTAAACTGTTAGTACATATTCCTCATTTGGTTTTCTTAGCAGAATGGCCATTTCTTATCTCTGTAATTTTACATCTATTTCCATCCTACTTTAGTCGTTGCTTCAGTCCTAAGACCTTAATACATCCCAAGAATTATGGAAATCAACTGTCATACCAACAGCAAGTACTAAACTTGCAGAGTACCATTTCAATTGAAATTGCAAACCATTTACTCGAGCACGATCAACATCTATCACTTACACAAATAAATTTGTTAGTGAAGTCCAGCCTCAAAACTCTTCATGCATTATTCCTAATATGCCAATCTTCCAAGTGCATCCTTCAAAAATAAACCCATAAAGGAAATAGCAGCAGTAAATCCTCCCTTAACACTATCACATATATTATTCACCATAAAACAAGTCTAAGAGTTTTCTAATAGCTGTAAAGCTTCTTAGATGACGCAGAAAGGGGTTAATTTGCCATCACTCCATACAAGATCCAATGCAGCTCAGACCCTAGCAAATCCTTGTAAAGAATGAGATCTCTCTACCACAACCAGAGAATCTTCCCAAAAGTTCAAAACCCAATGAAATTGCATCAATGACCCTCTCTACAATAGAAAGCAAAGCCCCAAACAGGTCTCAGTCCAAACTATTCAAAGTTTTGAGAGACCAAACCTCTTTAACCATCCTAATTCATCTATGGACACTCTCTCCAACACAACCGATAGCAAATGGAAGAGCAACCCAGAAAAGAAAAATGCAGAGACGAAACTTTAGTATTTGTAAATGAAAAAAAATGCAGAAAAGAAAAATCAAATGTCAACTGATGGAAAGGAGCAAATCTCATCAGTTTTTACAAATACTAACCTTCCCTCAGACATTGCAAGAACGCTACTCTCGTCAAAGGAAGATCACTTCTCCTCTCTGTCTAGGGATTGTGAAAGGTGGGGAAAATGGTGCGTGAAGGAGAATGGGAAAGATAGTTAATGGGATCGATAAATCCAAGGCTAGGGTTAATGACGCTATGCCTTTCGACATAATAGAATAGAGGAAAGCATACAGTCTGCCATTTTGTTCTTTGGGCAAAAATGTATACAGTAATGAAATGGAGAGTTTTGATTATTTAAGGTAACATGGCTGCTGACGTGTTAAAATACTAACGTGGCATTTTATTCCATTAGAAATTCAATGAAGGTTTGATGAAAGGACCAAATCGTCAAATATATATTTTTAGTGACCATAAAGTTAAAAAAAAATAAAAAAACATAGTGACTAAATCATCAACGTGGTATAAACCTAGCGACCATATTACCAACTTTCCTAATTTTTCAGAAAACATTTATTTGAATTGGTAAATGATTTGAGCTTTTAGACAAGCTTTCAAAATCAAGTTGTATTGGTAAATTAATCTTGATATTAAGGATAGAATAACAACATGTTCAGCTTTAAGCAATAAGATTCACTATGTTCACGATTCTCTTTCATTAAAGCGAAATTTGTAAGTTTAAGTATCTCCTAAAATAGAATATATTTATTTGTTATCATCAAAATCATTTGTAAAAAGGTAATCTGGTAACCTTGGGTCTAACAATTCACACCCAATATCTCAATTTGCCTGAAATTCTAGAAAGACCAAGTTTGTTTTTAGCATGTGGAAAAAAAAAATACACTTTGTATCTCCAACTGTAGGGTATTGACACTTTGCACCTGAAATTGCTATTTTCTAAATTGCACCCACCGATTATTGATTTCAAACATTATGCACCCTCTGTGAAAATTCAACAATTTTAATAGAAATTAAGTTTTTAGCTTTTGAAATGATGATTTTACTCTCACAAAAGGGTTGATTACAGTTTGCACCCACGTGATTTGGGAGTCTTCACGTTTTGCACCCCGTTCTTTCAAATTTGACACATTTCACTCACGTGGTTCTAGCTTACTTCGCTTTGCACCCCATCGTCAATTTATCCGTTATTCCGAACGGAAAAATCAACCACATGCAGAACACGTGTTGAACATGTAGGTGCAAAGTGTCTCAAAAATAAAAGAACAGGGTATAAAGTGTTAGACCTCTCAAACCACGTTGGTGCAAAGTGTAATTAATCCTTTTAAAATATTTTGGGCAAAATGGGCAATTGAGCCACATGCAGAACAAGTGATTTAGATTTCGATCGTTTTAACAAATAAATAAACAGCAGGGTACAAATCAAAGGAACCTAGAACTACGTCGGTGAAATGTGTCAAAATTGAAAGAACAGGGTGCAAAGTGTCAATCCTTCCAAATCACGTGGGTGCAAAGTGTAATCAACCCCTCACAAAACAACACCGCTAAAAGAATATATGGATAAATTATTATTTTATGTGCCAAAAAAATCACTTTACACTAAAATTGTAAAAAAAAAAAAAAAAAATTAATAGAGAGTGCAAAGTGCATTTACCCCTTCTTCAATGTGACAAAAATAATAGTTTGGAGTGCTAGTCCTTGGTATTTTGTAAGAATAATCTCGAATATTCTTTTTGCATGTGGTCCCTAAGGATCTATAAATATTTATTTTTTTATCCCTTAATTTTGCATGTTTGCGTGCACTCTACTTGTTTTTTCAATGTTTTCAAAGGTGTTGTTACTAAAATATTCTACTACGACAATAGATAGTGAAGATATTTCTACACCACAGTGGACTATCAATTTTGTACAACGGGATATGCTAGCAGAGGGGTCACTTACGTGGGCTACTTGTTGAGTTTTAGTCACAATTGATATTGTGATGATATTAAAGTAATTGAGATGGATAAACAAAGATGATCCCAAACAAGCACAAAATGAAGATTCATTATTGTAAGGATCAATTCAATAAAAGAAGTCAAAAGTGAACGCTCAAGACTATAGGGTATAATCTTGTCACTCTTAGTTTCAGTACTTTTGACAAGGACTTAATGACACTTGCATAATTTTCAAAATTGCATAAATATATCTCTCACAAATTTGACAAACAAATTATGTGCTTAAATTTTTTCAAATCATCCCTAAATAAACTTCAAAGCCTTAATAATATTCTTGGGGAGTTAGTTTTTGAAATTAGAATTTCAAAATGTCAAAAAATTAGCTTTCGATTTATAGCAAATGCAAAAATGAGATATAGCAATCGACCCAATAGTTATAGGGGATGTGCAAGCCTCATTGTCTGTAGCTTGTTTAACAAATTTTATAAAACAGTCGACCAAGAAAAAATAGCGATGACCAACTATCTGTAGCGACTGCACAGTTTGGGGTAGCAGTCGACCAAGCTTCATGTAGCGGTAGACCGAGCGTGTTGTCCCAAATGACATTGTACGGTAGATTTTCTGACTTTGTGATTGTTGCTCATACTGCTATCTATGGTGGTCGGCCACTACAATAGGTTGGTCAACTGAAACAACAGAATTAAAATTCTACAGGCTTAAATGGCTAGACACAGCTATTTTTCTTATGCTCACTATATAAAAGACATCTTAAGGTTTTAAAAAGTTTTTTGAACACTTTTACAACTATTCATAACCTTGAGAGAGATAAAAATCCTTATTATCTTATTTCTCAAAGCATTCACCCAAAGATTCACTTTCGCATCCTTGTCATTATGTGAAACAAAAGAGATAGTACATTTCATTGTATCATCTACTCAATTAAGGGAGATTGTATTACAAAAATCATTCATCCACTTTGTATTCTAGAGAGATTGATTCTCTTGTACTCTTTCGATGAGGATTGTTCAGAGAAAAAAAAAGGTGCTTAAAGAGGATTGTTCTCAAACTCGACCTGGAGCTTAAAGAGTGATTTCTGAACCTTGGTTGTAAAGAAACTATTCCCTTGGTTGAAGGGAGACAAGTGGAGAATCCTCAAGTCTTGGAAAAGGGTGGACGTAAGCGGGATTATCGAACCACCTAAAAATTGTTATATTTGCTATCCATCAAACTCTTTATGTTGTGCTATTGATTAATTGTCATAATCTTATTTGAAAAATTGATATTACATCATTCATCATTTGTGATTAATCAATTGTTGCAATATACACACAAACTTTTGAGGACTAGACGTGGAAGGGATTGTCGAACCACCTAAAAATCATTGTATTTGCTTCTCTATTCCTCAAACTCTTTTATATTGTGCTATTAATATCAATTGTCATAATCTTGTTTGAGAAATTGATATTGTGTCATTCATCATCTTGTTTCAATTGTTGCAATATACACACAAACAATTGAGAGGTGGACATAAACGAGATTGTCGAACCACCTAAAAATCTTTGTATTTACTTCTCTATCCCGCAAACTCTTTATATTGTGCTATTGATCAATTGTCATAATCTTGTTTGAGAAATTGATATTGCATCATTTATTTTTGTTATAAATCAATTTTTGCGAAAAATTTTCTAAAAAGTTTTTTTTTTTTTTTGGCCATTGTTAGTATATGCTTGAACATACTTTTTATAAGTCTTGTGCCAATGGACACAACAGATGGACACAACAGATGTTATGATGCCACAATGTCAATTGCTTCAATGATAGCAAAAGTCTGTCACATTTGCTTACAATAGAACTATCATATTTGCACTATGTCATATTAGGAAAAAAAAATTTGCATGCAATTTTCTTGGTTAGGGAAGCAAATTTTCTGCACACCAATATGTCATTATCCAGAAACAAACATTTTCATATAATCAAAGAGACAATAATATGAATAGAAGAATTTCTAAAACCATACAGATAAGTTTCAAAAACTTTCAACAAATCTAAACAAAAATTGCTCTCAAAATCATAAAAAAAATAGAAGCAGCGACCTGGATTACCGGTGGTCATACTAGTCCTCACCCTTGCTCGCAACCCACAATTTCACACTGAAGTGGAATGGAGTGCCTCTAAACTGCCGTCATTGTTCCCTGCAAAGGAGGCAAAAGCCATCGTTGAAGCCAATGTCAAGGGTCGAACTTAGCTTACTGATGGTGGACGGTGATGGTGATTAGGGCTTTGGACGAACATGGTGGATTTAAAGTGTTTGAATCAAAATTTAAATAAAGAGGTCCATGCAGCGCTGTAATGGGGGTGAATTTTAATTGACATAGCAAGACAAGTGTAACAATTACCATTAACAATACATCAATGAAGTGAGTTAGCATGGGAGGAATTAAACCCAATGGACCAATCTGGGAAAAGTCCAAACTCCAGGTATTTCTCTCTTTCCACACGTAGTAAACTGCAATAGCAATCATACATCTATCAAGGGTTTTAACAAAAGACTTGCCTATAAGGTTCAAACAAATTATTCCAACCTACAGAGAGTCTAGTTGGTATGCGGCACCTATCAGAGAGCATAAACTAGATTCTCTGGATTAGGTATAACTAAAGAAGAGATGGTCTACATCTTAAGTGTTAGCTCTGTTAGCCCCACGACAACCTTTATATTTAATTTTGATGATAACCAACTAATATGTTTAGTTTTGAGAGATTAAAATTTGTAGAAGTTTCCTATTATGAAAAGAAATTATGAACAAAGTGAATCTTGAAGCTTAATAGTGAATACATCTTTGTTCTGTTCAAATATCAACACTAAATTGATTTAATATTTACTTTGAAGATATTTCCAATAACTCAATTCATTTCTGAGCTCAAACGATGGCTTTCTTAGGAATTTGTAAATGATGAGTCGGCACCATAGACAAATAACTAGTCGACTATACAAGACGCAAAAATAAGAATTTTGTATTGTCCAAATGAGTCAACAACATTGAAAAAAATTCAAACCCAAGGAGGAAAGTTAAACTTTAAAAAAGGTTAGGATTAAATATCCAAAAGTGAATCGTCCCCATGTAATAAACGAGTCCATTCCTACATAACAGCTGAAGAAGGATTTTTGAATATGTTCACATAAGTCCACTACTACTTCAAAATGAGTACTCTCCTATCAAATGGAATCAAATCGAACAGCTTGAAATTCAAGTGTTCAAACGGCTCTTTTCGCATTTAATGCATCCCAACAGTAAAAAAAAAAAAAAAAAAAAAGTATTTGACAATAAAAGGAGCCAAAGAGAAAGGATTAATCTCTGTGACTCTCTCTCATGTAACTTACTTTATTTACATGATTATTGGTTATGAAGATGACATTAACGGTCTGTTTATTTGCTTCTAAAAAAAAGTTTAGTTTTACTTGTTTTCAGGTATTTGGCAAGTACCTAAAAATGAGGTCAAAGTAAAAAGTTTTCAAGTCAACTGTAAAAGTTTATTATTTTCTAGAAAACAAATTAAGCTCAAATTTTTAAAAAAAAAAAAAAATTTGGGAACATTATTGTATGCCCCAGGCAAAAATCAGTAAGTCTCTTCCAAGTTCTAAAATATTTTATTTCACCTCATATGTTTAAAAAACAATCAATTCTTGCTTTCCGTTTGATTTGGCCGTTACACCACATGCAAAATGAATGAAATATCCCTCCAAGACAAAATTATTACAATTTTAAAAATAAAAAAAAAATATATAAATAAATAATTTTAAAAAAATAAAAATTGAATTTGAAGGTTGCATATAATAGTTTTATATTCTTCTTTTTTTTGGCACTTCACCCACTTCTCAGTTGGGGTTGAACTACAATTTTATCACAAAAGTGTACCTAGGGACCTTCACATTGAAACAATACGATAGGGATTAAAATATTAAAATTTTGAGAAAAATATTCAATGCCACGCACAGCCTACAATTAGCACTGAGTTGACATTTAAAATCCACTTGAGCACCATTCCATTTGTTAGCTCGGCAATTGGACAAGGAATCGATTTGCCTCAAAAACTTACCTCAGGGATCCAATAGTTGAAATCGATGTCTCAAGACCTCTACAGTAATTAAGCATTTTTATGTAAATACGTAAATCATTAAGCATGTCAAACATCAAAAAAAATTTTAAAAGAATAACCAAACACTGAAAAGGAAAATTTTTTCTTGAAACATTTCAATGAAAAGTTTTTTACTAAAATAATAGTTTTACAGGCAAATAAACGAACTCTAAGTATTGAAAGAATACTTTTCACGAGGTTTATTCTTTTTGTCCTAAGCGAAAAATTTTATAGAATCCAATTCAACCCCCACTTAGGTTGTTTATTGTCACTCACAAGCACCACAAAATTACACCCTATAACCTACAGCAAGCACATCTCAAGCAACCTTTGCTGGGTGGATAGCGTTCCCTTGATGTCGAGCCACCATGTCTTGGGATAACTCCCCTATCCCATCACAATTTGGACTATTGCACTATACTACTCCCTCTTATGGCTTCTACTGCACTTCCAATGGTAAATCTTCCACCCAGGTTAGGAGTGTAAATAACAGCAACATCCTTATTGGGGCCAGGCTTAAATCCATGTGGAGTAATCCATTTGATGCCCTGTCCAAAGCTATTACAAGGTCATTGCCAATCAATCCCACCAACCATGTCAACCACCTATACATCCGCACCTAAGCTAGATTCCAAAATAAGGAGTCTAGAAATAGAGAAACTAAATGGTCTGGCTGGATGCCAATTATCCCACCATGTGAAGGTACTTTAACCATTACCAATCTTGTGTTTAACTCTCTTTCAAGCCAACTACCTCAAACCTAGTAGATTCCTCCAATTCCAAGAACAATCACTCGACATTTTCAACTCACAAATGCTTATGCCATGTCTTCATACTTCTGGATCCAATTGTGTAATGTGCCAGCATTACTTTAGTTAATGGCTTGGACTAGTAGTTCAGTTATGGTAACTACCCTTAGTTGAAGACCAGTTGTTATGGGCTCAAGCATGTGAGCTTAAGGTTGGTTGTGGGCTTGTGCACATGAAGGACTGTGAGCTAGATTATGAGTTGATGATGTATTAGGCTCCACATTACACTTGCAATGGGCTTCCATGAATTTAAGGAGTTTGTTAGAATTTATTCCTTTTTTGCATCTTGTATAATGATTGATGGTTCCTCCTGAGGATGGCACCGTAACAACTCAATTGAAGCTTTTCTCTCTTTTCCCTCTTACTTTCTATGGAGATTAGCCAAACCTCAAATTTGGCTTTATCATTTCCTTAAATAAAACTTGAAGTCCAGTATAATTTCATTATCACGTTCTTATTCATTACAAAAATCAATCTCAGAATAGAAGATTGTTACAAGTGGTATCAGAGCAACGATCCTGCCATAGATTTGCTCGCACAGTGATATAATATCATCAACTTATTGAAGGATCTACAAAGAGGCAACCAACGGATGCAAGAAAAATTCAATATCTGTTTGGAAATACTAGAAGCAGAGCTTGAAGATCTAAAGACAAAAGAATGCAATGAAGAAAAAGAAAAAATAGACGAGATGAAAGCACTGATTGAAGACTCAAGCGTAGAAACAGCAAAATGAAGTAATGAGGAGTCACAGCTTGAAGAAGAAACAAAACAGGAGGAAATCGACGGAAGAAAGACCCTAGAAGTTGATCTCGACTTTTCAGTGAAAAACAATACTCTTTTAGATAACTTTTATTTCTCATTAACTACTAGTGTATTCATCACTATTCTCATTACTCATCTTCCACACCATACTCTTCTCTAGTGACAGCCAAAATTGCAACCAAAGTTCCACTAATTTTCTCAAAATTGTCACATTCAACTCTTTCTCTCCAAAAAAGACCATCTCCAAACAATTCTACAAACTCCTAGCTAATCTGAACTTTTGAAACTTGATGGGGCTATTTTTTTCGATCATCGAAAATGTAAGCGATTGCATCAAATTTCATTTCGAGAATCGAACTATTGGCTTGGGCAGGAGATATCTAGATTTTTGCATGATGGGCATTCTTTAAAACATTTGGGGAAAATCTACATGGAAGAATTCAACTTAGTTGACAATGATTATGTGGAAGTCCAAGTTCATAGTATGATTTTGAGGGAGGGACAAAAATTAGATAGTCTATTGCTAATTAGTTTGATGTACTTATATTCGTGTAGCATGAAGTGTGATGAAGCATGGAACTTGTTTGATAAAATTCCTTACATAGACTTTTTTGCTTGAAATAATTTTAGTTCTTATTGTATACGTAATAACAAGACTCGGGATGCCTTAGGCTTGTTCAATATTATGTTGAATGGTAGTAGTGGATATGAACATGTTACTCGCTTACTTTGCAGTCATGCGGTTGCTTGGATGCATTGGAAATTGGTGAAAGTATCCAAATTTACATCGAAAAGTGTGGTTATGATAATGCCCACAATTTATATAATTTTCTTGTAGCGACATTTTTCACGTTGCGAGTGTTTGGATGAAGCTTATAGGGTGTTTAAGGTAATACAGAACAAGCTAATTTCTTGGAATGCAATGATTTTTCTGATTTAATGATGAATGGGCATGGGGATGAAGCTATTGAAGCACGTTGTGAGATGTAGAAATGGACATTTCACCTAAAGACCAGACCTATACTAGAATTTTTTCTGCTTGCAGTTATTGTAGGTTGGTTGAGGAGGGAATGCTGTTTTTTAATTGTATGAGTAAAGAGTTTGGAATAGCACATGACATTCATTATTATGGGTGTGTGGTAGATCTCTTCGGTCATGCTAGTTCACTCGGTAAGGCTTATCAACTTATAATATCAACCTTAGTCAAGCCAAATTTGAATATTTGGAGGAACTTACTTGGGATTTGTAGAATTCATGGCCATGTTACACTTGGGAAATAAGTTGTTAGTCATTTGATTGAATTCAAGGCCCAAGAAGCTAGAGATTATGCATCTTGTATTAAGAGTGATGGTTGCTCCTGAGGAGGGCATCGTAACAACTCAGTTGAAGCTTATCTATCTTTTTCTCTCTTGCTTCTTATGGAGGTTAGACAAACCTCGAATTTGGCTATATCATTTCCATAAATACAACTTGAAGTCCAGTATCATTTCGTTCTCACGTTCTCATTCATTACAAAAAATCAATCTCAATCTAGAAGATTGTTACAAATTGATCCACAAGCAATGATCTTTATCTTTCCATAGGTTCCACAAGTGCTTCAACATAACCACGTGATTCCAGCTCTCCAATTTGGTCAAACCCAATCCCCCTTGCATTCTTGGGTTGGCATACCTCCTTCCACCCCACCTTTTTGTAAGACCCCAACTTACAAAAGGACCAGACTCCTCTGCAATACCTGAGGTATTGCACAAAGAGCCATTCTTTAATTACTAGCCCTTAGTTTGAAATTGGCAACCATAAATTTGACATGTCTCTATTTGGATGAAAAATTAAGAACCAAATGCAAAGTGTCGCTAACGTGTAACGAAGCTCACTAATGCCTCTTTTAATTTTATTTTGAACTTTTATTATATTTTGTTTTGCATTTTCTTTGGCTTGTTCTTCAAGCTTTCACACTTTGGCACCAGAGAAAAAGAGAACCATCTCTCAGGTCCCTCTACCTAACCCAACACCTAACGACTCCATCTTCACCATTTCGCTCACCATCAAGAACCCATGAAAGCCACCTCTCCTAATCCCTGGAAATGAGCTTTCTCCTTTGTTTATACACCATTTCTTGTTCAAGTTTTCAAAGTTCTCAAATTTCCTACCTGGATTTTATTTTAGCTTGATTTTTGTTGTACCCTTGTTGCTCTGCTTCCGTTCCTTCTCTTGCCATATTTTATCCCGATTGAATAAACCATTATAGGAAACAACAAAGTGCCTTATTATCTTATATGCTGTCTTGCAAAGGTAGGATTTCTCCTGTTTAGCTGTAGTTTATCCTAACTAACACAACCATTATAAGAAACACCAAACTTATTATCTTATATGCAACTCATGCAAGAATCATTTGATGACTGTACCGTTGCACCTTATGTAGGAAACATGGGAGATTGTTGCTGCTGCATTTCTAACTCAGTATGATTAGGTCCCTTTTGTTGGCATTCTTTCATTAGCGTGGTTGTAGTTTTAAGTTAACAATAACTTTTGCATTCTTTGTTTTCTGATATTTACTGTGTTTATATACAAGAGATGTGGTCCCTCTATCTATATGCACTTTCACTAAACCTCCCCTTTTCTTTCTCTCTATTATGGTCCTTGTTTTTGTGCTTAAAAAAATTAAACATGGTCCCTCATATCCGAATTTCACTGAATGTGGCCCCTTATTATTTAACTATTCTAATTCATTTTTATTTATCTTGGCTTGTTTTGTACGAAACAGCTTATTAATTGAATTAGGTTGTGATGGTTGTGTCAAATTCCTCCAAACGAGAGGCAGTATTTAACTTGTAGTTTCATGTCTCTTAAGTTGATGCTTCTCATATCAATTACAATTTCAACTTAATATATTTGTTTGAATGTTTCTTAAACAGTATTATGAGCTATCCCTTTCAAAGCATGGATAGTTGGATTCCCAAACTTGACATGGAGTTCAATTCTTTAGAAGAAGCATGGAAGCATTGGGAAAATTATGGCAAACTAATGGGTTTTAGTGTTAGGAAACATTTTATTAATAAAAATAAGGCGGATGGAGAGATAACATCAAGAGGATTTGTATGTGCTAAAGAAGGTGTTCAAAGAGTAGATAAACAAGATAGCATTACTCATCTTCCTCAAGATGAAGCAAGGACTGAGTGTCATGTACAGGTATCTTTCATTCATTCGAGAAACTACAAAGTATAAGATTTATGATTTTGTTTCTGAATATAATTATTTTCTCCATCTTTCTAAGACTACTTATATGATGAGATCACAGCGACATTAATCTCTAGCCCAAGCATTTGCTATTAATTTAGCACATAGTTCTAAAATTAGACCAAAGGACACACATGAGTTGATGACTAGAGAAGCTGGTGGGAGGGCTAACCATGGGTATGTGGAACGTGATCAGAAAAATTACCTATGGACAAGATGACAACGGAATTTGATATACAGCGAGATTGGTTGTTTGTTAAGGTACATCAGCAAAAATTGATTAATAATCCATCATTTCATTATGCAGTTCAATTGGATAATGAGGAGCAAATAACTAATATCTTCTGGGCTGATGCTAGAATGCTACTTGATTATGCGCATTTTGTTGATATGATGAATTTTGATACTACATACGACAATAACAAAGAATTAAGACCTTTGGTTGTATTTACTGGTTTTAATCACTATAGAGGGGTGGTGATTTTTGGGGCTACACTTTTATTTGACAAAACAACATAATCATTCAAATGGCTTTTTGAAAGCTTCCTAAGTGCGCATGAGAGTAAGAAGCCTCAATCAATATTTACTGATCAGGATCCAGCAATGGCAAAAGCATTAGCTCAAACATTTGAGAAATTTGATGAAAGATGGTTCTTTTTTCCTTGGAGACTTCAAAGCTTGCATGATGAATACGATGATGAAAGTAAGTTTAAGTTTGAAAAAGCTTAGGACAATATGATTAAGACATATAATGTGAAGGATGCTAGTTGGTTGGATAGTATATATAAGTTGAAGATAAAATGGGCTAAGAGCTACATGAAGATGAAATTTACTTTGAGGATTCGAAGTACTCAACTTAGTGAAAGTTTGAATGGAGACTTAAAATATTATTTGAAGTCAAATTTAGATATTTTCCAACTTTTCGAACATTTTGAAAGGGTGGTGGAGCAAAAGTGACATAAAGAGTTAGAGGCTGAGTATAATGCAAGACAAAAGTTGCCTACATTAAGCTTGAAAAATTCTCCTCTGTTAAAGCAAGGATCAAAAATGTATACACATGTGATATTCAAGCTATTTCAAGATGAGCATGATTATGCTTCTACAGCATTTATAAAATCTCGAAATGAAAGTCAATTAATGCATGAATACGTTGTGTGCTTTTAAATGAGGAAGGTGAGTACACCGTATATTGTGACCCTCTTAGAAAGACAATATCATGCAGTTGTAGAAAATTTGAAACATTTGGGATTTTGTGTTGCCATGGTTTAAAGGTTTTCAACACGCTTGATGTAAAAATAATTCTTGACATGTATATTTTGAAAAGATGGACAAGGAATGCAAAGAATGGATATGTATCAGGTAGCCGTATAATAAATGATGGTGTAGGAGATGCTAACTTGCATGTTGTACAACAGTATCGAAGGCCCTAGGTTGATAAAATTGGCTGCTCGAGCTGTTGACATCGAAGCAGTCTATGCTTTGGTGGAAAAGATGAAAGAGGAACTTGAAAAGCAAGTTGAAAGTATTGTAACAAAATATTTGGATACAAATATTGGTAGTTCTCATGCTCAAGTGTGTTTATCTGGTGGTAATGAACTGGTGGATCGTGGAGCATCTATAAATTTGATGGAAATGGCTAAAGGCCCTAAAAAGAAAAAAGGTCTTAAGGGTGGTAAACGATTAAAAAGTTGGGTTGAAGAAGCAACAAAGAAGGAAAAAAATTTCAAGCAACTAATAGCAGTGGGCAACATTTATTAAAGGTAATTATTTTTTATAAGGCATCTTCATACATAAATTTTATCTGTGTCACATTATATCTTGAATGTAGGGAGTGGATCAAGTTTCTCATTCAACAGCATTGTCAGGAACTAAAAGATCCCCGAGGTCACATATGCAACAATAATTACATTGAATTCTTTCGGTAAATTATTTGCATGTGTTGCTTTTTTCACTATTCACGAGTTATTTATCCAACTATTTTTATGCAACTTATTATGTTACATGTAGGAATCATTTGATGATAGCACCTGGTCTCAAGCATCAAACAATACCCATGTTGTTCAGCTATATATTTGTCACATCGAGAAAATTATCGATAAACAATTCCAGAGAAATATTATATAAAGACATCGATTTTCTTTTCGTAGGGGATGGATGTTGTGTTTAACTTTGCGACAATAAATTTTTTGTAGGACACAAGCATCAAGTTCAATGAGTATATCATCAAAGAAATATAAAATCCATAAAACTGTGAAATTAGTGCTTCAACATATATGTGAATAATCTATCCTTTTTTGTGTATTTCCTGTTTGTTGTGGCAGAAGTTGATGCATCACGTGAGCTTTTTGTGAAAAGGAGCAGCAATGGTAGTAGAAATCATCAAGTATGGAGCATTTTGTGCGTTGACGATGCCGTATTTTTTTATAGTTTTAGATTCGGGCACTATCTCATATAACGTGAAATAGTGACTCAGAAATGTCTTGATTCCTTTTTTTTTCTGTAGAATTAGCAACCTGTGATAGCATTACATACTTTATTTTGGGAGGACAACTTGTTTTTAACCTTGCTCGACCCTGTTCAAAAAGATATGGGAAGCAACTTCAGGCCATATATATATATAAATGATTGAGATCCTATTTTATTTTCTTTGTTGGCCAATGAAATAAGTAACTTGACAGTAAAAGTGCTATCATTTATGGTTGAACTATCACAAAAAATATGAGCATAACGTATTAGAAGGTACAGGGTAGACACAATCAACAGATGATATGAACTATGAAGCCATTTTCGTGCTGAAAATTTGAAGTCATTTTTCGTGCTGTCAATTTGGAGAACATATGATATCTACCTTTTGGCACTGTTGACTTTTATCACCAGCTTAAAATAAGTGAGGGATGCATTAATAAGTGAAGGATGCATGATTTCAAGTATCTTTGAGTTAGTGGAAAAAAATTGAAGGATGCAATGCTATCAAGAACTACTAGTCTTCAACCAAAGGATGCAGTAATAGTCCAATAACTATTTATTTAGATAAATCATTCAATCTTATAACATAAGTGTCTATACAAGTAAAACATGATACATATAGTCATTAGTTTTGGAGTCAGTTTATCTCAACATTTTCTACTTGACATTCTGCATATGTAACCATCATATGATAACATATATGTTTTGTTTCTGACTCTTTGAAGGGGACGGACATCCTGGGTTAGGACAGTTCTCATAATCCTTTGGCTCTCTTTTACACATCTCCATCAACTTCAAAATAAAACCTGCATATATCGAGAGTACTTCATAAAATTGTAACCAACCGGCCTTGTCAAATCTGATTAAAAAAATTAGCAGACGTTAGGAAATTGTAGTTCATCTAAAACCTCAATTCGAACAACACTTATAAGAATCCAGCTTTTGACCAAATACCCCCATATGTTCAGAGAAGAGAGCAAGCCCTGTACCGAGGTGAGCAGTATTTCTTGTTGCCTTTGTGTACACTAATTTTTCCATAACACCATCTAGAATACTTATATATTAACTTATCCAAAAAAAAATGAAAAAGCAAAAAAAATGCGCAAATTGCAAATAAGTAGAAAAATCTAACTACAAAACAACAAATGAGTAATGTGAACATAATGATTAACATGGCTAATTACAAAAAAAAAAATTAAAAATTAAAAACTTCCTAAAATGTTTCATAACGTACTCTCTGTACTGATAATCGAAACCCAAATTTAGGTAATTAGAGACGGCCTTATAGACCAGCAAAGAAAAACTTCGTTAAATTAAAAAAGGAAAATACAAAGAATGCCACAGACAAATACCAAAGAGGAATAGTTGGATAACTCTTACGCAACATTTATCTCATGACCCATGAAGGAAACTTCTTTCGTCTACTGCAAGACAGAGGTAGTTTCGTGGGAACAATTTGAGAACTTCAACAAGAAATGGCCAAGAAATAAGAGAGAAAGCTCATTTCCAGGAATTAGGAGAGGTGGCTTGGGTGGGTTCGTGATGGTGAGCAAAACAGTGAAGAAGAAGAAGTCGCATGGGTCATGCAGAAGGGCTTAGAGATGGTTCTCTTTTTCAAGGTGCGAAAGCGTGAAAGACAAGCCAAAGAAAATACAAAAAAAAATATAATAAAATATAAAATAAAAGTTCAAAACAAAACTAGAAGAGGCATTAGTGAGCTCTGTTTCCCTATTAGTGACACTTTTCATTTGGTTCTCAATTTTTCACCCAAATAGATGACGTGTCAAATTTATGCTGTCAATTTTAAACTAAGGGCTTGTGCAATACCTTAGGTATTGCAGAGGAGCCTCATCCCTTGCAAATATATGTTGCCCGTATAAAGAATCTTCCATACACGTTAAGCTCTCAAGTCAGTTTCTTTAAGAGAACCCGAGTGCTTTCCAGTCGCTCTGCTCCCTGACTCCCATCTCTCCTCCTTTCCTCTTGTAGTCACCTTCCTTGTGTCTTCTGATCATTCTCTGGCTATTCTTCTACTCCTATTCCAGTTATTCTCCTCTCATTCTTTTGGTTATTCTTCGTGGAATTATGGAAGCCGACATTGCCAATATTATTGCTCAAACTCAGGCCTTGTCATGGGTGGATTTGCCTCTCAAACTGAAACCGAATTTGGATCAAGCTTTTGAAGTAGATAGTCTGCTTCTTGTGGCAAACTAGTTACCCAGCGTTTAATTCATAAGGGTGTTCTTAACCCTTTTACGCATAAGGTCTAGAGCTTTGCAGCAGGGTTTACAGTGGAAGACTTGAAGGATAACAGGTATTTACTTCACTTTTAATCTCGTCATGATAAGGACCATATTCTACAAGCTGCCCCTTGGAATTTTAAGGGTCATTTGTTAGTTTTAAAGGAGTGGACTCCTGATATGGGTGTGGAAGAAATTAATATGTCTACTACCTAATTCTATGTTCAACTTCACGGTCTTCCACCTGCCATTGCTTCTCCTGAAAAATTTGAAAATGATAGGTGATCACATGGGTAAACAGATTGAAATTGAACTGATTCCATGTTGTATTGCATGCAAGAAATTTGTGTGCATTTGAGTTGAATTAGAGGTTGATCTACCTCTAAAAACTGGTTTTCTTTTTCCTCGGCTTGATAAAGATCCTGCCAAATCACTTTTAAATACGAGAAATTGTCTGATTTTTGTTATCATTGTGGTCGACTAGGACATACTATTGCCTCTTGTTTCATGTTGAAATTAATATAGCATTTGTATTGTAAAATTTTAACAAAATTTTAAAAGATTTTACTTTTATCAAATATATTTCAAAATTTTACTTTTACTTTTATCACTCGTTCATCAATTTCAATACATCTCTTTTTTAAGAACATAAAATTTTAATAAAATATTACTAAAATTTTATAACCAAACGCTACGGAAAAATTGTTATTCATTATGGTCCTGCGTGCTGATCCAAGCGATCTTAAGTCTTCTCCCAGAGCTGCCTCTAAGTTTTCTAACTCTTATCAGCATTTTCCCAAACATCTGTCTCCTAAGACCGGGTCTATGTTCTCTAGTTCGCAGTCAACCAACTCAGACAGCCTAAGTCCTATTTCAAATAACTCTTTAGAACCGTCTCTCTCTCTCTTCTAGATTCCAAAAAATTGCAGCTCCACTCGGCGTCTCTAGAAACACAGGAATCAAAAAAAATTCTGGTTTCCTTTGCTCCATTGAATCCTTCATGCCAACCCCCTCTCTACCACTTGCCACCTCACCCTTTCCATTTAAAGCACCTCAAATCGACTTATATAGCTCCCATGAATATTGCCCAGAGAATCCCTGCGGCGCCATCTCCTCATTTGGCAAAACCAATGTCTCTCTTTTCTTTAGACCAATACCAAGCTGCCACCTCATCCACCTTCGTCAGAAACTTCCATCATTCCCAGCCATTTTATGACTATTCTTTGCATACAACTGAAAGCACTACCTCTAAACTCCCCCTTGCAGCAACTTTTCCCACGCCCCTCTCCCTTATAATTACCCACCCTCCTTCGGACCCAATCCCTCATCTCTCTCCCATTTTGACCCACTCTCATCTGGATTCCCCTCTTAAGCCCAAACCCACGGTAGGTCCTCTTTCCAACATGGCTGAAACTAACCAACCCACATCTCCTCTCCAAGACATTTTCCTTTCCTCCAAAGTGCAAATTCAGATCTGTTGGCCTACAATGCCCCCATTGCAGCCCATTCTCCTTCGATGGGCCTCTCTTTGTCTGATGGGAATCTCTCCAGTGATAGCTTTGGGCTTCAATTCCCTTCTCCTCAACCTCCAAATCCGATTCTGTTACTGGATTCCCCTCTCTCACCCCCTATGGTTTCCCTCTTCCCTTTAGTTCCATTCATCCTTACTGATCTCACCCCGTCCTATTATTTGAACCCTCCCTTGGGCCATATCCCTGTCCATCATCGACCCAGCTCCAATCCTTTCTTGGAGGATTCCTCTGTGGGCTCTGTTCCTTTGTAGGATCCTAAGGGTAAACGCAAGTCCAAATTCAACTATGGTTCTACTTAGAGGAAAGCTCGTGAACCCAAATACCCCAAATGGGTTGGCAAAAAGGAAACTTGCTGAGAAGGCCGACTCCTTCTTCAACCTTCCTAAGAAAAAATTGCATTTAGGGGCTACTCCTGAAGTCCTTCCTCAAGACCCCATCGTGGATATCATTCAGATCTCCAAGAAAACTTTCTCAGCTGATCAAAAATTGATCAAGAAACAAATGCATGAGTCAGTTAGTTAGTAAGGAGAGGAAATAGCTCAATTTGAGCCACTCAAGTCCTACAAGAATTGATCATATGGTACCTGCCCCCCTAACCATGAGGCTCCTCTCTTGGAGTTGTTGTGGTCTCGCTCGACCAACGACTTCAAGGCATCTCAGGGCGTTAATCCGGGATAATAATCTGAATGTTATCTTTCTTATCGAGATGAAGATCTCTGATGTTTTGTCTACTAGTATTATGAACAATCTAGAGTTTTATCTTTTAGTTTATGTTCCACCATTAGTCTTTTGTGTGCTTGGAGCGCTAGTTTGATGTAATCTCTATTTCCAGAAATATTATCAATCTTTTTTTCTGCCCTCTTGACCATGATAAATCATTTATTTGCTCTTTAATCTATGGGCCTCCTTATCTGGGCTTAAAACCTTATTTCTGGAATTCTCTATTGCGTTTGGGTGCTAAGTATCAAGATTCTTGGCTTCTTGTGGGTGACTTCAATTCGATTATTCAGTATCATGAGAAAAAAGGTGGAATAAAAACGGGCATTCCTCCTCAACACAATTTGTTCTCAAGACTATGGTTAATTCGTTGGAACTAATTGATCTTGGATTTTCTGGTTACAAGTTCACCTAGGATAATAAATGTCAAAGGTTAGCAAATATTCAAGAACAGCTAGACCGAGGTCAATGCAATGCTCTATGGCTTTAAACTTATCCTGACACAAATATTTCGCACCTTTCAATGGCTTCCTCAAACCACTGCCCGATATTATTATTTTGTACAATGGAATCAGAGTTAAGATTAGCTCGACCTTTCAAATCTGAAGAATTCTGGACCCGAGACCCTCAAAGTTTCTTTATCATTGCGAAAAGCTTTGGGTGATGACTCTAATATTGCTAGTCATCAGAAAATCTGTGCTACTCAAACAGCTCTCAAGCCATGGAACAAGACTCATTTCGGTTTTATTAAGGACAGAATTCATAACAATGCACAAGATCGATCTGAATCAAGCTGCTTATCCATCTGAATCTAGATCTAATTATGATTGCCATTTATTTAAGAGGACTCCTTGGTGAACAACTTCATCGCGAAGAAATTCTTTGGGGACAAAAATCTCGCAAATCTTGGCTGATTTCAGAAAGATTTAAACATTAAATTTTGCTACACTTCTACAGCCATTCGCAGAAGCTATAAGTTGCCTCAAATCCTCAACTCATGGATGGATCTCCAATAGAACTGAGATTGGTGAATCTTATCAAGAGTTCTACAAGAATCTCTTCTCCACTACTTCTCCTCAGATTCCTACTGGTCTAGAAAATTTGATTATCCCTATAATCTCTATAGCAGATGCATCAAATATTACCCAAATTCCTATTGAGGCTGAAATTTTGTGGATTCTTTCTTCTCTTGGACCTTCTAAAGCCTCAAATCCAGACGGACTTACACCTATTCTTTCAGTGCTAGTGGGAAATTACTAAATTGGACCTCGTTAGTACTGGTCTGCACTTTTCCCCTGTAGAGTTATGCCTAGGGAGTTCAATAGGACTTTCATCTCTCTTATTCCCAAGGCTGATTTTGCTAACCATGTCTCCCATTATAGACCAACCAGCCTTTGTAATACTGTCTACAAAATTATCTCTAAATTTTTGCTTCTAGATTGAAACTTTTTATGCAACAAATGATTTCTCCGTATCAATCAGCCTTTATTAAAGGGAGATTGATACAGGAAAATTCAATTGTGGCCTATGAAGCAATGCATTCAATCAAAAAAAAAAAAGAGGTAAGGGTGGTGTTATGGCTTTTAAGGCAGATATGGCGTAAGCTTTTGATAAAATGTAATAGAACCTCATCTTATTGGCCTTACAAAATTTTGGTTTCCGGGCTGATTTCATCGACTCGATTTCAGCTTGCTTATCAACAACTAGGTTTTGGATGGCATTGAAGTTTAAACAAGTGAACAACTCGTCTGCGCATACCTTAGCGCAATGGGCCGTAGGTACTTGATTTGGTAGCACACACCTCCTCCTATGTTTTCTTGTATTTGGAAGTTTTACGGGTCTGACCCACCCTAAACTCTTGTGCTCCTTTTATTGTTTTAATGTATTTCATTTCTTCAACAAAAAAAAAAAAAAAAGTCAATTTCTTTAAGCCACCGCCATCCATTGATCTGAAAAAACTCCCTGTAACATGGGAACTTATGACCTTTTCTATGTTCCTCAAATTGTGGGCCTTAATGAGATGTTGAGCAAATTATCAAGGCTTTGAGAGATGATAATAACATCCCTAAATCTAGTAAAATTAAACCCATCCTAAGAAATCGATTTAGATTAAGAGATGTTTGATTGACTGAAATTGTCAAAATTTTAAGTTTGGTTAAACAAATTATAAAATAATCTCTCCTTATCAAATTATTTTTTTTATTATAATATTCATTTAAATCTTATCTCTTCACTTTTTCACCGACTCTAATAAACTATCTTTACTTTTTCACCAACTCTCGTACCTTAAAATTTCTATCACCTAAAATTTTAACAATCAAATACCACTTAAGATTTGATGACTTTTTCAAATCTTCCAGAAAAAATTGGCATCTTTTGTTTCCTAAAACTAGTCGGGAACAAAGTTTTTTTCAAAATCTTTTAACCCATAACAGCCGGCGCTTCCCCTCCTAAGAAATCTCGAAATTTAAAAACAACCAAAATAGAGCCTGTTTAGGCTATTTATTACCAGCCCTTTTAGTTCCCTAAGAGACCTTGTTGATTTCAAGAACACACAGCACCTATTTTTAGCCCCACCACCAGCCCTAGAAGCCTCCAAAGAACGACCCTAATGCTAATTCTTTTCTTTAACGCCTATCTAAAATCGCTTATTAAAGGGGGAAAAGAAAGAACTCAAAACGTGAAGATTCAGACATATAATAGCAGCATAGTTGAATCACGGCTTGCTCAAAGAACTTAGCCCCTTCCGAAACCTAATCGAGATATCAGGACAAACCACCAGTACTCTAAAAGAAAAAATTAGGTTGAAATAGAGCACCGCACTGATAAAATAACTTGAATTAGAACCCCAAAAAACAAACAAAAACAAAATCCAAAAGGTAATCAGAGCCCCAGAAAATCAAATTAAAGATTGGAGAAACGGCACACTCCGGACCGAATCCACGAGAAAACTTCGAAACAAACGCTTGAATACAAATCAAATATCGAAGATTTAAGGTTCCCAACTGGGAAAAATAAAATAAAATCTGTTCGAATCATAGAGACAGATTGAACCTTCAGATCTGCGAGACAGTCATCACAAGGCCCAGATGGGAGCGATTTATGAGCGAGCTTCAGAGAGATAGAGTTCGACAGAGAGAGCGAAAGAGAGGAAGAAAATGCGAACGGCAACTGCAAGAGAAATTCAGATTGAAAACTATTTGTTATGGCGGGATAAATCATGGTCCCCTCAGGTTGGTTTTCGTATCCACATGTAATGGTTGCCGCTTCAAGCATTTTTTCAATTCCCTCGACAAATCTCTCTCGGGACCCTTTTCTTTCTCTGACAGCGCCCAAAGCATCCTTAATTCCCCTAATGGAACAACTGTGAAGCTCTTATATCACCAGGCTAGCCCCTCTATATTTTGTAAGAGATAAAAAAAAATAATAATTAATTAATTAATTAAATTTAGAGCTCAGGACCGTTTAAAATCGATAAACACATTTTTCAGGCTTCCACTAAATCTTTAATACTTTACACTTTAAATTCTTTAAATTATTATTATTGTCTCGTGTCATTCACCAACTATTAATATAAAATATTCTGTATATTCACTCTAAATTATTATTATTGTCTCATTTCATTCCCCAACTATTAATATAAGAGAGTCAATACATTTTGAATATTTTTATGACTTAAATTATTGTTTTGGTCTCTAAAATGGCCATTTTATCCTCACATAAAATATTAGCACAAAATAGATGAGCACAAAGTTGTAATTATGTACCAAAAAAATAATGCGTTTGATTTTAAAATTTTGTGTTGGTGTTAAAAAAGAGTGTTGGCTTTTGTTCACAATCGATATTTTAATGATTTCAATAAATGGATTAAGTTTACAAAATGGACATCTTCAAAGACAAAGACATTTTTATCAAAGAGCCAAAGACAAGAAGATTGAAGATCAAGAAGATGCAAGGAGCTCAAAAGTGAAGATTCAAGACCATAGGTATAACCTTGTAACTCTTAGTTTCACTTTTGACAAGGATTTGAATCGTACACTTGCATATCTTTCAAAACGTGCATAAACGTTTTACCTCTTATTTGAAAGATCAAATGTTTTTTAAAAGGTTTCAAAACACCTCAATCAACTCTCAAACCTTTTATATACTTATGGGAAGTTAGTCCTTAAAATTAGGTGTTTCAAAATGGTCAAAATCGTGGTTTTAAATGAACCGGATCATGTGCTTAAGTTGAAACAGTCGACCGACTGGTGAAGCGGTTGACGGCCTTCGACCGCTTGGTGTAGCGTCGACCAGTCTATGATTTGAAGTAGATCCGTTGAAGTTCTGACAATATGATCGTTGGTAACGGTAACCTAAAGCGTCGACCGGTACAACGGTAAAATTAATAATGGCTATAAACGGCTAGTTTTCTCATGTGGCCTATATAAAGACATTCCTATTGTCTCTAAACAAGAGAAACGACCACATATCATTTTACATAGCTTGAGAAATATCTTAAACCTTCCTATTCCATATTTCTCATATCATTCACACAAATTACACTTTCTTATCCTTGTCATTGTGTGAATCAAAGAGATAGAGCTTTCCATTTTCATATCCACTCTTTGAGAGAGTTTATTCTTGTAATCTTCCTATTCAAAGAGGTGATTCCTTTAGTGAGTTGTTCACTAAAGAAGAAGCTTAGAGAGGGTATATCTCAAGCTTGCTTAGGTTGTGAGTGGTGCGCCCTAAAAACCACTTGGGTTGTAAGTGTTGAGCCTGAAAAAACACTTGTACAGTTCCCTAACACCCGGAATATAGTGTGTACACTATTTGGAAGATAGTGGGAAAATCTCAAGGCTTGGTAAAGGAGCTTGAGGGGTGGATGTAGGCGGGTTTGCCGAACCACCTAAAAATCACGTGTTTGCTTCTCTATCCCTACTTTTTACATTTAACACTTATTCTCTTATCGCATCTATATACTTGTGCTAAATTAGTCTTTACTTTGCAAACACGACTTTAAGGGTTAAAAGCGAAAAAGTTTGGAAACCAATTCACCCCCCTCTTGGGTTGCCTTAATCCTTGAACTCACAAAGAGATGGTATTGAATTGGTGAATTAGTGATAAAAGTAAAAGTAAAATTTTAAAGTATTTTGAAGTGTGTTGATAAAAGTAAAATTTTTATTAAAATTTTACTTTCTTAAACGCCTTGTAAAATTGTCAAATTTCATACACTAATTATTCAAACACTTTACACTCTTTTAAAAAAAATTATTATCTTTAACAAAAATTGATTTTTTTTTTTTTAGCTTTGAAGTGATCATTCTACCCTACATAAAATATTACCACTATAAAAAAAAAAGGTGAGATAAACTATAATTTTATGTGTTAAAAAATCAATTTCTATCCAAGATAACAAAAAAAAAAATTCTAAGAATGCAACATGTCTAAAATTAATTGGTGATGAGTGAAATATAACAAAAATTGATAGTTTTTGAGATATGTTGCTGGAGTACAAAAAATTAATTTTTGTTAATTTATAAATATTTATCCCAAATTACTTTGATTTCAAATAAAAACCTAAAATTAATTCCCCTAGAGAACAACAAGTAGGGCCTTATTTGAGCGCAATACAAAAATCAATACCTCGATTTAAACTAGAAAAATAATTCTTGATCTTCTTATTTTCATCATTTTTAAACTCTATCAGAATATTAATATGGAGCAAAAAATGAGTTTACTTTCAACGAGTAAGAGGTGTGCTATGGGGCTTAGTGCTTCATTTCACTCCTAGTGAGCCTCTGACCTTTCTACTCTCTCCTTCCTTTTCTTGTCTCCTCTTCTTTACCTTGCGTACTCTTCTTCGTCTCTACCTATTCTAGTCTACCTTGTATCAGTGATTTATAGGTGCTGCTCTTGTTTGGTTATTCATATTCTTATATGGTGTTTGAGCTTTATGGAGGAGATTATTGCAAAAACAAAAGCGTTATCATGGGGAGATTTATCAGGTTTGCTGAAACCGAATCGTAGTCGGGCTCAACATATCCATCATGCTACGCTAGTGGGTCGCTTAGTCTTGAAAAAAATCCATCCTTCACATATCATTCATCCTCTTATTCGTAATGGCTGGCGGTTTGTGACAGACATGAAGATTGAGGATGCTGGTCCTAATAGATTCCTCTTTACTTTTACGTCGACTGGGTATAAGGAGTGTATTCTTCAGTAAGGACCATGGAATTTCAAGGGCTCTTATATGATTTTGCAAGAATGGAACCCGAACGATACTATTGAAGAAATTAACTTGTCCATGGTGGAATTTTAGGTGTAGATACACGGGTTGCCTTTGGAGATAGTTAATGAAGGGAATGCTCAGCTGATTGGTGGTAACCTAGGGGAAGTGGTGGAAGTGGACAATACTGACAAACATACGTCGTTTATACGACTCAGAATTTGGTTTCCTCCCATAACACCTTTGGAGCCTTGGGTCATGTTCGTTTTCATCTTTTTTGTAGGATTTGAATCCTACTTTTATTTTTACAATCCAAACATCATAACACACACGTATTCCAATACAACACTTTATTACCTTTTTTACACATACTAATCCCTTTCAACAACTTCTGCACGCATTCTTATACAACTTTAACACCACCTAAATATTCACAATTTCATCAGAATCCTAAAAAAAACATGAAAACGAACATCACCCAAGTTTTTATTTTCCTCCAGAGGATGGTGCAGCACTGTGGATTGGATTCAAATATGAAAGAATCTCCTCTTTTTATGTGCACTATGGTTTGATGGACCATACCATCAGTTCATGCTGCCAACAGCCTGCGCATCCTCAGAAATATGTGCTTATAGACAAGATGAGAGGATTTCAACCTGTTTCGAAGGTGGAGTCACAGCAGCTGTTGGGGCCAGAGGAAGTTATGCAGGAAGGAACATGGTGACAAAATAGTGGGCTGAGGTATAAAAGCTTAGCTGTTTTTCCCCGACGGTAAGAGGAGGCGGCGAAGGTGCATGGCTTCGATCCTAGGTTTCATCCCACAAGAGAATCAGGCGACAAAGCTACTGTATGGAAAATCCTGAATATTCTGCTGTTGAGCTAGGATTTGGAGTGCATGAAGGACAAAAAGGTGAGGATTTGCAGGGTGGTAATAATGGCAAGCCCAATCTTCTAAAGGCCATCGGGGTTGGTCTCAATTATCCTGATTCTGGTAACAGTCAATGGAGTTTACCATTAATTAAGGAAGGCATTCAAACTTCAGTGGATGAGACGCGAAAGGTATTGGAGATTTTGAATATAGAAGCAAATGGGCCTACTGGGCTGAACAAAGTGAACTGGATTGGGCCTGCTGATAAGGAGACTGAGCAGATTACACTTAAGGAACCTAAGGTATCGGATGTACTCATTCAAGATACATGAGAGGAAACTTTCAGACAACAACAGGCCCATGAAGTGCTCTGTTGTGGTGGACGGATCAAGCGAACTCTAGAGAAAACCGAACCGGAGGAGGGGAAGGTGTCTAAAATTAGACACAATGCACTTTAACTGCAGGACAGACAGGCCGAAATTTCACTGGCAGATTTGTTTCAGCTAGGCCTTACTGAATCTTTGACTCCCAGAGTGCGTAGGAGGTTTGCAAAGTCCAGTAGGCTTACTCAAAGGACTGGAAAATCTGTCAAAGTTTCAGGTATTGTTGTTACCCATGTTTCAACTAAAGCTGAGGAGGCAAACCATTCCATGCCCCCCCCCCTTCCATGAAGTGGATAGCTTGGAATTGCCAAGGGTTAGGGAGACCGTCGGTAGTGTATGCCCTGCAGGAGATAGTGAAAACCATTGACCCGTTGGGGATTTTTTTTATGGAGACAAAAATTGATTGTTGTAGTGTGGCTCATGTGATGAAAAAGTTGGGTTTTTCTTTCTTTTTTACAATTCCTCCAATCGGTAAGAAAGGGGGACTTGCATTTTGTTGGCGTCCAAATTTCTGGTTGACTGTTTTGTGGGATTCAAAAAACATTGTTCATCTGGATGTGGAACCAGGTGGCAATGTTCCTCGGTTTTTTTGTTCGTTGGTTTATGGTCCCTTACTTTGGAGGGATAAAGAAGAATTTTGGTGCAAACTTCAGAGTCTTGCACCGACTGTTAACTCCCCTTGGTTATGTATGGGGGATTTTAATGATGTTGTTCAGCAGCAGGAGAAACAAGGGGGAAGACGTTTACAGGCTTCTGGTTCGCGGGCTGGGTTACTTCCTTTTATGCAAAGGTTCGGTTTTGTGGATTTAGGGTATTTTGGATCAAAGTTTACATGGTGCAATAAAAGATTGGGATTAGCTAATATTCGCGAGCGGTTGGATCGTGGTATTTCGAATATCCCATGGCGTATGGCATTCTCTGATGCTATGATTTATCATTATCCTTTGGTTTTGAGTCTTTTTGGCAATGAACAACGAGCTCCCAAGCCATTGAAGTTCGAGATGTTTTGGACTCATGAGGCCTCGTGCTTTGGAGTGGTGGTAGATGCTTAGACCGGCTTTAGTGATGAGACTCCAACTTTGGGATTGTTCAAAAAGATCAAGGCAACTCGCTTTGTGTTGAGAAAATAGAATAAACAACATTTTGGGGTAATTCAGCAATCCATTCGAAGGGTGCAAGAGCATCTTGCTCTATGTTAAAAATCGGAAGCCAGCAGAATGAATCTAGATTTGGAGATTTCTTTGAAGCTTGAGTTGGATGAGCAGCTGCACCGTGAAGAAGTTCTTTGGTGGCAAAAAGCACGTGAAACTTGGCTGACTTCTAGCGAGTTGAATACAAAATTCTATCATGCGTCAACGGTGCTGTGTCGCTGTCACAATCAGATTGTTAAACTCAAAAGCCCGGTGATGGGATGGCTTTCGGGAAGAGAGGCAATGGGACGTAAGATCTTGGAATTTTATCAGCATTTGTTTTCTACCAATTCTCCTACAATCCCACAGGATCTTGATAATCTGATTGAGCCTTTGATTACTAGTGAGGATAATAAGATGCTTATTAAATTGCCCGATGCTGAAGAGATTTTTTCCACTTTAAAGAAAATGGCACCGGAGAAAGCACCAGGATCCGATGGTATGACGATGTTCTTTTTCTGATTTTTCTGGGATGTGGTAGGTGTGGATCTGGTGAGTACTGTTCAGGATTTTTTTACTAATGGTGACTTGCTCCCTGCTTTGAATCATACAAATATCACTTTGATTCCGAAAGTTGATAACCCATCCAAGGTGACTCAGTTTCGGCCTATTAGTTTGTGTAACGTCATCTATAAAATTATCTCCAAACTAATGACTGAAAGGTTGAAGTTAGTTCTCCCAAAGTTTATCTCGCCTTTTTCAGCTTGCCTTTGTTTTGGGTCAAGCCATTCAGGATAATTATATTGGAGCGGCGAAGATTTTTCATTGTATGAATCACAAGCAAGGGAGAGGTGGATGGATGGCTATTAAAGCGGATATTGAGAAAGCATATGATCGTGTGGAGTGGGGGTTTGTGTTGAAGGTGTTTGAAAATTTTGGGTTTCATTCCAAATGGATTCATTAGGTGCAGTAGTGTATTTCTACTCTTTCATTCTCTATTTTTATTAATGGCAGCCCGTTTGGACATTTTCGACCTTCGAGAGGTATTCGACAAAAAGATCCTCTTTCGCCTTTACTTTTCATTCTTTGTTCTGAGGTATCGTCAAGAATATTGCTTCAAGCCGAGAACGCTGGTAGATTAAAAGGTATTCAGGTTAGCCGATCAGCTCCTAGTCTTACTCACCTACTCTTTGCGGATGATTTACTTTTATTTGGGAAAGCTACATCACGTGAAGCAGCCACTTTGAATGAATGTCTTGGTTGGTATATGGCGTGGTCGGGGCAAAAAGTGAATAGGGAGAAGTCTTCTGTACATTTTAGTAAGAATTTTCACGGACAGAATATGCTTGCTATTTTGGATCAGTTGTAATTGAAGAAACTCTCGTCTAAGGCTAAGCACCTCGGTTTGCCCTTACTTATCCCACGGGCCAAAGTTTCTGCAGCAAAGGATATTAAGGAGCATTTTTTGCAGAAAATTTCGGGGTGAAAAGCGAAGGTCCTTTCTCAAGCAGGTCGAACTATGCTAGTCAAGGCGGTGGCGAGTGCAATTCCATCGTACCTCTTTAGTTTCTATTCTATGCCGAATTCATGGTGTAAGGACATGGATAGAGATTTAAAAAAAATTTGGTGGGGGACTAAGGCTGGGCAGTCTCGGTGTCTCTCTTTAAAAACTTGGAAGACGATATGTCTACCGAAAAAGGAGGGCGGCTTAGGTATGCGTCTAACATTCGAGGTAAATTTTGCACTAGTGGCTAAGCTTGTGTGGGCTATGTTGACAAACAAAGAGAGCTTATGGGTTAAGGTGTTGGGCGGAAAATATTTAAGAGGGCACTCTTTTCAGGCGGCATAGGCAAAACTACAAATTCATGGATTTGGAAGAGTATAATTAAACACCGTGATGCTTTGATGTGGGGCTTATGTTTTAAAGTGGGGAAGGCAATGATATTTGCTCTCTTAAGGACCCGTGGGTGCCATATATTGCTGGTTTCAAGCCAGAGAGGAGACCAGATGTTGTGGTGAATCAAGAGCATATGCGAGTTAGAGGGTTATTTATTGGGGATGGTAAAAGATGGGAGGAGAGGCAAGTTAGAAGGTTATTTACACATGCTTCAGCTGAAGCAATTTTGCAGATTCGTGTCCCAGTGGAAGCAGGGGATGACACATATTTTTGGCCCCTTGAAACAACAGGGGAATTTTCGGTAAAATCCGTTTACCGCTCCTTGGTGGTTGCTCGGGGTAATGATTCGAATATTTTGAGGCCAGCCATGTGGAAGGAGTTATGGGGTCTGAAAATCCACGAGAGATTTAAGCTGTTGCTGTGGAAAGTTTTGTGGGATATTCTTCCTACAAAGTGCAAGATAGCAGAACGGGTTGCTGGTGGACATCTTGTGGAGGAGGAGCTGTAGTGTACTCTATGTGGGGAAGGTTTGGAAAATCTTCATCATATGTTATTTTCTTGTCCCTATAGTCGTACAATATGGAGTGAATCAAAGTGGTAGATCAATATCATAGCCTTTGGACGTGAGTCTGTTGGGGATTGGATCCAACATATTCTACACCCACACCAAAGGATAGGGATACCATTGGATGAGCAACATTTGTTTCAACTCTTTGCTGTGAATGCCATTGATTTATTATGGTGCTATCGAAACCGTGTGCTTCATGAGAACAAAAGATGGGAGATTGACGAGGTGGCAGCTAGGGTGAGAAGGTTGAGTTTGGAACATAGCCAAGCTTGGGTTTGGAAGTTGGCTCCTCCACTTGTTCCCAAGAAATGGAAGCCTCCACCAGCAGATGTGATAAAAATAAATGTGGACGTTGCTATCAGATCTGAGTTTGCGGTTGTGGCAGCTATCCTTCGTTATTCACTAGGAAATCTGTGCGGCTTCAAAACAGCGAGGCTTGGGGTAGTTGAGCCTGTGGTAGGTAAGGCTGAAGCTGCACTTTTGGGGGTACATCTTGCTCTTCAACAAAGTTATCCGAATATTATACTTGAAAGCGACTCGGAAATTATTGTTTCTGCTATTAAACAACATCTCCGAGTAACACCCTGGAAAATCCAGCCCCTTGTGTTGAATATTCATAACTCTTTTAGACAGTTTCAGCAGTGGGATTGTCGTCATATTCGTCGTGGTGCTAATAAAGCAGTGCACCAGTTAGCTCGTTGGGCCGCCACTAAGTTGCTCTCAAGTGACAATTCTTGTAGTATTGAGCATTTTTCTATTTTATAATGGTTTTACGAGGGGTTTGATCCCCCTAACATTTTGTTGTGTTTGGTTTGAATAAGAGTTATGGTTCTGATTTAAAAAAAAAAAAAAAAGTAAGAGGTGTGCTTTAAGTACCTGACACCGAAGCTAAAAACAAAACAAAAGGCAAATTTATGTGAGTCCAGAGAGTGCCAATTTCACTGCCTAAAAGACTGAAAGATTTGTTTAAATTTTTTATATAGCAATAATTATTAAAAAATACAGATTAATATAAATACAAGATTGGTCAATTTATTTTTCACAAGTTAATTGAGTATAGTTTATGTAATTAACAAGAATAATAGGACTTTAACAATGATTAACTAAGTACTAACTAATATGTGTTGGCTAAGATGTACAATAGTCTAATCATCAAATTTATTTTGTACAATACAATAAAAAGATCGAACTCGAGCTCGATCTCCTCATACTCGACAAAGAATTAAATGAACGATAAGGGCAAGAAAAAATTCCGACCAAAATCGGAATTCTAGGTCACGTAATTCCGATTCTATAAAATCAAAATGTATTTTTCAGAATCGAAAATTCCAACAAAATTAGCAAAATTTTCAATTCTTATTTTTTTAATTATTTAAAAAAAATAGCTTAAAACCTTATAAATTTTAATTAAGATTTTAGGTGAAAGTTTATTTTATTTTAGATAGAGTTTAAAACATTACAATTTTAAAATAGGGCTCTCTACTTTTTTTGATACCCATAATTTTTTAATGTTGTAATTTTATTTTAGATGAATATTTATTTTAGATTTTGGATGAATATTTATTTTACATGTTATTTATTGTTAATTTATAATGTATAACAAAAAAATTTGTACAAAATTTCAACCCAAAATGCGTAATGGGCTTATTAAGACCCAAAAACATCTAACCAAAAAAGCTCAAATAATGAAACCGGAATTTCAGTTTTCAATTCCAAAAATTTCGATTATGTTCTAATTTCATTCTGGCACAATACTAGAATAGAACTAGAATCAAATATTTGATTCCAGTGAGTATTAGAATTGGAATCGGAATAGATCATTCCAATTCCATCCATTTCGATACTCACCTTAATGAACGAATTAAATTCTGAAGAGGGACGAACCATATGCAGCACAAAAACAAATTAAGCCCGACAAAAGCCATGATCTAGCAACTAGCATAACTTCATGAACGCAAAATCCACGAAGCAAACAAACTTAAGGAAGATTCAGAATCAAGGAGCCATTGATGTAAAGGATTTCAATTCTTGGATACATTGTAAGCATCTAAACGTGCAGGCTGAAAAGACTATACCACCACAAGAAATGAAATATCAACCCACCAACCAACTACCTAATACAAACCACCACTCATGTCCATTGAGGTCTACTTCAAAGTTTGTCTTAGGAGACACTACTAAAGCGAGAATGGAGAAACACCACCACCACCACATTCATCAGAATGAAACCAGAGACTTATTAGGATGGCTTGAAGATTGCAACTGCGAAAGAGCAGTGTCACCTCTCTCGTCATCATCGAAAGCTATGGGTTTTCCATAAATATCCTTCCTGTAAATCAAATTACCATATAATCAGAATTCCAAGAAGCAAATTTCAAATTAAAACCATTTAGCTTCTGAACTTTTAAAATCAAGAAAATCATAAGAGCGTAGATGAAAGCTATGACAACTGTTGATCTCTCAATACATAAATTAACAGTACACCATTTTGGCCTAATATAATAACTACAAAATATTCTCTCTCTCCTCGTCAAATCATTCTTTTTTACTACTAAACATATAAATAATTCATTCAAATCATCTTTCTTCACTTTTTTTACCAACTTCAATATCCCAAATTTTAACCACTCCAAAAATTTTAATACTCAAACACAATCTCATCTCCTCGATCCTTCCCCTTTTACTTTTAGTGGTTACTAATAACATCAGCTCACAATGGAGTGGGAATGGGAATGTGTATGCCATATGGTATCTTCAGCCAAACTCTTGACTTGAGTTGAGATATTTATATCTTACAAGTGGAAGGACAACATGAACTAACTGGCTCTGCAGACAATTTACTCTTCGCAGGGGGAAACTTTCCAATAGCTTATCATAAACTATAACATACAGTAAATGGATATGGGAATTTGGCTCCCGAGCGATACCCAAAGGTTACCAACAATACAGTTTGGAATCACATCCATGCATAAGACAGCAAAGAAGGAAGCCGGCATACCCTTGAGAGATAGAACTCTCTTCAGACAGAGCCTTCTCTAACCTCTCCTCAAATGGCGTGGCATGCCAACTCACTTTCTGATCCTGCAAAAACATACCAGCATTTCTTAATGACAATTTTAATGTTGAAGACAGCAAGCAGAAAAGAAAGCAACCATAATAAACTACCTCCTTGTATTTATTTGTCGAATTTGGTATTCCATTTCCATCCCACCACTTTGGTGAAATATGAGAAGGCTCATCATAATTCCAGTGAGCAGCGACAATCCCAATTATAGGCCTGTCCCCAGGAATTCTACCAAAACGAGCCTCTTGCGTAGAAACCAAGTCATAATTTTTAGTATTCACATCCTGAATACCAGGCTGTGGCTTCAGCCAAGCAGACAGGCTTGCTTCCACCTTCATCTCTTTCCCAGGCAGGATTTCTTTTATCCCCCCTTCTGAACTAGGGGTTGCAGTTTCTGCAAAGTCAAGAGATTCTCTTAGCTCACTAGAAAGTTGATGAGAGTTAGAATCTTCTTCCTTCAATACATTCCACTGAGAGTCACTATCAACTGGGTTCAGAACTGAATTCACATACTGGGACCTGATTCGAGTGATTCCATGTGGTAAATTTTCTAAGTTTGTGGGGAAAACAGTTCCAGGTGTTTGCATCTCATCAGATAGCTTAAGTGGGGTTGGATAGGGTGAAGGCTTTGACACACTCCGGTCACCTGTTGCTTCATATTTTTGTGGATTTTGGCTGACATTTTCTGGTGAACTTCTTGAGCAAGACACATTCAAATCACAGTCAAAACGGACAGACTTGTTCCTGAACTTAACATCCGTGGCTGAAACCAAAGGTGAATCTGATGTTAGGATATTCTCAGTCTCATTACCATGAACCCTGAGACCTGTACTATAACACCCTGTTCCGCTGCCTTCAATGGAGCTGAAAGAGGTCCGTCCAGTATTCTCTATGCTGGAAATACAGCTGGAACAAATAGACGAGATCGGACAAATGTTAGATATGGATCTTGATGAAGTGGATGAGCATTACCCCTAGTAATTAGTCTCCAGTTTTCACACATACGTTATGTAGACCCATACAAAAAGGTTTAGAAGATTAAGCTGTTGTCACTAGCTAAAGAACCCTTTCCTAACATTTAAACTGATTTTTGTTTATGAAACCCTTTCGAAGTCAAAAAGGCAGACAGCCACGGTCCATTTCTTAGCCTAGAGGTAGCAGTCAGGCTTGATTTATGGTATAGAAGATTCTATTCCCATGTCGGATGTTGTCAGTGAGAAATTACAAGTATGTCAACAGGTAACAGAAACTTTCATTATAATTATATGTACAACCTGCTAGGTGTTCGCTCTTGTGAAACTGATCCCTTTCCCCACTCTCCACAAAGTTTGACAGGAGTTGGGGGCTGATCGAGTTGGTTTTCTAACTGAAGCTTCTTGATGGATGTGTTGGGGAGCCATGAATGGAACTTCCGAGGCCCGGAATCACCATCATAGGGTGGTGAACTTTTCAACTTCTCAGTTGCTTTCCTAATTTCAGAAGGGGTCTCCACTAAGGTGCCACAAGCTTTTAGAAACTTGGCCTGCACGATAATTTTTGTACAATCAAATAGGAAACTGTCAACCGGCAACAACAATTTTGAGTAGAGAAGGCCTCTTCATCAAAGTAACCAGCTCCATCCTATTTAAAAAGAATCAGGATAATTCTAGTATTTTGAGGATGAGGAAGAAGTGACAACAAAAGTTTAGGATTTGGTACAAGGTGACGGAAAATAATCCAACCAAAAAGAAGATGGCATCCGTTGTGATACATTATACAACCAAAACAAGCAAGAATTAACTACAGACTACAAGCAGTTATAGTTCTGATTACAGGTCCCATACCACATGTAAATTCGAAATCAAAGATACTCATAAGTTCTACCCATAAAATTATACACAGAGCAGAAAGGCATGCTATTAAGAATGAAGAAAAAAGCCGAATACAAGCAATCTATAACGAATGATCAGGCTTCCATGTGAATTTCAGGAAATGGTTAGCATTTCTATGGATATAAATTACTTCCCTATTCAAAAGTGCTTAAACAGTAACTGTAATGCAATGCAAAGATGTGAATAAGCTGGCAACAAGCATGCTTTATGTGTAGTCCGTTTATGTTCAATTTAAAGTGAACACCTTGTTTTCATAATGCCTCTTACCGAATCAGATTTACGACAGAAATATAAAAAGCACCTTCTCATGTAAACAATTATTGAAACTTTAAAAAAGAAAATTTAATCTCAATACCGCTATACCTCATCATTGAGTCCTTTGTGACGTTGTGGAGATCCAAGATTAGGAGTTTGCTTATCGTTACACGGAGAATCTTCATTCTCGATTGAGAATTTAAAGAAATTTCATTAGATCACAACAAATTCACGGCATCGGATACAAAAAAGCAGGTAATGTGCTTAAAGCAGAGTACATGACAAAAAGTGAAAATTGAACAGGGAAACTTATACCTTCAGATAGAAAAAGAGAAGACAAACGATGTTGAGATATCACAACTTCCTGATCATTATACACAAAGAAGAAAGTGAGGCACAAATGTCACTCCACAAGTCGTCTGATGGTCACTGAGAAAATGTACTTTCTTAATTCCGTTTAGCTTTTCGTTTCCAAGAAACTGAAAAAATCTTTAAGCATGCGACACGAAGAAACTCATTTGTTTTCCTTTCCCGTGCATTTCTCAGCTGCTAAACTATATAAATTCCGAAATAGGCAAAAAAAAAACTTATAAATTAATCTCACCAATCCAACATTCTGCCTCATTATTGAGATTTGAACGCAAAAGATCAAAAAAGAAATGATGAAATTTCAACCGCCACTTCTAAAAATAATTTGCTCCTGGGGAGACAAATATGTTACCCTATATTTGTTTGATTCGCAATTAACCAGAGGGCTCAAGACCTCCTTTTCTTTTCGCCTCCCTGAAGTTTCTCTTCAAAAAGACGGTAAAGAAATGCTGAAAAAGTTGTGTGCTTATCGCATCTTTTCTTTTGTCTTGTGGTGACCAGACCAAACACAGAGAGAGAGAGAGAGAGAGAGAGAGAGAGATGGAATCGCACGGTTGGCTTGGAGGCAGTAGCAGAACCAGAGACGAAGTGGGAAGGAGGGCGACGGCCGTCGTCTCTGATCCTGAAGCAAGCGAAGAAGCAACCCATAGCTCTGGAAACTGATCTGTCAAGAAAACGCAACGACGATCTGCAGAGGAACCCTAGATCACGCTTCAACGACGACCATCTCATGGATTATGATCAGCCTTTAGCTTCTGGATTGTTGGTATTATTTTCCGATCTTTTTTTTCTTTATTTCTTTGGGCGTAAAATAATCGAGGATACTGTGCTTTATATTTCTGCTCGTATGGGTACTGGGAGACAGAGAGTGAGAGAGTTGTTGAGTCAGATTTTGAAATTTGAACTATGATAGCGAGGGAAAGGTACGCCTTGCGAATAAGTTCTGGGGAGTGCGGTGGTAGCAAATGGAGGTGGCATGCGCTGTTTGCTTGACGCGTGGATACAGAAAATTGGTCCATTAAACGCCCGAATCCACCCTTATGGCACATAATTCAATTTTAAAAACCGAAAAAAGCATGATTAGTATGGCCAGCGGGGCTGGTTTGAGCATCCAAAGGATCTTCTTACTCAAATTGGTCATAAAGATCGTGGCAACAAATTTTTGTCATTATCTAAGAAAAATAATGTTTAATTACTATGATAGTCCATTTGATATTTATTGATGACAAATTAGTCTTTAGATTATAACTTTGAATAAGCCGGCATATATAGTCTATATATATATAGTTCATCTCATTCATCAAAAATTAACCAATTAAAGAAAGATTGATATAGAGTCGAGGTCAGGATGTTTGTTGTTAGAATCGAATAGCCTATCCTATAATTTATTCCTGTTCTATATATCTAAAAAATAGATTACAAGGACCAATATATTTAAAATTATACTCAAGAAACTGATTTGTTAAAAATCAATACTACAAAATTATATCCATAATTAAGTCGGAAAAATTAGGAAAAATACTGGATGTGCCTATTATTGATCCGGCCCTTACTTTTGAATTTTCAACTAATTTTAATTATTTTGTTTTGAGTTTTCTCAATTTAACGTATCCTTCTAAATCCAGCCTTAGTTTTTAAGGGGACACGTGTCACGTGTCAAAATATGTATAATATTAATTTTTTTCTCAATCAATATATATAGTATTACTTAAATAGCTGACATGTGTACAGTATGATCATGTTGGCACTTGAATTATCAAAACAAACAAACAAACGCAAATTAACAAATGTATTAAGGGCAATAGAAAATATTCGACTGACCCCTCCTCTGCGGAAATGACCAACTGAGTTATTGGTCTGGTTTTAATTCTTCTTGCCAGAGTGGATTTTCTTTCCCATACCTTCCCTATTAGTGGTTCGTTAGATGCTATGCTCGTACCGCTGATTATTGACATACTATTATCCTAGTTACTGTTACTAAAGGGATTTGTTTTTATATAATAAAAATAATATGTTACCTGACCTTTATATTTTGAATCCGAATGGATTTGACCCAGTTAAAAAATACATTGACTGGGCTGGAAGCCCAATTGCAGACACTTAAACTAACACTTATAACCTAAGTATCACTAAATATAAAAAGAATTGTTAGCAGTGGGTAGGATTTGAAGTCGCTCTCATACATTGACTACAATTCATCCCTGATAGTTTGTTCTTCAAATCACTGGGCTATAGCTCGTAAGAATAACTAAAAGAATTTTTTTGGTCCCCAAGAACCTAGAAAATATGAACATCATAAAATAGTACAACCATATGGACATATAAAGACTAGAAAATGATAATAAATAGGAAAAACTTTCACTTGTTCCTCGAAAACTATGGTGTTAATGTCAATTTGAAGTTCAAATTATCAATTTCATCATAATGCGCCCTCAAATAATCACAATTCAGCAATGTGCATCATTTGATAGGATCTGACTATCAAAATTGTGCTACATAGCTTATTAGCATGATATCTTATGAGAGTAAAATGGTCATTTTGAAGGTCAACAAATCAATTTTCGTTCAAATTGATAAAAATATTTGACATCTAGTGCAAAAGCGTCTAAATCGGCAGTTGATGAGTACAATATGAGAAAAATAATAGTTTGAGGTGTAAAATATTAGGATCTCTGTAATTAGAAAGGACATAGTGTATTTTATACTGTTAGATGTATGCCCTCAAAACCAATCATTTTGAATAATTATGAGATAATTATTGTTGTTGATTAATCACTTGTATATTATTTTGCGTACATTTTGCAATGACACAAGATATTATATTTTGTAATGACATAAGATGTCATATTATTGAGCAACACTGTAGAAAAATCAGGTCAATGATTAATGAATCGGAGGCGGGGAGTACGACTTTTCGGATTATTGTTGACTCACTTTGTTCTAAGCCGAGATGCATGATAATGTACAAAAAGGTCTACACTCGTTATGCCTTTATAAGAAAGAATGATGGACTTCGTCATTGAAGTAGTGACCTTAAGCAAACGAGTGGTGCAATGTAAAGTACATGCACTGAACCGGCTTTTGAAAATGATCACTAATGTAGAGAATGATATTCAACACAATTAGCTTATGTTGTCTTTACACTTGAGAGAGTTATACAGGTTTGCTTGTTACATGTTTGTGCTTTGACTGAGCCATTTGGTGATGATAATCGCAAATCAAATATTCCAGATAATGTTAGGCCTTGTGCATAATAAGTGAATTTGTATAATTGCTCAATATGGAATCCACCAGTCTCTTGATGAGGCAGTATATTCATTATGTCTGTATGTTGTTGGACTCAAATAAAAATGTTGCGCAGCGAGATTTTGTGAAAAGTATTTTTACGATTTTATTTTTTGCAATTTTTTGGAAGTTCAACTGGGTATAGGCTAAAAATTAAAAATTATATGAGCTAGGACTTAATCGTGATATTATTCCGGTCCTATTAGCTCATGTGGAATATAGTATGGTGGAAGGATAAATAAGTATATAATTGTTAGCAAAAGGGATTTCACAAAAACAATCTCATTATCTTGGGGGTCAATTGTGATATGTTAATAGACATGATCACAATTTGTAGAAAGTCCATAAATTCAGATTACAGAATATAAAGGGCTTTAATGAAAAAGAATTTTCCATGATGATCCTACAGCCGATATTTGAGGTCCCTAAAGATCCCACGCATAAGCACAATTGAGTTCTGAGCCAGCTATTATAAATAGCTCAGAAGTTCATTTGAGAATGAATGAGAATTCATTTTTGCGAGACTCTCTCTCTAGAAAATCTCTCTCAACAAACTGTGTGCGTGGATCTGAATGAGGCAGAATGCTTGGGCTACTTTTGTAATTCCTAGGATTAAGGCAACCCAATAGGAGGGTAAATTAAGTTTCAAAACTTTTTCGAAACTCACCCTTAGAAAGTGTTTGCTAGCTACAAGTCTCACAAAGAGAAACGATTGCAATAAAAGATTGAACACAAGAATATATATTGCAACTCAAGTATGGAAATAAAATTTAGAACAAGAAACTAGTAGCACAATATAAGGAGATAAGGGAAGAGAAGCAAACACAAAGTTTTTAGGTGGTTCGGCAAACCCGCCTACATCCACCCCTCAAGCTCCTTTACCGAGCCTTGAGGTTTCTCCACTATGCTCCCTTCAACCAAGGGAAATGTTTCCTTACACTTGAGCTTGAGAAACACCTCTTCAAGCCTCAAGAACGAATTTGAAAACAAATCTCTCCAAACTCCGTTTTTTTATGAATAACCCTTACTAAAAGGAAACAAGAGAATCACTCTCTTAGAAGTGTATAAGGATGAATGAAAATTACCCACTAAAACTCTCTTGATGGAGTAGATGTTACAATGAGAAATTTCTATCTCTTAGACTTCACAAAATAACAAGGATGTGAAAGTGATGATTATTTGTGAATGATGTTAGAAGAAGGATTCAAAAGTTTTTTTTATCACTCTTAGCTTTGATAAAATAATTTTGGTCGTTCAGGAATTTTTAAAAGGCTTAAGGATGGCTTTATATAGGCCTCATAAGAAAAATAGCCGTTGGGAGTTGATCTGTCAAAAATTCACTATGAGTCGGTCGACCGCTACATGAACCGGTCGACCGCTTCAAGTTTCCGTTAAACTCAACGGTCATAATATCATAATAGAGCGGCTATATATTTAAAACAACCGGTCAACTGCTACACCAAGTGGTCGAAGACCGGTCGACCACTTCATCAGCCGGTCGACCTCCTAAACTTAAGCACATGATCTAGTTGATTTTAAAATATGATTTTGACCAACTTAAAATACCCAATTTTAAACACCAACTTCCCATAAGTATACAAAAAGGTTTAAGAGTTTAATTGAAATAATTTGAAGCCATTAAAACATTTTTAATCTTCAAAACAAGTGGTAAAACATTTATGCAAGTTTTGAAGAAATATGAAAGTGTGTGGTTCAAATCATTGTTAAAGATGAAGTCTAGAGTTACAAAAGTTACCCTAGCAACTTGAGTCTTCACTTTAAGAGTACTTTCATTGAAGGAGATGTTGCTTGATCGCTCCGTGCTCATTTTGGATCTTTTTTGATTCACATACCAATTCATTCTATTGTTATCATCAAAACATTGATTGTGACTAAAAGCCAACAGCTTTGATTCAACGATCTTTTCCCTTGAAATCTCGTGTGTTCAACATATACTTCAAAAAAATTGTAGTTATCATTCCACAAAAATTTGTGGATGTGCCACCTCATAAGATTTGTCAATATACCACCTCAAAGTAAAGCGTTGAAAACTAACCACTCACGCTAAAGTGATGCAGAATACTGTTCGTCCTATTTAGAACTTAGTTTATTGTTCGTCTTAGGTTCCGCTTGTTTAGAGTAAATTTTTTTTCATCGAAACATTTTCAATAAAAAAAAAAAACTTCTTTTCAGTGTTTGATTATTTTTTTAAAAAATATTTTGTAATATTTTACATGCTTAATGATATATGTATTTGCATAAAAAAATAATTAATACGTGCTATTGATTAAATTATTAGGTTCCACAAGAAATAAAATCTCATCCATCAAAACTAATTGTACACAATATAAAACGATCTTATGCACCCTTCAAATTCAAAAAATTCCTCAATCAAAGACTCATATGGGATCTGTAGTCGACATTTTGTTTGACTTTGACTTTCTGCATTTATGAAGTTTGATTTTGACTTTTCTAGGTTTGATCTTTTCAACATGCAGTGACACATTAAGTGGTGTAGTCAACTATTTTATCGTAAAGTCACACCGATTTTTACCATTATAGCCTTCTAACTTTTGGATTAATTTGAGCTTAAAGAGCTATGTTCAATGTAAACATATACTCAAATTAATATTGATAAATCAATAAAATAGCGTCAGAAGCGTAATTTATTAAAATCAAGAATGATAGAGATTAATTCCATAAAAAAAGAACTTTTAGAAGTATCATGATCATGAATCAACTCCACAAACTCATATTTTTCTACAACCCCAAAATCACCAACTATATCAACTTTGTAGTTCTAACATCATGTCTCAAAAAAGCTTGTCTTATATCAGTTTGAGAGTTTTTCCTTTTGTACATTATGCATGAGTTCAAATGTTTCTTCAACCTCGAAATCTCATTATGCCTATGATGACACCCAAATGAATTAGCACAATAGTTACACTTACATCGAGGCCTTTTCGGATTAACAATGGGCAATCTCGTGTAGTGATTCCTTACGTCAGATGGATTAGTAATATTCCTTCTCTTAGAAAGAGGAGGATGACCACTAGCAGTTCCCGCACTCTCTAGTGCCACATGGGCTAGTGTAGATGTGTCAGCACGACATGATGCTTATGATGGTGGAATCTGAGGTGTAGACTCTATCGGAGTATCTCAAGGGCTAGGAGTAGAAGAAGAGATTGGTCTGCTCCCAAGCGTAGAGAGTGGTGTAGACCCTGGAGTAGTGTCCACATCCATCGAAATTTGAGAAATAAAGTTTTATATAATTAACTAATGCATAATCCAAATAATCAAACTAATATAACCAAATAATCAAAGATTCACAAACTAACCAAACATATCAAATAATCAAACTATTCAACATAATCAAATATATTCGACATAATCCAACATATTCAAACATGATCCAACTCTTCAACATAATCCACAAATCCAAATATTCAACATAATCTAACGTTTTTAGCACACATAGTAGCAATGTTTTCTCAAGAGACAAACTTCGAAAATTAAACATGATTCAAACATAGATGATATAGATTTTAAAGAGTTCGGGGGCCAAAGCTTCAAAGACCACCACGATGACAGAGGACAAAGTGGAGGGTGGACAACCCCTCTAAATGTTGTAGTCAGCAAGGATGCGGCCGTCCTCCTACTGTTTCTCGGTAAAGAGCAGCATTAGCCTTGACGTTGTCGATGGAGACTTGGGCGACGAAGGAGAGGCAACGGGTGACGAAGGAGAGGCAACGGGAGGCAACGGTTGACGAAGGAGAGGCAACGGGTGACGAAGGAGAGGCGATTGGCTGGGCCTAGGAGAGAGAGAGAGAGAGAGACGGGCGGGAGGAGAGAAAAAAGGCGTTTTAAGTTTTTTTTTTTCTTTAAAAAAAAACATCTGGTTACTGCTGGGGGGCACCACTAAATGGGAAAAATGGACATAAGTACCAATACTAATAACCGGTAAATAAGATAATATTCAATCGGAACCAAACGAGGGAAAGTAGGATAAATCAAGGCATCTTGGCTGAAAAATAAGAGCAACGCAAGATAAATCAAGACCAAAGTAACAAAAATGCGAATGAGGTTTTCCTAAAATGACAAGATACCCAAAGTTGTGTGTTTCTTATTTTTTGACTGTTAAAATTTCTCGTCAAAATTTTGTTTTCAACTTTTTTACTATGTCAATTTTCATTACCCATATAGCTACAGCTCAACATTTCACGCGAGGTAATAAAATTTTAACATTGTTTGACTCAACTGTTTTCAGAGGGTTTTCAATAATTGTTTCCAAATATATTTTTGAAGACGAGAGTGAGAGAGGTGTGGTCCCATCTCCGAATTGCAGGAGTATCTCCGGTCTCATTTTTGGAGGTCAAAAATTAATTTTCATTTGGCATCAGTGGAAGACCTTATTTAATTCCTTCATAATTTGTTGCCTAGAAAATAGGCGAATGTCGGCGAATGCCAGGGGACAGCCCAGGGGGGTTGGTCGGGTCCCGTGGGATAGTGCAAGGGGAATCCTATTTTGAGTAATAGCTCCACATGTACGGCATTTCAACAGGGGTCCCTAATTTGCTACTTTTCAACGGAGAAAGTTAGTTCCAGCAAAGTAGTTAGGAGCAGACTCCAGTGGACGAATGTGTTTCTACAAATACCCAAAATCCCTCGTGCTTCTTCGATTCTCTTTGAAACAGTCTGATATTTCTTCGTTACCTTTTAATTACTCGTTATTTCAATCTGTCTTATCTGCAATATGCTATTGCAATTGTGGGTGCTGGAAAAATTATTATGTGCATTAAATTTTTATTATATAAAATAATGTTAAAAAAATATGATAAGTTTAGGAGAAAATACATTTTTTATTTTTAGTTTACAACACATTGCACCTTAATTTATCAGTTTTGACATATTGCACTTTCAATTAGTAATGTTAGACATTTTTTATCCTAAATTACTCATTTTGACATATTGCACCATTCAACTACAAATGTTATATACTTTATACCCTTCTCCCGATAATAATACTTTCAAAATTTAATGAATGGAGAATAATATTTTCAATATATTCAAAGTGGGTCAAGGGCATTATCGTCATTTTAATCTAAAATTTTGATAAAGTGTGCAAAGTATCTAAGATTGGTATTTAAAGGTGTAATGTCTCAAATACACTAGTTTAGGGTGCAAAGTATAAAACTTACAGTAGTTTGTGAGTAAAAAATATATTTTCTCTATAATTTAATTACTTATATATATATATATATATATATTTGGCTGTCAAGAGTTTAAAAATTTGATTTGAGCAATTTTTTAATATTTATTTTAATATCAAAAAATAATTTAATGAATAGAGAGATGATTTTATAATTATTTTATTAAACTAAATCAGACAAAATATTTGACCATTTTAAAATGGGTAAATATTTGGCAGCTAAACAAATATTTTAAGGCAAAAACCCATTTCAAGTGTATTTCACCGAGAAAAGTTAACGAAAATGATTCCATGAGGTTATCAACCACCAACGTTACTGGTTTTCTCGTCTTACTGGTCCGAACTCCAAATTCCAAACAGCCGTCTTTCGGTCAGGCCAGCGCAGGTCTCACTCACGTAATTCGTAAAGCCCCGGCGGCTAAAAGCCTTTTGCTCTTGTGGTGGCTTCCCCCCCCACAACTTAAGATCACCAGTACGGCATTACCCAAAACAAACAAAAGTAATACCATAATAAAGTGGCCGCCTGGGATGGGAGGGGAAAACAAATTCACGTAATAAAGTGGGCGGCCAGACCAACCACAATTCATTTTCAGTTCCCCCACGCAATTTTCGCCACGTAGGACTTTGCTCGTGACTCCTGCTCGTTTTCCATTCTGCTCAAAGTCCATAAGCCCGTAAAATAAGTGAAACCCATTAATCTGGTCCTTCGTCTTGCTTCAATCTCCTTCGAAAACCCATCTGTCGGCTCTGGTTTGTGCTCTCAGCATTTAGTTGTTTTTTTGTTTTCTTTTTCTGTCTTGATTAAGTGTTTCCGCGGTTCCATCGGTAAAAGTTTGATGCTTCTTTGTTGTATGAGTGGATTCATGCTGATCATGGCTCGATATGAGCTTTTCAGGGGTAGTTGTTTTGTTACTGTTGATTCTGGTTTGTTTGTGAATATCTTTTTACGGGTCAGATTTTTGTTATCTTGGGGTTCAATTAAGTGTTACGTAGAATTTCTTTCTCCTTTTTTGATATTCAAGTGGTTTATATAATGGGTGCTTAATTTGTCGTCTCGCATATCTGGCGTCTTTCTACAATTTAATCTGTTTCTTTTTGTTCCCGTGGTCTCTCGTCTCGAATTCACTTCCCTGGAGGGTTCACTTTTTATAATCACGCTCAAGATTAGCGCTCATGGATCTCAAATTTCCTACTTCAAGTCATTTTCTATACTTTCTTTCTAAAGATTTATTTTACTCTTCTAGCTATTATTCTATGGCAGCTTCAACTAATATTTTCTGTACATCGGTTTTCGTGAATGTATTTAGATTTTTTTTTTATAAGATATGAAATGCTACTACTGTGCTCTCATAATAGGATGAAAACTTATAGTGGCCGTGCAATCTGCAGAAGTGGTTTTGACTGGATGTACTACCCTTTGAGATTGCTTTCTGGTTAAGCAAAAGAGAAAGGAAGAAGTGCAGGAAAAGCAAAAAGAGAGCCCCTTTTCAGATTTTCATGTATTTCTTTTCTTTCCCTTGCTTTTTCAAGCAAGGTCACCATTTAGGAGTTTTTCTAAATCCCCTCCTTATGGTCTCCATAGAATTCCCTATTTGTTGTACAATAAGCAAAGCAAACTTCAATGGTTTGAGATTTGAGTAATGCATTGAGCGAAACAGTAGAAATTGCACTTGTCCGCCCAGTCTTCAATTCATAGATTCTATTCTTTGGTGGGAAAAATACAGCCTCGAGCTATGACAGCCAATCCATATGAGAGCTAAGCTCCTCTCTTGGATTAGGGAAGAGGCTCATAAAAATGATGGCTAATGATCATCATTGAGGCTAGACCAGGTGACATACTCCAAATAAGTGGCCGATCCCAAGTGCTTAGGAAGATTGGATTTTGATTCTGATTCAGTTGAAGTTGCGGGCCTTACTAATACATTCTTTTGTTCCGTACTTTTCACATTCTAATAATTTTTACCCATTGAATTCTTTTTCATTGTGATATGAACAAATTTTGCTATGATAGAAATTTTTCCATGAAGTATTATGTATCATTTTTTGTTATTATTGTAGAATGCTTTTGTTCTGTATCATTTTTAAGCTTTTTCTAGTAACCTTAGAATTTTGGATGTTTAGCCTATGTAAAGGGCATATGGTGAACCTTATTTCAAGAATCGAGGTAATTGGGTTCCATAATAGCTTGAGAGGTAGTTTTCTTTGTTTTCCAACTGTTGATTGTTTTTTAGAATCAAGCCGTATTGATGTCTTCAATCTTGGTATTTTAGGAAGTTTCATCAGGTTGTTTTTGCCCTTCAGTTCTTATGTACAAGTAAACGGATGAAGAGCGAACTTCTTATTGTTCCTGCATATTCTATCAGTCCTACCTTGCCTTCCTACATCAGTTTGAGTCTGCTACACGTGTTCCATGGAGAGAAAAGTTGGAGGTTTCTGTAAGATTAAAGTTACTGCTTTGAGGAGGCTCTGAATTTATTATGAAGTTAGGGGGCGGTATGGAGCTGTTTCCTTTAGAATGGCTTTTCTTCTGATCCATTTAATCCTTCAACGAGTGACCTTTCATTGTGGGGTTCGCACTAGCTTAGCTGTTAAAATCGTTAACTGGCCTTCAGAGGACAATTTATAAGGCGGAAAATTGAAGCCCGTTAAATTTGCTCTCTTTTTTTTGTTGTGCATTAGTATTAGAGTTTTGGCAGATATTGCTTTTCTGTCTTCCTCTTTTCCTGGATTGTTTATTGATCTTTGTTCTCGCCCCCTTTCTTCCCTACTTTCTGGTATCTTTTGATTCAAATATTGAATGTGGACGCCCTGCAGTTTAAGAGGTTTTGACTTTTAGGGGCTATGCAATCTTCCAGGCTATTATGTAGGAAATAGTTTCTTTCAAATTTACTAGGCTTCTTCCATTTAATTAACTTATAAATGGGACTTAAGTTAGCTTGGAGAAACTTCTGATAATCTTTTGCTTCAATTTCTATTTTTTGCTTTATGGGTAAAACAAGCTTCAGTGTCAAAGGCATATGAGTTTCTTCTAAATTGTTCCTTGTAGCTTTTTGGCTTTGTAGGTTTGTCGGTCATTGTTGCCTCCATGTACACACAAATCTTCTTGACTGATGAGTGGGAATAATGGAGGATCTAGGTGATGGAAATTTTGTTTCTTCTTTTTTCTTGGGCCTAGTAAATAAACAAACCTGAAGAAAGTACCAAGGTACTGCGTAGGTACAAGCAAATATGAACCAATTGCAAACAGCAGACACTTGGCTTGGTGAAAGATCTCAGGCTGTTCTTAAAGCAGTCATAGGAATTCTTCAGTAGCTGCATGGTTGTTGAGCTTGAACTTACCCTTTCATATGCTTAGATGTCAAACTTTTGTCTTTGACATGCTCGCCTATTACTTGAATTAAAACTTATGCACTCCTGCAAGCTTCTCCATGAAATGTTGGATTATATCTCTTCCACATATTGGTTGTATGGGCTGAACAAGCTGATCACCACAAAATGACATAATGACTCATTCTTTTCAAATTTGGTGTAGCACATTGAAACTCCTTATGTGAGGTTTCAACTTGTCTGCATATCAATCCCTGGTGTAGAAGTTTCATTTCCTACTCACTTAGAGAGATCACTCATCAACTGAAAGCCCTCTATTCTCCCATACTCGAGTACACTTTCAATGAGGCCCCCATCTACTTTGTCCTAATTTAGTTGACAACCTGTTTTTGGTTGTAAGCCCCACAGTAAAACTATGCCTTGAAATGACTTTGGAGAACCAGACAATGAGCTATGCCTTACTTTGGAGGACCATTCTATGACCATCTCTCTGCTTGGAATTTAAGATTGGGCTTAAGGTCAGGGCCTGCAGTAGTTCTGTGCTAAGTAATATTCCTCCACTGTGAAGAGCATTCACTTGGTTTCTGTACAATCCCGGAACTTATACCTTTAAGTGAATTTTATCTGCAGTAACTTTTCATGACCAGCTTGACAGAATAAGATCATATGTCTCCTTGTTAGGCGAGAAACAAATGGCCCAACTAACCTTCGGTCAAATGCTTTGTTATCTGACAAGATGGAAGTTTATTTATGTCTTAAGGCTGGAGAATTATGATTTGATCACTGATAGTAGGTGCTTTAAATAGCAAAGACCAAATCTGGTAGAGAGAGAACCTATTGATAACAAGTATAGAAAATATTTACAAGCCCAGTCAAAAAATATTGGGAAGGCATACATACTGGTCTTGCCATGCTATTGTCAGATACATGGTCTAACTAATAGCCTAAATGGTTCAGACTGCACTATAATGGTGCAACCATGTCTGACCCTCCTGGCCCTTGTGGACCCCAAATAATAAATCTGATCTTCATCAAGGCCTCTGTGTGGTCAGAGGATCATTAACAGTTGAAGGTCCAGGTTGTCAATGTAGGAATGTATGGACTAAGCTAAACAGAGTTAAAATGGTCCAGTTGTAGGAGTGCGGCAGACAATATCTCATTACAACAGAGTTAAACTAAGTTTCTTTTGATGTGGGGTGTATGGACTCTAATTTTTTAAACTTTAGTTTCAAAATGTCTACTAAAGAAGCAACCCACCATTTTGTGTAGCGCAGTGATTCTATAAAAATTTAATACGATGACCATGTTCTGCTCACTTGTGAAAAGGTTTGTGATTGGGGGCTCTTAACTGATCAGATTTTCTCTTGCAACATTTTATGTGAATAAAACTCCAAAATTTTCTTGGAATTCTAAAAACTTTGGCAAAGAAACCAATCTAGGATGGTATATTTTCATTCTCATCGTAACATAGGCAACTAACAACTGTTGTATGACTTGCACTGATTGTCCTATTTTTACAAATTTGTGTGCTTCTTGCTTGTTGTTGTTGTTGTTAAGTACTCTAGGGCATTGTTTACATTGAGATATTTTATGGATGTAGTTGTTTGGGTTCCAAGGTATTTTTGTAAAGTTTAATAGCATCAATCTAGCATCATGTGGTTTTGGTCATGAAGCTTGTAGCTAGGTTTAAATATTAAAGATTTTACATAGAATTGGGTTTCCTTTGATTCTTTGAGCACTATTTCCCATACAGAGGAGTGTTAACTGATGATGTCCACACTAATATGAGGGTTGTTAATAAATTAAGTTTGCACTACATATATGACTCAGTCAGCCTAGTTGTTTGTAATTTTGGTTTATGAAGGTTAAAGATCTACGTATCATTATGTTTAGGATGTGTATGGTACGACTCAAACCTTGCTTAACAAGACATGATGCACTTTGGGCTTTAGCCGGAAAAATTTTGTTTCTTGGGACATTACATTTAGAAAAGGCATCTTGTTAAGTAAGTCCAAGATCCCTCTTTATGAACACCAAAAACTTCTCTACCTAGGCATTCTACGATCCATTACACTGAGCTGACTAAGTAAATAATGGGGCGTTGATGGGCTACGATGCAACGTGGGCCCTGACAAGAACATTAGAGAGTTGAGTGGGGGAGTTGTAATGCCTGAAATAAGTCCCATGTTGGATGAGTGAATGATGTGAACTTGTGTGTAGTTCTACATTGGTTCCTTACTTGATACAACTGGTTTTATAAGTGATTCCAAGAAACTCCAATTGAAACATTGAGTTACTTTTACTAATACAGCGTATGTGACTAGCGCTTCCTTGATTAACCTATTTGTTTCTCATTAATCAGGACACTAAATGGAATGATCTGGCATACATTTGTAGATATGGAGCATAAGTTTCGTATTCAATAAAATTGATTTCTAAGGTTACGGTGAACTATTTACTTCTCTATCAGTTTTCCTGCTTTTATATATTGAGAAGTTCTGGTACTCCATCTCAATTTCGTCCTAATTCAGTTTATTCTTAAACGGGTTAATAAGATGGGAATTAAATTCTATTCGTAATGTCTAATACATAGTCTTGAACTTGGAATAACACGAGGATCAGGTTAAAAGATCTGCCGTGTGCCTTTTTACTTGAAGGGACTGTGAATGACCCTTCTGGCCTTTATCATTGCCTCCTGCTGAATCTATGTACTGAACTTTGCTCTATTGTTATGTGCCCCTGTTGTGGGCCCAACCAAAATATTTATTGTTTCCTTAAGGTGCATTTGTAGTTCTACAGCAGTACTATGGTTATGTCGTCTTACAGAATATTAGAGTTTAGCAAAAGTAGGAGAAAGAGTCAAATTCTCTTTCCCTTCAACGTCTCTTATATATAGAATAGGAGAATCACATAATAGGCAAAGCGTTAAACACAAAAGATTATTTCCCTCAATACATCAAACTTTCCTTAACACTCCCCCTCAAGTTGGAGCATATATATCATATAGATCCAGCTTGGAACATAGAAACTTCAACCGGCTACCAGACACAGCCTTAGTAAACATATCCGCTAGCTGATCTCCTGTCTTCACAAAGGGTGTGGAGATGTCTCCATTAAGTATTTTGTCCCGAATGAAATGACAATCGACCTCAACAATCACAGAGTTCACTGGACAGCAAGGACAACCATTTGCTAGCTGATCTCCTGTCTTCACAAAGGGTGTGGAGATGTCTCCATTAAGTAACAATCGACCTCAACAATCACAGAGTTCACTGGACAGCAACAACGCCGGCGACAATCAAGCAACCGAAATCAACCCCAACATTCAGAGTTCACTGGACAGCAAGGACAACCATTCGCCGGCGACAAAGAACACGCCGGAAGCAACCGAAATCAACCCCAACATTCAGAGTTCACCGGAAAACAAGAACAACCAGGCGGAAGCCACCAACACCCAAACAGAACGACAAAATAACCAGAACATCAGCAGCCGTTTATCGGATCTGCTGTTCTCCAACCAACAACGATGGGGATGACACGTTGATTGTGGACCACTCGTGCCATCCCCTTCTGCTAATGGGCATCAGCCCTCAGACTATAGTCGAACAAAAAAAAAAAAAATTGGAGAAGAAAAATATTCTAAGCGATAAAGAAGGAAAGGAACGAAAGAGAAGTCAGGAAGGGGGAAGCAGCTTTTACCAAACCCTAGTAACCTTGCTCTGATACCATATTAGGGTTTAGCAAAAGTAGGAGAAAGAGTTAAATTCTCTTTCCCTTCAACGTCTCTTATATATAGAATAGGAGAATCACATAATAGGCAAAGCATTAAACACAAAAGATTATTTCCCTCAATACATCAAACTTTCCTTAACACAGAATAAAACCACATGCATCTCCTGACAGTAGTTTTTGTTAATTCTTGAAGCAAAGGAACAATGTCTGAGAAAACAACTGCTGAGAATTATTTGGACCGCATCGTGGAAACACTTGTTGATACTGCTTCAAAGCAGAAATCTGTGTCATTTTTCGGGGAGGAGAAATCCAATGCTGTCAGTTCTCAGTTCAATCGGCTATTTGGTCGCCAGAAGCCTGTCCACCATATTTTGGGGGGAGGAAAATGTAGGATCAATCTAATCATTCTACCTTGGTCATGTAATTCGTACAACTTTTGTTCTCACTGAAGTTCTCTGAATGATGTAGCTGCTGATGTGTTGCTATGGAGGAACAAGAAGATCTCAGCTGGTGTTTTAACTGCTGCAACAGCTATCTGGGTGCTATTTGAGTGGCTTAATTACCATTTTCTAACTCTTGTATTCTTTGCTCTGCTTCTTGGTATGCTTGTGCAGTTCATTTGGTCAAATGCTTCAGGCTTATTCAACAGGTTATCTTAATTTAAATTACTCACTTCTGTGCTCTTTGATCCTTCTTGGTTCAGTAAGTTTGTGTTTTGGAGCTGAATTTTAGTTTGCATTGACATGTTGCACATTGTGTCAGGTCACAATCTAAAGTCCCCCATCTTGTTTTGCCTAAGGACATGTTTGTCAACGTTGCCATCTCAATAGGTGCTGAGGTTAATCGAGCTTTGGGCTTCCTTCAGGATGTTGCATGTGGAGGAAACATTAAGCAATTTCTTGTGGTAGGTTCGAACTCGTGATGAATTAAGGACAAAACACACAAAAATAAATCATTTTGGGACATAATTTCCCATTAGTATTTTTCTAGTCTTTTTTTGTTTGTTTGTTTGTCATTCCAAAATTATATTGGCTTTTGTAATGTTTTCAACGTATCAAATATCATTTCCTTTGAATTAACCTGTCAAGTAACCAAATGGAAGAGTAGAATGACATGGCAGTAGATGTTATTTAGGCACTTGCTTCTGCCAGTACCAGATCAGGTGTAGTAATTCAGATGCATTTTTTTATTTACTTTTCTTTACCCTAAATCTATGTTTAGGTATTCTTTAGTGAGGCAGAGTTCTGTTAATTTGAATATGGTCCTAGAACTGAGTGATGATGCTGGTAAATGTGATATCTAAAATGGGGAAATGAAAGAACTAACTGCAAAATAGGTGACAGATCTAAAAAGACTTGTTATTGCATCTTGCATCCCCCACAACTCCACCTGTTAGATTATCATTTCATTTTTAGAGGGTAGCAATTGACTGTCATGAAATCCTCACAGGTTGTAGCAAGCTTGTGTGCTGCTGCTGTGATAGGGAGCTGGTGCAATTTCATGACTGTTCTGTATGTTGGTGAGTGATCATACTTTTTACTTGCAGAAAATTGTAGTAATCTATAATCTTTTGAGTGGATTCTGTCTATGCTTCCGATAGAATGCTTTACTATTTAGCCCACAGCTCCTGAATCTCAATGTTATCGCATTAGAACAAGCTAAAGGTCAAGTCTAGTTTAGAAAAGCTTTTGGCCTAGGGCTGTAAATGAGCCGAGCCAAGCTGAGTAGTGATATATATGTTGAGCTCGAGCTCGGCTTGAGCTCGAAATTCCTGTTCGAACTCGGCTCATTAAATTTTAAACAAGCTCGAGCTCGACACAAAACAAACAAACGAGCTCAACTCAACTCGAGCTCGTTTTGTATTTTTAAAATTAGGGAGAACCTTTTCAAGATTTGAAATTACCATACTTTTGCCACTCAAAATTTTGGCCCTAATTAAAAAAAAAAGTTACAGAATAATCTCTCTCGTCATTACCATGTAATTATGTATAAAAGTTCTAAATTTATGATCTAAAGTATAATTAAAATAGGCCAATAGTAGAGACATCTATTCCTAAAGATAGATGTTGCTCTTAGTTTATGAATTACGATAATATCAGTTGTGTTTTGACTTGATAAAATCTCAATGGTACATTTGTCATCAAGTATATACTACTCTATGTCTTAAGGTATGCTAAACATGACCTATTAATTAAATTAGAGTTGCTTCCATGTTTATCCGCTAGTCCACAATAAAGAACTCCTCTAATCTTAACTTTCTATGTACAAAATCAAGTTTAGTTATTTATACTTTTGTCAAAATTTGATATATATTGAATATCTAGATCATTGGATCGTAATGATGGAAGTTACGAAGATGAAGATTAGCGGAATTTCTTATGAAAGAATTTTTAACTTCATATTAGCTATATAAATATACGAATGACTATGAATTACTAAGAAAATGTTAAACTAACATGAAACACATATGTTATATAAATTGAAGTAGCTAAATTTTTAAGTAAATATAAAATGGTAAAACATGTAATTACATATATGTGTTATAACATAGAAATTAAGAAACAACTATTGCAGAGTGTTTCAAACTTAAATTAAAATGCATAACAAAATGTATGAATAGATATACATACATTAATATCAAACAAAATGACAACCTATTAAAAATATTTTGTTTTATATAAATGAAAAAATATTTAATTACATATGTTATAACAAATATATTAAATCAAGCTTAAACTAAAATGCATAACAAAGTATATACTTATATATCAAAAATGACATATGCATATATACATTCTATATATATAGTAGTAAGAATATAAATATATTTTTATTTACATGTATCTTTTTAATGAGCTCAAATGAGCCGAATCGAGTTTATATAAACTTTGTTCGCGAGCTTACATTGAGCCGAGTTGAGTTTAATTGAGTTTGACTCGTTTAATATTCGAACTAAAATGGTGTTCGAACTCGGCTTATTTATTAAATGAACCGAGCTCGAGTCAAGCTTATACGAGCTGAGTTTGAGTTGTTCATGTACAACTCGGTTCATTTACAGCCCTATTTTAGCCCATACTATGAAAATGAGGAGATCGTGATTGCAAAAAGCTGCATCATTAAATAAAATTGATCAAATCTCTAGTTTTTTTAATTCATTTGGCTAGAACTGAAGAAGGAAAGATTTCTGATGACATGGTTGGCTGAGAATCATATTTCCGGGCAAGTACCATTTCAAAACATGAAATTGAAGCTAGTTTTCTGAATTTTGAAACGTTCACAATGTAGATCTATAAGGATCCATGAGTAAACCTTTCTTTAATGCTTACATGGATCTACTCTTTCAGGAAACTGAATGAAGCTAGAAGATTCAAATATGGGGAAAAGTCACTTCGCCCTCCAAACTACGGGGTCAATGTCACTTTAAGAGTCCAAACTATTAAGTTCTTCACATTGAGCCTTCGAACTATCAAAATTCATCAATGTGCGTCCTAAAAAAAAATCTGATGGTCATTATAAATAGGCCACGCGGAACGGTTTTGATGGTAGAATTTTATTTAAGGGCGAATTTTTGTAGTTTGAGGACTCAATGTGAAGAACTCAGTAAATTGGACCTCCAAAATGACATTGACCCCATAAATTTAGGGGCACAAAGTGAAGTTTTCCCAACAAATATTAATAGATGCCCTTTCTTGTTCTTTTTGGCCTAGTCATGAGTAAAGATGCGTACCCCTGTTTCTGTGAAACATATATGATCTGGATATATATGATACAAATGGTGGCTGGGTTTTAATGTCAGTATTAGCATTGAAAGTTTTCGAATTTCTTCAGGTTTTGTTGCAGCCCACACACTGCCAGTTTTATACGAGAGATACGAAGATCAAGTTGACAGCTTTGTGTACAGTGTCATCGGTAAGGTTCAAAATCACTATCAGAAGCTGGACACTGATCTCCTTAGCAAGATCCCCAAGGGAAAGGTCATGGCAAAGAAGTCTGAGTAGAGTAATTTTTAGCAAAATAACGAAACTCGTGAGCATTTCTGTAGTCCCTCTATCTGTTGATGGGGATCAAAGCTTAAATATCTATCAAATGGGAGAAGGACAAGAAAAAAGTCATGTTCTATTTGAAGAATAATATTTGCTGCAATATTATATTTGGATTCAGATGAATCTTGTTTTGATACTGCATGATCGTGTAAAAAAAGAACTGAGAGTAGTCCTTAGAAGAGAATGATCGAGGTTAAAAAACAGACAGTACTTCTAGCAGGTTAGTGGAGGCAATGACCTGGTGTTAGGGCTTCAATTCTTTGTTTGTTTGTTTTTGTTTTGTTTTGTTTTTTTTAACAATTGGCTTCAATTCCTTTTGCTGCTAAGGAAGAGGTAAAGACTGGGGTTTATGTCGGTTGGATGGTGGACCCAACCCTTGTTCATACCCCTCAGCATCGCAGTCTACATGATAGGCTCTTTTGTCTACCTTACCCATATAGCGACAGCCAATGAATAATGACACATGGGGATGCCTCAATACTTATCCATCAAAACGCAATCCTTTTCTTTGGAAATAATGAGCTGGGATAATGCTACAATTATTGGTTCGATTTAGGTTCAAGCCTTCTTCGAATCTGAGTGGCCGTAAACATTTCACAACCACTGAATATTGGGATTATATTCAAGTATTGAGGCATATGCAGCAGTAGCGAGTGAGGTTGAGTAAGCAAACGGACAACTCGTGGCAACTGGTCAACATCAATCGGCTACACCAATTCTCTCAATTATAGCCGTGCCACTGGATAGTGGAGGAAGAGGTGCTCACCATCCTCTTTTTCTCGTTTGCATAAGCTGCACAAGCTGAGCTCATCCTCGTTGTTCCTCATCAAATCACATTGCCGGCCTCTGAATTATTCCCACACCTCCAAAGAAGCAACTTGAGCCTATCTTGTATCTTTTACTTCCAAAGAATATGCCAGTCACGCTTCTTTAACAACATGAGGGGTCTATTGTCTTCTTTCAAAAAATAATAGGCAGACTTTACTGTAAATGGCATTCGTGGAAGTATGCAATCGTTCAGGGGTCCAGATCAGTCCATCCTCTCGGCCTCTAGCCAATGTTCTCAGTATGCAAATGGCATTCGTGGAAGTCTCATCAAATAAAAAAAGTGAATCAGAGGCCGATTCCAAGAGTTGGTGTCAAAATTGAACAAGTCTGCTACTGAAAAATTAACAGGTATCTCTCCTGCATCTGCATGCCATCTGGGTCTGCCATCTCCCTCCCCAAGGACCCAAGGATCATTTCGAATATCAACAGACAGACCTCCTCTCGGTTCATAACAAAGACCCCTACAAATCAATTCTTTGGTTTGAATCATCCCTTGCTAAACCCAAGATGAATTCCGGCCTATCGATGTTGTCAAGAAACTACCATCCCGAAAATATGTTGCTTTCAACACCTTCGCCCATAAATGATTCGGTTACTGCAATTTGCCAACCCAATTGTAGATGTTATTTAGTTGGCATATAACTTCATGATATGTCGTGTCCTGTTTATTCTTGAGATCCAAGGTTTTTGAAGCTCTGCATGGTTCAAGAGTATCAACAGTTTATGAGTTTGTTTGAAAGTGACAGAAGTTTGATTGGAGTTTTCCTGAAGTTTGATATTGCAAGGTTGGAACCATTGTTTATTTCTGAAGATGTCGGAGTTCGCTTAAGGTTTGCTCACGAATACCGAAAATTAGTTATAACATTTCAGATGACTTGTACCTCCACGATTCTTCCCTCATAAGCCTTAGGATATAAATTGTTTTTCTCCCACCTTGATTCATAATGTTCCTTGAAAATTTTCAAAGACTAAGCCTCCTAAAGTTTCCTCTCCAATACTCACTGCAAATGTTTCCATGGTTTGCACTGCATGAACTAAAGTTGTACCAAAAAGATTTTGTACCCTTTCTTTAGTTCCTTATCAGAGTTCTGATCACAGCAAGATTACCCCAATAGATCTTAGGGTCTTTCCAGAGGTGCTGGTACCCTAGATGATTTGAATGACTCTGTTCGAGAATCAGAGGGTGTGAAGTTTCACAGTGCAGACTGCGTGCAATAACAGATTGGTGAAGGTCCTAGTTTGATTGAACGAAAGAGACGAGGTCTCGTTCCCTGCAAGGTTGCAGATCCAGATTCGGTGTCTGGGTAAGAAGTTAGTGAGTTAAAATAGCAATGGATGTTGTGTATGTCTAATAGATCACTTTGTACTTCGAGTTTGTATTCTAGTGAAACCTTTCTGTGGCTAAATCAGGCCCGTAGAGTTTTTCTTCTTGAAGTGTGTCTTCAAAAGGTTTCTCTTCGTAACCAATCTTGGTGTTATCTTTGTGTGATTGATTCAATTACTGTTGTTAATTTGTTAATTGTAGATTGATTGTAAATATGTCCATTATCGTCTTTGTTTAAAGATTGTTATCTTGGATATCTTGAAGCTTAGATATATAGATTTATCTCTTCATAGTGTATTGCTGTTATCCGCATATATAATCTTGGTTAAGATTTAGTTTTCTTGATATTGTTGATTATCTTGTGAGTTGTGCAGTAATAGTTTTGAGAACAAAAAAAAGTTTTGGAAGAACCTATTAACACCCCCTCGAGGTACGGGTCCTCTCTATTAAGTCTTAAATCACTTAGTTCACCAATTTTGCCAGTAGTGCTCAATTGACATAAAAAAGCCTTCGGAGTCCAACACCTCCCCATTCTTTTGTTATAAAAATCGTATTTCATCCCACTAGAGTATAGTGATGATTGATACGATTATGGAACCCCCACCACAAATTTTTGAAGAGGCTGTCCATCTTTTCACACCAAGTTTTTGGAATAAAAAAAGAAGCCATTTGGTATTGAGGAAGGGCTATAACCATGGCTCTTAGTAGGACAATTCTCCTAGCTTGTGACAACAACTAAGACTTCCATCCAGCAAGCTTTTGCATTATTTCTCACAAGACTTGGAAAGATTGAACTTTGGAGTGAGGCATGATGTCATGTCCCTTGTGCTCGTATTAGTCTCTAAGCTCTTTTTGTAGTAACAGAGATACATATATGGCGAGATTACGACACGTTCTTATCCTATGGGTCTCAAGACTGTGAGAATATCCTTAGGATGTTTAAAGATTACGATATAGTATAGAAAACCAGTGGAAGACTTTGTAATATATATATATATATAAGCCCACCAATCAAACAAAGGAAAACATAAAAAAATAGCATCTTTCAAGAGGAATCTTCATCCGAGGAAATAGTGAGGTCAATCCAGTCGATGCGGTTGTGGTTCGCTTACACGAGGCCATTCTCTAGTGGAAACTCAGGCGACAGATCCTTCGGGATGAGGTAGGGCTGGGAGTCCACGATCACTTCTAGGCCGTTAGTTACTAGTGCTCGAATGTGGATGACCAAGACATGTAGGGGTGGTTAACGGTAGTGTAATGATGGTTTGGCAAAAACCGTCACCGCAATTGACGGAATCATATATTTGATACCGCTACCGCACTACTAAGGTACAATAACCGCCATTGCCGGTGATGGTATTAATGGTAACAGTTATACGATAATTGCTTAAATCGTGTAATCGTTGGGCCAAAAAAAATAGGCTTTTTTTTTAGCTTTTCATTTTTTTTTTTTCACTATTTTGTGCTGTTTTCCTTAGGCATTTTTGGACCATTAAGACCATTTAACGCCTATATATAAGCAACAAATATAATCATTCAAATATCATAATCTGTTTAAATTTTTAACATAATATCATAATCAATAATCATATCAAATGGACAAATATCATAACCTATTCAAACATAATATCATAATCATTAATACTCATAACAAATATAATAAGTTGTCCAAAAGTCCAACATAATATCATATTCAAATATAAAGACTAAAATCTAATAAAAGCGTCTAACATGACATAAACCAACTAACATATTCCAATAAAAGCCCAACAAAAGTATGTCACATAATCAATAATCATCTCAAGTCTCAACTAGGGGTGGTTAACGGTAGTGTAGGTGATGGTTTGGCGAAAACCGTCACCGCAATTGACGGAATCACATATTTGACACCGACACCACACCGCTAAAGCACAATAACCATCCTTGTCGGTTACGGTAGCTGTTAAACCGCTACCGCCGGTGCAAATGAGCCCCTCTAAAGACATGGGTGAGTAGCTCATGGGTAACAAAGGAGTCGAATATCGACATTATCTGTCTTAGAGAGATAAATGTGGACCAACAAAGGGGTGAGTCTTAAGGACTCAGTATGGAGAGAATGGGGGCATGTGATGATAACCATACGATAGTACATACATATTCAATAAGCAATTCATAAGTCACTAAGAATACCAGTGTAATGATATGCAGTATGCAGCACGCAGTATCAAATATATAGTGTATAGAATGCAGCATGCAATATGTGGAATGCATTATGCAATTCAATGCTCTTGTCCGTTCCTTTCATGTACATTTCCTTTATAAATTCACTAATTCACTACTAGTGGCTAGGGTTGTGTGTCCAATCTCCCCTGCATTTTAGGACAGTCCTAGACGTTCCGTTGTCCTAGGACATGAGTAAAGGCCCATTCTGCCTTCTACTTCGGGACCATCCTACCCGGTAATGATGGTTGTACTCCCTAGTGATCGGTATCGTCACCTTATATAAACTTTTCCATAGGTGCCATATCTTTTATCTCATTAGTGCCAAATGCCATGCAAATGCACTACAATATTCATAATCCATAACTTTTGATATATTTTTCACAAAAATATATCCTTCCATAAAATCATTTCCTTTAAAAACAGTAACTTTGCAAATATTTCACAACCATAACTTGTATTTATTTCAAAAAATAAATACCATTAAATAAGCTAATATGCTTATCAAAAATCAAGCAATTAAATATAAGCATTCTCACAAGTCAAACATAAGTCAAAAGTCTAAGTTCACTAATTCAAGTCCAATAGAGACTTGAACTTGGGCTTGCTGGTAAGCCCACTTTCAAAGAAGGTCAGTAGCTGTAGAAAGCTACTTGGGCCAGTTCAAAAGCAAGAAAAGACTCCCACATCTATGGCCTTTTAAAAACAAGCTATTTGGGTCGAAAAAGAGGTATAACTTTGGGCTCCACTTACAAAGCCCAAAGCTTAGCCAAAATACAAGAATTCAAGCCCATAAAAACAATACAAATGTTAGAAAATAGGCCCAATTCGAATAGACACTAAACAAACCCCTTTTTGGCAAAACTCAGTTTTTGAATATAACTCAAAAAATTCATAACTAATTCATCCTAGCTCCAAATGACATGAAATTTTAACTGGAGACTCCTAATAGTGTCTAGTATAATACCTCTCACATCAATTCAAGGTCATTTACTATATAAGAAAAATCATAAGTACACTGTTATAAAAAATTAAGCTAAAATAGACTAAGTTTAACCTAATTAATCAAATCTTTTTATTTCCACGTAAACCATTGCATGAAACCTATCCTATGTGTTTCTAATACCTCTTAAATACCTAGAAACCGTGCCATGCAAAATAATTACACAAAATTTACCTTAAAAACCATCAAAGGGGCAAAATGACCTAATCATCACAATTCCTTCTAATCTTCAAAATCCTCTTCTAACATCTAACCAACCTAATCATTTTTCTAACACATGAACATCCTAATGGAGAGTTCCAGGTCATTATATAACATGTTACTAACCTAAAACATTAAAATGCTATTAATAAGACTAACATGCAAACTAACCCCTTACCTCTTGATTCTTTTTGACCTTTTGATGATCTCTTGAGTATCAAAAACCTCCATTTAAGCTCACTGTTAGTATCAACAGCCAAGATAAGAACCTCTAAACACCAGAGCTCAAGATACCTTAACCTTTTTGCAACTTTTCTCCAAAAATTCTTTTTCTTCTTCTTCTCTCTAGGGGAGCATGGCTCCTTTCTCTCTTTCTCTCCTCCTCTCTCCAGATCTCTCTCTCACTCTCTCCTTCTCTAAGAAATGGCTAGATGAAAGTGTGAAGAATTCCTTCACACAATGGTCCTATTTATACTATCACTAACTAGGGTTAGTTCTCCAGGATTAGTTTAGGTTTCCTAGGATTAAGTAGGAGTCTAGGCTTAGCTTAGGTGATCTACTCAAGCATTAGAAAGTGATTGGGCAGCAAGGGAGGCAACTAATAATTGCAATGTTGACTAATCATTGCTCTTTGACTACAAAAATTTCTATGGGCACTAAACTAGGGGCTGGCCCTTTTTGTGACTTAAAAAGAGGTGGGTTGGGCTTTGGAAAATGGCTGGGCCGAATTGGGCTTGGGAGAGGTCCATTGGGCTTTGTTTTCAAGCCTTTATGTAATAAAACCTAATTTCTAGGCCTAGTTTAGCAAATTAAATGAAATAATTCTCAAAAATATTCCTAAGATGCACTACTACCTTAGAACATGTCCTATTGGCTTAGTAATTAAGGGAGTAATGCAAAGCAAGAAAAAATATTGAAGAGAAAATATGGTTTTATAAGAAAATAGAGCTAAAACATGTATTAGGAGTATTTTAGTATTTTCCAGCAATAAAATATAATATTTAAAAATAGGAAAAATTACATTGACCTCATTGGGTTTTACCCTATATCAAAAGCCTAACTGGATTTTTTAAAAAATCTCAAAGCCCACTGGGTTTATTTTGGTATGAAAACTAACTCGAGCCGATGTTGTTATTGGAGATAATGAAGTATAGTCCACTTAAGCTAAATGCCAGGGCTAAAACCAATCGCTGTCAACCACGTGTTTAAAATTTCTTGTCTGCTTTATTCGGTCTCTCATCTGCCACAGCTAAATATTAGGGCTAAAATCAATCGATGGCTGCCATGTGTTTAAAATTCCTTATCTACTCCATTAGGTTTCCCTTTTGTCACGACGCATGCCACGGTGGAGTTAGTTTTTATATCACATGGCATACGATGTGGCAGAAGAGAGACCGAATGGAGCAGACAAGGAATTTTAGACACGTGGCAGCCAATGATTGGTTTTAGCCCTGACATTTAACTTAAGTGGATTAGGCTTCGTTATCTCTAGTAACAGAGTTGGTTTGAGTTAGTTTTCATATCAAAATGAGAAACTTAGTGGGCTTTGAGATTTTTTTTTAAAACCCAGTAAGACTTTTGATATTGGGCTAAAACCTAGTGAGTTCCATGAAATTTTCCCTTAAAAATATTCAAGCTACTGAAATGAGTAAAATAAGTAATTAAATAAAAGATCTTAAAAAGACAAGAAAGAAGATATTTTTCTCATAATTTTTGGATGTGTAAAACTATGTTTAGGGATTTTTCCTATTTTAAAACTCATTGAGTTCAGCACATAAAGAAGATTGAACTTCCGTAAGAGTATTACGACTAAACGAAATGGAGGATTTTAGAGGGTTGACTTTCTGACCTGACCAGCAGAGTACGTCTCTAATATGCCCTTAACCGCCCTGATCTCTCTTAGCTTTGCGGGGGTAAAAATTATCAGATCATCGGCAAACATGAGAGGAGTAACCGAGGGGGCATTCCTAACCACTTACATTACCCCTCGTAATCTGCCAGCGTGCTCTTCTTGCATAGCCAAACGAGTGATAGCCTCCGTACATAGAATGAAGATAAAAGTGACAATGGGTCGCCTTGTCTAATTCCTCTTTGGGGTTTAAAAGGTAAGCCATCCATAAGTACAGAAAAGGGCACGTTAGAGATGCACTGATATATCCACGGAATCCATTTTGGATCAAACTCAAAGGCATGCATAATCCTAACAAAAAACACCCAATCCAATCGGTCATAAGCCCTCTCCATATCAATCTTAATGGCAGCTAATCCCTTCCTTCCTTGCTTCAATTTCATAGCGTGGAAGATCTGTTGTGCGATGATTGTATTCTCTTGAATCGATCTACCCATGACAAAGGTCGCTTGAGGGAACTTGATCAACATCCCCAATACCTTACGCAGCCGATCAGCCATGATTTTTGCGATGACTTTGTAGGCGATGTTACATAAGCTTACAGGTCTGAAATAGGTGATGAATGTACGATTCTCTTGCTTCGGTATTAAGAAAATCAACGAATGATTGAGCTGTTTGGGGAGCAAACTAGTCCTAAAGAAGTTATGAACCATACCCACCACGTCTCATTTGATATTAGTCCAATAAGTTTGGAAAAAAAGGCCGGTCATCCCATCCAGTCCCGAGGCTTTCTTAGGCCTAATACTTCGAACCGCATTGTATATTTCCTTTTCATCCGGCATAGCACACAACAACACATTATCCTCTTGATCAACCAAATTCGGGATCAAAGCGGGAATTTCATTTGAGTCCTCCACATTAGGCGAACCTTTACAACCCCTCTACCACGCTATCTCAACAACTTGAAAACTCCTTTCAGCTCGTGCCCAGAAGGCTTTTAATCGAAACAGTTTCGGCCCAGCCTCTGATCCTCCCTCCGTATTCATAATTGGGGCATGATCCGAGGCATATCAAGGTAGGTGCTTCACCAAAGCTCTCGAAAATAATGACCTCCATTGATCATTGGCTATACCCTTATCCAAACGCTCCTGAATAGATTGGCGGCCTTCCTTCCCATTGGATCACATAAACGAATTCTTGATAAAGTCTAAATCCATGAGTCCATATTAATGTAAAGAGAGTTTATACAGTCTATTAGTGGATGAGAAAACCCACGGACGTCCTCCCCTGTTATCTGGCTGATGGAGAATTGTATTAAAATCACCTATAATTGCCCAAGGAAATTAAAAGTTGTCACCAATCTTCCTCATTTTCCCCCAAAATTCTTCTTTTTGATGCCAGTAAGGTGGGTCATAAATCAGAGAAAACATCCATGGATGGTATGCAGGATCTGAATAAATAATGAGATTTAAAATATTGGAATCCATAAACTGGATATCCACGTCAACTCTTACTCTCCATGCCAACACTTAGCCTCTTCTGCTATCTCTAGCACCTCTTCTGCTATCTCTAGCAGACACTTCCATAACTAGAGAAAAATCAGCTCGATTTAAAATTTCAGCAGTATTCAGAATCTTAGTTTCTGCCAGACATAGACATTCCGGGTTGGACTGTCAGATAATGGCCTGTAATCGTCAAATTGCGACAGCCCGGGCCAATCCACGACAATTCCAGAACATGACGATCATGGGGAGGTTGAGGGCATGGACAAGTCCACGTCCTCGGCCATAGAATTCCCAAAAAAATGCCTCAAACATACTACCAACTCATCCATATTCATACAGCCTCTCACCTGGCTTTGAAATGGACATAATGGATTTGCGATACTTCTTCAATTGATTTCTCCAAGTTGCCAAAGGAAGGTCATCTTCCCCATCTTCCAAAGATCGTACACAATCCTCTTCTTCCCAGTGATGAACCTGCCGCTTGTTATTACGAGAACTCGAAGCTGCGACTGTAAGAAATATGCCCTAAAAATCATTATTCTAAATAATTGTTATTTAGATGCCACGTGTTTATATTTATTATATTGGGTAATATGTTGTAACATAAAATGTTACACGGTTATTGTTAAGTGACATTGTAGAAAAGTCATGCCAATGATTAATGAATCAAAGGCGGGAGTATGATTTTTCGGTTCCTTGTACACTTGATGTTTTGTTCTAGACCAAGGTACATATTTATGTACAATAGGTCTACACTCGTTGTGTATTAAATAGGATGATGTACTCAGTCATCGAGGTGGTGACCTTAAGCAAACGAGTGAGAGTAATGTAAAAGTACATGCACTAAACGGGATCAAATATGAATACTTTTGGAAGTGATCATTGATGTTGAGAAGGTATTCAGCACAATTGGTTTATTGTATCCTTAGACCTGAGAGGTTTATATGGATCTGTTTGTTGTGTACTTGTGCTTTGACCGAGTCATTTGGTGATGATCTTTTAGGTCAAATATTCCAGAAAACGTTGGATCTTGTACATAATAAGTGGTTTATATAAATGCTTAATAAGGAATCCACCAGTCTCTTTGTGAGATAGTATATTCAAGTATATCTATATAGGGTTGGACTTGAGAAAAAGAGTCTCTGGCCAGAGGAATTTTGTGAAAATATTTTTCTAAATTAATATATATATAATATATATTTATTTGTGAAATTGTTTTGGAAACAATTCGAGAGTCTAATAAGTTACAGATTATAAAATTAAGAATTATATGAGCTAGAGACTTTATCAATGATAATATTCTAGTCCTATTAGTTCATATGGAATATAGTGTGGTGGAAGGATAAATAAATGAATAATTGTTAGCAAAAGGGATTTCACAAATCAATCTCAAATTCTCGGGGGTGAATTGTAATATGTTGATGGACATGATTACAATTAGTAGAAGCCTAAAATTCGGAATTAAAGAATATAAGGGAGTTAATGGAAAAAAAGTTTTCCATGTGATCCTACGACCGAGATCTGAGATCCCTAACGATCCAATGCATATCATAGCTGGGTTTTCATATATAAGGATAGCTATGAGATAATCTAAAATTGACTAATTGTTAGTTTGAGAGTTGGCCATCAGGACTCAGAGAAAACCCTAAGATAGTTGTGAGCGTGGAGAGGAAGGAGATAGAACACTTGGGCTGCTATTGTGGAATCTCAAGATTGTGAGATCGACAAGAACCTGAAGATTATCGAAGATTTCTCGGGGCTACAAAGAGAATTGGTAAGTTAATTTTCCGCAGTCGTAATTTTCAGTGGTATCAGAGCACAGGTTAGTTGAACCTCATTTTCTTGAGATCCACAATTGAAAAATCAAAAACCTTTCACGATTTTTTGAAATCACGTGAAAGAGAAAAGTTTCGTTTCTCTTTACAGCATATGAGATAGTAACGAATTTATTCTTCCATCTATAGCATGATATATTATTTCCATTTGTCTTATCCGGATTAAATCTATTCGATAGGTTTTGTTTCTTTGTGAAATTGTTTTACTAAGAAATCCCTTTTGTTTTTTGTGTTCTGTTTGACAACTTTGTATATTGAAATTCTGTTTTGATATTGCGAATAAGAAAAACGTATGTGTTCTTGATTGAAAGAAAGAGTTTTCCTTTTTCTCTAAAGAATGGCCGATAGCCATATGGATGGTTGCCGCCATATAACTGGCCGGAGGCCCAATATGATTGGGGCGACCCTCTGACCGGAGTAGAGAGAGGTTCGGTGGCCATGGCCCAAACGGCGTGGATGGCCTAAACGGTGGCCTGTCACGCTCCGGTAGGCCCTGTGGCGGCCACCGCTGGAGCAGCCGGTCAGCGTCCGGCTTGTGGCTGGTCGGATGTGACCTGCAGGTGTTGGACAACAGCCAGCAGAGCTGGCCGCAGGTCCCTCTCCAAGGGTGCCTAAATGGTGCCCAGGCATCTCTATGCCTGGGTCGCACGTTTGGGCCAAATGGGTAGGGCAGCTTTGTGCCCTACCCGGCCCATAGAGATTGGGCTGTTTGTTTTTAATTTTTTAAAATAGTATGAGCCTAGTTTTTATTTTAAAAGGAAAGGCCCAATAGTTGGGCAGGCTTTAAATTTTTTTTTTTTTTAAAACGTATGGGCTTGTTGTTTAAATTGGTTTGGGCTGTTTTAAAAGGAGTTTATGGGCTGAGGTTTTCGATTTAAAACAAAAGGGGGCCGGTTTGTGTTTTAAAAGGTTTGAGCCAAGTTTTTTTTATTTAACACGTTTTTGGGCTGTTTTTGCTATTGGGCAGAATGTTTTAAAAAATTTTAGGCCTATGTTTTGTTTTTGTAAAGAATTTGGACCGGCCTGTTTTATTATAAGTAATTTTGGGCCGACACATATAAAAAGCCCACAACCCGTAATAATAATAATAAAAAAAAGGGAGAGAGGGCTTTGCCATACGGGCTGGGCCCTATTGGGCCAACCTATGGATTGGATCCATGGGCAGCCCAAGTGGGAACCCAACCCATGGAGCCAATGGATTCGGTTTGGGTTTGACCTTGACCATGACCCATCACTAAACGGGTTGGACCCGGATCGGTGGGTCAAACATTGACCGTTGACCAACCCAGTTTGACCTGGTTGAATCGGTTTGACTGTTGACTTTTTCAAAAAAAAAAAATTTTAAATTTTAAATGCAAGTGTTAAATGGGATTGTTTAGAAGAAACTAATCCCATGACCCCCATTGTTGGTAAGTGGAATTCTATTTTATTAAGTATTGGATGAAACTAAAATAGAGATTCCAATATCTTGATTTTATAGTTTGTCCATTTATTTCTTTAGAAGATAAATGAGGTGTATGAGTGATGGGGGTGTTGACTAAAATAGCATGGACCCATTCCAAAATTACATATCTTTTAGACGATGGTTGCACTTAACTAAATAAACACGTACGCTAAAATAGTGTATTTATTTGGTGGTCAAAAGGAAATCAAGGGTCACGAATATTTACATACATATTATATGGGACATGAGATAGATTCGTGACAGATAGTTTCTATTACTTTTACAAGTTGTTGCATGGTTACTAAAATAGGATCATGTTTACAAAGGTAGAAGCCATTGATAACTACTAGTGACATAGAATATAAATGTTATATTCAGGTATTTTATTTGATTGATGTGTCATAGTGGGAGGTGCCAATAGTTGTTCTAAAACCTGAATCTATTGGATTATATATATATACATGTGGATTGACTTTCTATATCTTTTGCAGATTAGTCATATTGAACCTTAATCCGTTGTCAAGAATTCTGGATGATAACAAACTCAAGGGAAAAAATTTCGTAGATTGGAAACGAAGTCTTTTGATTGTACTCACAGCTGAAAAAATTGCTTATGTATTGACTAAAGATGAACCCAAATTAGCTTGATGCTACTGAAGAGGAAAGGGTTTCCTATGACAAGTGGCATGAGGATGACGAACTTGCTAAATGTTACATATTAGCCTCCAGACTAATATGTTGCAAAAGCAGTGTGAAGGTAAATGCTAAGGATATGATCACTTTTCTTTAAGAGATGTTGTAGTAAGTCTGCACGCCATATGAAACTTGATGACCACCAAATTGGTGGAGGGTGCTCCAGTTTGGCAGCATGTTTGAACATGATGTCATCTGGAATCAAATGTGAGACCCATCAGAATCATTCAACCAGTTTGTGTTGAAGAACAAGATCTTTGTGCTTATATGTTGCAGTCAGAAGTTGATTGGATTTCCTCTAACTGAAGGGCATGATGACCACAAAAACCATACAAGAATGAAGTGAAAGCAAAAGCGTTTCTCTTTACAGCATATGAGATAGTAACGAATTTATTCTTCCATCTATAGCATGATATATTATTTCCATTTGTCTTATCCGGATTAAATCTATTCGATAGGTTTTGTTTCTTTGTGAAATTGTTTTACTAAGAAATCCCTTTTGTTTTTTGTGTTCTGTTTGACAACTTTGTATATTGAAATTCTGTTTTGATATTGCGAATAAGAAAAACGTATGTGTTCTTGATTGAAAGAAAGAGTTTTCCTTTTTCTCTAAAGAATGGCCGATAGCCATATGGATGGTTGCCGCCATATAACTGGCCGGAGGCCCAATATGATTGGGGCGACCCTCTGACCGGAGTAGAGAGAGGTTCGGTGGCCATGGCCCAAACGGCGTGGATGGCCTAAACGGTGGCCTGTCACGCTCCGGTAGGCCCTGTGGCGGCCACCGCTGGAGCAGCCGGTCAGCGTCCGGCTTGTGGCTGGTCGGATGTGACCTGCAGGTGTTGGACAACAGCCAGCAGAGCTGGCCGCAGGTCCCTCTCCAAGGGTGCCTAAATGGTGCCCAGGCATCTCTATGCCTGGGTCGCACGTTTGGGCCAAATGGGTAGGGCAGCTTTGTGCCCTACCCGGCCCATAGAGATTGGGCTGTTTGTTTTTAATTTTTTAAAATAGTATGAGCCTAGTTTTTATTTTAAAAGGAAAGGCCCAATAGTTGGGCAGCTTTAAATTTTTTTTTTTTTAAAACGTATGGGCTTGTTGTTTAAATTGGTTTGGGCTGTTTTAAAAGGAGTTTATGGGCTGAGGTTTTCGATTTAAAACAAAAGGGGGCCGGTTTGTGTTTTAAAAGGTTTGAGCCAAGTTTTTTTTATTTAACACGTTTTTGGGCTGTTTTTGCTATTGGGCAGAATGTTTTAAAAAATTTTAGGCCTATGTTTTGTTTTTGTAAAGAATTTGGACCGGCCTGTTTTATTATAAGTAATTTTGGGCCGACACATATAAAAAGCCCACAACCCGTAATAATAATAATAAAAAAAAGGGAGAGAGGGCTTTGCCATACGGGCTGGGCCCTATTGGCCAACCTATGGATTGGATCCATGGGCAGCCCAAGTGGGAACCCAACCCATGGAGCCAATGGATTCGGTTTGGGTTTGACCTTGACCATGACCCATCACTAAACGGGTTGGACCCGGATCGGTGGGTCAAACATTGACCGTTGACCAACCCAGTTTGACCTGGTTGAATTTTGACTGTTGAAAAAAAAAAAATTTTAAATTTTAAATGCAAGTGTTAAATGGGATTGTTTAGAAGAAACTAATCCCATGACCCCCATTGTTGGTAAGTGGAATTCTATTTTATTAAGTGTTGGATGAAACTAAAATAGGGGATTCCAATATCTTGATTTTATAGTTTGTCCATTTATTTATTTAGAAAATAAATGAAGGTGTATGAGTGATGGGGGTGTTGACTAAAATAGCGATGCCGACCCGTTCCAAAATTACATATCTTTTAGACGATGGTTGCACTTAACTAAATAAACACGTACGCTAAAATAGTGAATATTGTGTTTATTTGGTGGTCAAAAGGAAATCAAGAGTCACGAATATTTACATACATATTGTATGGGACATGAGATGATTCGTGACAGATAGTTTCTATTACTTTTACAAGTTGTTGCATGGTTACTAAAATAGGATCATGTTTACAAAGGTAAAAGCTCTTGATACTACTAACATGAATATAAATGTTATATTCGGTATTTTATTTGATTGATGTGTCATAGTGGGAGGTGCCAATAGTTGTTCTAAAACCTGAATCTATTGGATTATTATTATATATACATGTGGATTGACTCTCTATGTCTTTTGCAGATTAGTCATGAACCTTAATCCGTTGTCAAGAATTCTGGATGATAACAAACTCAATGGACAAAATTTCGTAGATTGGAAACGAAGTCTTTTGATTGTACTCACAGCTGAAAAAATTGCTTATGTATTGACTAAAGATGAACCCAAATTAGCTTTATCTGATGCTACTGAAGAGGAAAAGGTTTCCTATGATAAGTGGCATGAGGATGACGAACTTGCTAAATGTTACATATTAGCCTCCATGACTAATATGTTGCAAAAGCAGTGTGAAAACTTGGTAAATGCTAAGGATATGATCACTTCTCTTTAAGAGATGTTTGGGGAGCATAGTAAGTCTGCACGCCAGCAGACTATGAAACTGATGATGACCACCAAATTGGTGGAGGGTGCTCCAGTTTGGGATCATGTTCTGAACATGATGTCATACATTTATGAACTGGAATCACTGGGTGCAGGTATGGACGGTGAGACCAAGGTAGGAGTGATTTTGGCATCCTTTTCAGAATCATTCAACCAGTTTGTGTTGAACTATAACATGAACAAGATGGATGTGACTTTGCCAGAGCTGCTTAATATGTTGCAGTCAGCTGAGGAACTCATCAAAAAGGAAAAAGGTTCTCCAATGATGATGGACAAGAGAAAGGTTCTCTTATGGTGATGGACAAGTCAACATGTTCTGAACTGAAGCCTAAAGGAAAAAAGTTCAAAAAGAACAAAGGGTCTCAATCCAGAGAGATGACATAAGTGGCAAAGAGAAGAAAGATAAAGGAAATTGTTTCCATGTGGCAAACAAGGACATTGGAAGAGAAATTATTGAGTTTATCTTGCTTCTCTGAAGAAAAAGAATCCTACTAAAGGTATGCTTATAAATTGTATTTGATTTATTGGAATGTCCATTAAATTGTTGATATGTCAATTTTGACATAACCTCTTACTTATGCAATGTGATTGCGCAATATGATTGTAGGGGTTCAAGGTAACCCAGAGGCAAAGTGAAGTGCAAGAGTTGCAGTGACTTCCATTGGAGCTTATTCATATGAGTCCTAGAAAGATTATTTTAATTTTTGAAAGACTGTCTTTAGTTTCAGAATGTTCATTGGAAATTTGTTTTCAATTTCATAAACTTGTTTATTTGGATATTCAGTGTGTTTTAACATTATGGATTTATGAATTACTGTTTTTTGAATTATTGATGGTCTGTTTTAAAATGTGATTATGGACTCTATGATAGTGTTATAAAACAGGTAACTGAATTTTATGAGATATTATTCAGTTAGTGATAAGCATGAATTACCTATACATTTTTGAGGATTATGACTCAAAAAGGGTTTGTTGGGTATTATTTTGATAAACCCAAATGAACAAGAGGTAATTATCAGAAGGATAATATATTTTTGAGTGGGGGTACGGCCTAAGTGAAATGCGAAAGCGCGACAGCTCTTGATGAAACAGTTAGCTGAGCAATTTGCTAAGGCGGAAGAGATCAATGTAATAGAAATATTATTAAATCTACTGATGAGTTTGAATAGTTCAGAACTCAGGTGTGTATGCTAATAATTCATTTTAATGAGATGATTAAATAGTTTGATTTCTCATTAAACATGAATATGCCTTGTATTGACAAGGAGTCAATGAGAGTTTAGTAATATTTCTAATTTACTCAAATACTTGAGAAGTATTAAACGCTATTTGATAGTGTTTGGAGTTGAGAATTTACGGATTGTCCAAGGATATACAAATTAAGTATAATTGATAGTTGATCAATTTTTGATTTGTGTATGAACATTGGGTAAAGGTTCATGATTTGAAGAAGTTGTAAATTGCTTATAACCGATATCTCTATCATTAAAAGGCAGATTACATAGAAAGGGGATACATGGTATGAGATACCTGTATGAATGTTTTTTAGTGCAAGTGGAAGATTGTAAGAAATATGCCCTAAAAATCATTATTCTAAATAATTGTTATTTAGATGTCACGTGTTATATTTATTATATTGGGTAATATGTTGTAACATAAGATGTTACACGGTTATTATTAAGTGACATTGTAGAAAAGTCATGCCAATGATTAATGAATCAAAGGCGGGGAGTATGATTTTTCGGTTCCTTGTACACTTGATGTTTTGTTCTAGACCAAGGTACATATTTATGTACAATAGGTCTACACTTGTTGTGCCTCTATTAAATAGGATGATGTACTCAGTCATCGAGGTGGTGACCTTAAGCAATGAGTGGGTGTAATGTAAGAGTACATGCACTGAATGAGATCAAATATGGATACCTTTTGGAAGTGATCATTGATGTTGAGAAGGTATTCAGCACAATTGGTTTATTGTATCCTTAGACCTGAGAGGTTTATATGAATTGTTTATTATGTACTTGTGCTTTGACCGAGTCATTTGGTGATGATCTTTCTAGGTCAAATATTCTAGATAACGTTGGGTCTTATACATAATAAGTGGGTTTGTGTAAATGCTTAATAAGAATCCACCAGTCTCTTTATGAGATAGTATATTCAAGTATATCTGTATAGGGTTGGACTCGAGAAAAAGAAATCTCTGGCTAGAGGAATTTTGTGAAATTTTTTCTAAATTAATATATATATATATATATATATTTATTTGTGAAATTGTTTTGAAAACAATTTGAGAGTCCAACAAGTTACAGATTATAAAATTAAGAATTATATGAGCTAGGACTTTATCAATGATAATATTCCAGTCCTATTAGTTCATATGGAATATAGTGTGGTGGAAGGATAAATAAACGAAAAATTGTTAGCAAAAGGGATTTCACAAATCAATCTCAAATTCTCGGGGGTGAATTGTAATATGTTGATGGACATGATTACAATTAGTAGAAGCCTAAAATTCAGAATTAAAGAATATAAGGGAGTTAATGGAAAAAGAGTTTTCCATGTGATCCTACGGCCGAGATCTGAGATCCTAACGATCCCAATATCACAGCTAGGGTTTTCTATATAAGGATAGCTATGAGATAGTCTAACCTAATTGACTAATTGTTAGTTTGAGAGTTGGCCATCAGGACTCAGAGAAAACCCTAAGATAGTTGTAAGTGTGGAGAGGAAGGAGGTAGAACACTTGGGCTATTGTGGAATATTGTGAGATCGACAAGAACCTCATCTACCAGTAACTTTTTTGGAGAGAGAGAACCTAACCTGGAGGACTGAGAGTTGGAATAAAGGGAGAGCCGCTTTCTCGAAATTGTGAGATCGACAAGAACCTCAGGGTAAGTTAATTTTCCTCAGTCGTAACTTTCAGGGACATCAGGACAAGAGAGCACACTTTAATCAAAATATAGCTTTCTTAAAACCTCTAGGTTTTCTAACTAGCGTAGATTGGCCATCGGATGTTGCTGACTTGAAAAAGTCTGTGGTCTCATTGACTAAAGAAAATGAGGCTTTAAAAGCCCTTTCCAATTGGCTTAAACAGTCATCTAAGGCTTTAGGTTCAGCAAGGATACTCCAATTAGTTCCTTCGAGCTCTTCACAGGCATAATTCCCTTTACTCTTCTTGACCTCATAAGATGTGGTAAAACCCCACGCTTTCAATTCTTGGCAAATAGCTTTTTCTTGGTTGAGGTAGAATTCCACGTGAACTTGGAAAGCAGTTGCAAAACTAATAACCTCAAGACGTGGATGTTCCTGTGAAGGGAGCACGCCTTTGTTAGTGTTAGAGCCTTGTCTCTTGCCAACATCCTGGTGAAGGGGCATCTGGACCTCTTCAAAGACAAGGCTGATGAAGGAGAAATAGACGGGGTTGTCTTGGAGGTCATAAGGCAGAGGCCTGCACTAGCATGCAGCTAGGATTGGACAAGAGCTTACCAAGCTCACATTGCTTGTTCGATGTTGCTACGCCTAAGGGTGAATAATTTATATCAATAACTGATCCAGCCCGCTATTCCTACCTGAAACGGGTTGAAATTTCGATACCACTGGTCGGTTATCGGACACTTTCTTTTTGTCACGTCCCTCGTGCTTGTATTAGTCTCTAAGCTCTCTTTGTAGTAACAGAGGTGCATATATGGCAAGATTACGACACGTCCTTTTCCTATGGGCTCAAGACTATAGTAATATCCTTGGGGCGTATAAAGATTACCATATAGTAAAGACAACCAACGGAAGACTTGTAAAATATATTCAGAAGTAACATGGTGAAAATGGAAGTCAAGATAGAAGAAGATAAAAGATATACTGAAAAGTAAGTAAGCCACAATATAGATAGAAAAATAGTACTCAGGAAAACAAAAGAAAAGAAAACAAATCAGACTTCTGAGGTTAGGGATTAGGGGAGGACTCTAAGTCCTTACAATACCCTAGGCTAACATAAGTAAGCCTATAACAAAATCTCTAACCCTATTGTTTGATTTTAATTACAAGCACACTAAACAAACAAGAGAAAACATAAAAACAACAACATTGTTTAAGAGGAATCTTCATCAGAGGAAACAATGAGGTCAATCCAGTCGATGTTGGTGTGGTTCACTCCCACAGGGCCGTTCTCGTATGGAAACTCTAGTGGTAGATCCTTCAGGATAAGGTAGGGCCGAGAGTCCACGAATACCTCTAGCTCATCAGATACTAATACATGAACATGAATGACCAGTACATGGGAGGGAAGCTCGTGGATAATGAACGAGTCATAATCTGTCTTAGTGAAATAAATGTGGACAAGGAAAGGGTGAGTCTTAAGGATTTAGTAAGGGGGGGGGGGGGGGGCATGTGATGACAATCGTATAAACAATACATACATATTTGATAAATAGTTTATAATTCAACGATAATACTAGTGCAATAATATGCAGTATGCATGCAATGCTCATGTCCGTAAAAATGCACAATGTCTTTCCTTTCCAAATTTGCTATTTAACCCTAGAGGCATGGTTGTGCGCCCAATCTCCTTTGTACTTTAGGACAGTCCTAGGCATTCAGTTGCTCTAGAAAAATGGGTAAAAGCCCATTCTGCCTTCTACCTTGGGGCCATCCACTACCTGGTAGTGATGGTTGCTCTCCCTAGTGATATGTACCGTCACCCAATAAAAGCTTTCCATTGGTGCAAATGCCTTGCAAATGCCATGTCCTTTCCATCATTGATGTAAATGCTATGCAAATGCCATAACCATAACATTGATGCATATGTTTCACAAAAATATGCCATTACCTTTAATCATGTGCAATAAATTTCCTTAAAACATCACATGTAAACATGCCACATGATAATTTCAATTTCATAATAAATCTTGTAAAAGACTTAGCAATTTTATCACATCCATATCTTGTATTTATTTCCAAAATAAATACCATTAAACTAAACTAAAATACTTAATCAAATCACCAAGCAATTAGAGACTTAAAACTTCCATTATTCAAACACAAGTCCAATATCTAAGTTTACTATTTCAAGTCCAATAAGGACTTGAACTTGGGCTTGCTGACGAGCCCAATCTTTTGAAAAAACCAGTAGCTACAGAAAGCTACTTGGGTCCGCCCAAAATAATGAAAAGAGGCCGAATACCTATGGCCAGTTAAGCTAGGCTTTTTGAGTCCAAAAGGGACTTATCATTGGGCTCCACTTACAAAGCCCACGACCTAGCAAAATCATAAGTATTTCAGCCCATTAGAACAGTCCAAGTGATAGAAAATAAGTCTAATTCGTATAGCTAAGGAAAAGTCCCGTTTTAGTGCAAAACCTAATTTTTGACAATAACTTCAAAAATTCATAACTTATTCATCCTTTCTCCAAATGACTCAAAATTTTAACTGAAGGTTCCTGATGGTGTCTAGTATCAATCCATGGTCTTTTACTATATAATATAATTCACTAAGTGTACTGTTATCACTAACTAAGCAAAACTAGACTAGGTTTGAACTAATTATCCATACCTTTCTTTTTCCTCGTAAATATTTGCATGAAACCTATCCTATATGTTTCTAATACTTCTTAATCATCTATAAATCATGCCATGCAAGGTAATTATACAAAATTCACCTCAAAATTCATCAAAGAGTCTGTTTGACCTAATCTTAACAATACTTCCTATTCTTCAAATTCCTCTTGCATCTAACCATCATAATCTCTTATTTAACTCATGAATAGCCTAATGAAAGGTTCCAGATCACTTCAGAACACATTGCTAACCTAAAATCATCAAGATGCCAACATATAACTAACATGCAAACTACCCTTACCGCTCTTAATCTTTCTTGGTCTTTGATGATCTTTGTGGATTATAAAACCTACATAGAGCTTGCTGTTAGAATAAAAATAATTAAAATAACTTCAAGGATAGCAAAGCTCAAGAGAACCTCAACCTTTACCAAATTTTCTGCAAAAATTTGTCTCCTTCTCCCTCCTAGAGAATTTCGGCTAGCCTCCTCCTTTCTCACCTTTCATCTAATTCTTCTCCAGCTCTCTCTCACTCTCCCTCTCTCTAAGAAATGGCCGGATGAGCTAAGTGAAGAAAAACCTTCATAAAGCTCCCTATTTATACTGCCCTTGACCATGGTTTGCAACCTAGGGTTAGTTTAACTATGCTAGGGGTTAGGGAGACCTAATTATCATGTCTACTTCTAGATTAGAAGATCTAGACAAGATTTGAAGCTGCAATGGTGAGGACGGGTGGCAGCAACTCATTTGGTGACAAATGGAAGGTGATTTTGCAAGAATTAAACGATTGGCAATCATTACATGCAATTCTATGGATTTCTCCGGTTTTGAGAGTCAAAAGAAGAGGTGGCATGGGCTGAGAGATGGGATGGGCCAAATGGTGAGATTGGAGGCCCATTTCCAAGTGGTGTCCAAACCCAAAGTCAAGATATCCTATTTTCTAAGCCCAAAAACACTATTTCTTGCAAAAATTCTAGAAATTAATCAATAGGGTGCACGGCAATCCTAGAGTAGGTCCTATTGGCTTGGTAATTAAGGGAGTAATGCAAAGCAAGCATAAAGAATGGAGAAAAAAAAAAGGTTTTTATAAGAAATTAGGGCTAAAACATGTAATAAGGGTATTTTAGTTTTTTCCAGCAATAAAATGTAATATTTAAAAATATTCAAGGTACGAAAATGAGAAAAATAAGTAATTAAATCAAAGATCTTAAAAAGATAAGAAAGATGATATTTTTCTCATAATTTTTGGATACATAAAACTATTTTTAGGGATTTTCCCCTATTTTAAAACTAATAAAATAGTTAAATTCGAAAATAGTAATATAGATACTATTTATTATATTTAATTAAGGAAATTAGGATAAGTAAGAATATTTAGAGGGTCGGGGTATTACACTTTTACTTCCGATTGGAATCGGGTCGGAAGTTAGAATCATATATCCATTTCAGACTTTTGAGCCAACCCAATATTCTTAAAAAAAAAAAAAAAAAATTGAGACGCAGCTACAAATAACGTTTTAGGTGGCACTTTGACAAACCGAATTTTCAACACAATTTCAGTAGTTTTAAAATTTTAGGTATTCAAACACACTTACGTGTAACAATTTTGGAACTGTTCATAAATTTCGGTTTGTTTTCTCCCTCAAAATAGTGTGTGAAATGTCCACTTTAACCTCTGCCGCATTAAATTCTTGAATTGAAGCCAAGGGTCTTTTTGTCCCTGAGAAAGCGGGTGGGTCCCACGCAGCCAACAGAATTAAATGCTTTTCATTCAAAATTACAGTATTGTACATCTTGTGTAACTGGAGTTCCTTATTCACGGAGGGCAAAACCAAACAAATTTCCCAATTGTGCAGATAGGCACTGCTTGCAACTGACACCAGCTCAGGTACTTGTAGACTAGAGGCATCAATTGGTTTCGCGGTAACGTCCCTGGCTTAGCGAAAAATGTCTTCTTCTATACATGACTAATGGTCATTTCCCCTTCACCCCATTCTCTTGCACCCGAGATTCGCAGCCTTCAAGCCAAGCTTCTTGCTATTAACGAATATAGTTAGTAAAAAAAAAAAAGTGCAAATTCGATTCTCCGTTTGACCAAAAGGTGCCCGTGAAGTCCAATCTTGTCATGCCATGTAGGAGGAGGTAAGAGCAGTCAAGTATAAGAGGTTACAGTATGAAGTGATTGAGGGACAGCTTGCATATGCCTCATCCGCGTTCAACATTGACCATTCCCTATGCCGTTCGTTACACTCTCAGTTCTTCCTCGTGTTGGCGAACCCTTTTGCCCCCCCAAACCCACGACGCCACTCACCTGTAGCATTGCTCGCCTCCAGGTTAGTCTTCCATCGCTTGAGATGTGCTCGGATGCTGGCTACTTGATTTTGCTTTGGTTGGAGATTGTTTAGCTCTTTGGAATAGGTCTCCCTCTGTATCTTGACCCATTAAGAAGGACGCTTCTTTTGCTTGCAACGGATTGAGATGCTTACAAATGAGATTCACTACTCAAAATATTAGGTTTGCCAATTATTGAAAGTTGGACAACCCTTTGCATAATTTGACAATCATGAACATGGATTATCTTATACTCTGCTGGTTGAAATATTGCTTAATCTTTTAATACCTCTTCGGTGTTATTTAGTAGTTTTTATATAAAGTAAGTAATTTGTCTTTAGGAATCAGAAAAAAATGGATGATTTTCCCAATTTTCTTCAAACCAACTCATATATATTAGTTGCAGTACACTTCAAAAGCAAGTTTTATGCAAGTGCACCATAAATCATTAGCCTTATGTTTAACATTGTAACACCGAGATATCACCCAAATTGAATTTGAATTACCAAAGTTCTCAAATCTACTATCAAATAGATTGCCTAATATTCATTATTTATAGTCAATATTAGCACTTTGGAGACAATTGGATTGCTTCTATGTGTGTGTGTGTGTTGGATGGGTGGTGGTTGTGGGAAAAGGAACTTAGTAAATGCTGACACCAAGAAAGTGCATTCGCATATGACAGAAAATGAAAACTTTGATGAATTGAAAAAAAGAAATCCACTATCCATTCCAGCTTAGTTGAGATTATAGCTTAACTGATTTTTAATTGCATCTGCTATGGATCTTAGACACCCTCTAGATGTGTAATTTTTGCTTAACAATTGTTTAAAGAGGGAAGCAGTTATCAATTCTACTTGGGAACGAATATACTCTAGTCCGACCTATGCTTCCTTTTTCGCACAGTCCCAAAGTATAAAGTTTCCAAACTTTAAACCAAATGTCCATTTAACTTCCCATATTGCTCTTAATTTGAATTTGGCCTTTTTCTGCTCATTTAAGGCAATCAAATGAAAAAAAATGTTTGTTTAGTTAGACCAACTGATTTGTAGACTTCCATACATTCCATGACAGGTGAGTATCAAAAGAAAAATTACTGTCTTCTTTCAAATTTATGGCCACGTCCCCTACTTCATGCATTATAATGCTAGATAAAACATAAGCCACTTCATAATTGATTGCTTAACCATGAGCAGCGATGCTCTCTAAGGTTAGGGAAAGTAAGGTCTGATCTATCTAGAAATTCTTCTTCTCAACAAATGTTTCAGGTAAGAGATTTGCTTCTACTCTTAGTTTATTTACTGTATTTAGACACAATATCTGAATGTGCTTGTTCGGCTTGTTTCTTCATTATGTGCGGTTATGTTTTCTTTTGTAATAATAATAGGTCTACTTTTTACATTATGATCATATGCGTATATTGTGTATTCTTGTCTGTTAAATGGTTATTTATTATTACTTGCTTTAAAATGTCTAGTTACACTATCATGGACTTGGTGAGACTGAACTTGGCCACATGTTGTTGTGTTGTTGTTCTTTTTATTTTTTATTTGATTGCTTGTATACTCATAGACTTCGTGGCTCGTCTAGCACGCTAATGACATCCAGGATCTCATCTATCTGTTGATGGATGAGCAAATTGAGAATAGATTTGAGGATGAGAGACCAAAAGATAGCCGTTTGTGGGATATACTGCGGCAAACCAGAACAATGAGGGCCGCATGAGTGTGACTGGACATCAAGTGATGACCAAAGTGAATGCATTAAAAATGAATTACAAGGTGTTCCGCCATCTGAAGGAGCAAACTGGTGTTGGTTGGGATTTCATAAAAGACACAGTCGATGCTGATGATGCATGGTGGAATCGCATTTGCTTGGTATGGTCAATTACTGTTTTCTAATACAAAACTAATACTTTGGGTTCTAAACAAAACTAATACTTATTTAACTCGAATGGTCAATTTGTGTTTTCTATTGTGCTTTTAGATTAACAGTCATTGTAAGAAATTTCGTAACCATGAGCTTCAAAACAATGAGGAATTGCATATGCTCTTCCACAAAAGCTATGTTGTCATACCCCGAGCTTTTAAACATCACATGCATATTGTTTATGATATCTTGCTTGATATTAGTAGTGCGTTTAGGGATACTTAGTGACTAAGAGAGAGTATTTAGTACTTGAGATACTAAGTTTGAAACCTTGATTAGGACATGATTAAGTGAGAATTGGAGTTCACATGCAATTGACTTATTGTTCAGGAGATTAAGGAGCACATTGGATCAATTTAAATTTTTAAGCTAGTAGGTCGTTTTTATCTCGAAACCTTGATTAGGACATGATTAAGTGAGATTTGGAGTTCGTGTGCAACTAGTTGTTGTTCAGAATGTTAAGGACTTGTATTGGATCAATTTAATTTTTTAAGCTAGTAGGACGTTTTTTCTCGAAAACCGAACCACATGATTTTTATTCTACTAATTTGTCGGGAGTTCATCCACGAGCTTATGGTTCAATTTTGGAGACTTTTTATTTTTTGGAAGCTAGTAGGTCGATTTTTGGAATTGTAGATAGAGATGAATGGATAGAGATGAATTGGATAGAGATGAATTGTGGATAGAGATGAACTGTGGATAGAGATGAATTCTGGATAGAGATGAACTGTGGATAGAGATGAAAGGTGGATAGATGACTATTGGATAAAGATGAAAGGATAATCTTTTGGATAATTGATGAAACTTAACAACTAAGTCTTGGAAGCCTATAAATAGGGGGTGGCCGGCCATTTAAACTTACACCATCTCATTAGCAAATTGTGGGTTAAGCTTGAGATTAGTAGAGAAGTGAAGTAGAAGGAAGAAGGAAATGAGAAGTTAGTGAAGATCAAGCTCAATTAGAGGTAAAGTTTAGTTGGTTATCTTTGATTTTGATTCAAGTTTTCAAGATGATTTTGTGAATCTCTTGTTTTATTATTCTAGCATCTCTTGATGTTATTAGTGTTTTTCTATTCTTCCTATTGTTCTTGATGTTCTTCATGTTCTTGACGAAGAACAAGCTCGTCTTTCGAAAAAGTATCATTTTCAAAGTTCGATTTGTTTTCAAGTTGTTTTTCAACTTTGATCCGTTTCTTTTCAAAATTTCTTCCAAAAGTTGTTTTTCAAAACTTGAACATATTTCTTTCCTTTTGATTTTACTTTTATGTCAAAATTAGTTTTTTCTACGTGGTGATTAAGCCGGTTTTTAACCGAGAAATCAAAGTGTTGTTTTTGCCTTCACAACACTTTCCTTTGAAAATATTTTATCATGTTTGATGATGGAAAGAGTTAAGGTGTTGCATATCATAAATGAGATGTATGGGCGTTGATATGAGACATGCATACTTAACTTGTACTTTGGAAAGGAATATTGTTGATGTTCAAGTATGGTTAAGGTGTTGCATATCATGAATGATATGTATGGGCGTTGACATGAGACATGCATACTTAACGTAATACTGTGAAGATGTGACAGTACTGTGCACAAGAGGATGTGTTCACTTGTTGTGACATTTGGCCTCTCCGTCGTACGCGGAAAGATCCTTTTGGAGGATTCCGTATTCTACTCTGCTGCAAAGATATGGAGGTTACTTGTAACCCGTCACTCTGGCCAAGTGATTCACTCTGGGAGTGAAGTAGTGGTGATTGAAAAATGGAAAAGATCACTTTAAGAATGTGTCTTTTCATTTACTTCTTCTGAGATTTTATTGATGAATGGGTTTTCTTCAATATCTTTTGTTCTATCTGCTATTCTGTTGTCTAACCACTAGCTTTATAAGTCATTTGGACTCACCGTTGTTTGTTAAATTCTTTTAGCAATGTTCAGAATGTACCTGGGAGAATTTACTTAGACTTTGACTCATGAGGTCTTGATACTAAGCTGTAGTTGGGTCTGGGTCACTGAGAATCTAGACATCATCATTGAGAGCGTCCTGATTATATTTTTCTAGCGATGATGAAGAGGAAGAGTAAGAGAGAATAAGATAAAGACTTATGTAGATTGTACTGAATTTAGTAGTTATTCTGCCATGTTTTGTAGACGTACATAGAAAGCAAAATTGATACTCTTTTGTGATACAAAGGTTGGAATAAAGGGTCTTGATGATGTTTATTTCTTAGAATCTTGTTGCTTTAACGATCCTCCCACTGGCCGTAACCTCAGTTTAATAGTTCCATTATTATAAGACAATGCTTGGGGTCTTAATGGTTCGGGCTATTACATTCTTGCTGATACATTAGCCACAGCTGGCCATCCTTTGGATACAATCGAATTCAACTCCTACCTTCTTGCTGGTTTGTGCATTGTGTATGACTCACTGGTTACATCTGTTACTGCCAGAATGGATCCAGCTTAATCTAAGGAGCTGTTCAGCCACCTCCTCACTAATGAAGCTCGGCTTAACCATCTTACTAGCAACATTCCTTCTACGGATATCTCGACAAACCTTTCCATTAAGCCCGATACTCCTGCTCCCCATTGTGGTCGTTCTGGCCGCAACCGAGGTCGTGGTGGTTTTTGTGGTCGTGGAGGCTCTCCTTCACACTTCTTTTCTAATGACCGTCCTCAATGTCTAGTCTACTTCAAATCTAGCCATACTGCTCTGCATTGTTATAATCTATTTAATCAATCCTTTAATGTCCACCCCCACCATCCTTTGCTGCTCACTACACACCCATTCCCTTTGTTGCCAATTCCAACTGGTATGCAGATTCGGCAGCCACAGATCACATGACAAATGATTTTTCGAATCTCACTCTACTTCCTTCCAAGTACTCTAGAGAAGACCAAGTGAGAATTTGAGATGGATCTGCTCTCCCCATAAACACACTGGCAACTCCACTATCTCCACTTCTCATGGCAAACTTCTTCTTCGCAATCTTTTACTTGTTCCTTACCAAGAATTTAATCTTTGTTTATCAGTTTTGTAAGGATAACTTTGTGTTTTTTGAATTTCACTCTTCATCTTTTGTGTTTGGGATCTTCATATCGGGACAACTCTTCTCCAAGGCCCTACTAGTCACAATCTCTACACCCTACCCACCTCCACTGCCCTTGTTATTTCTACCTCGCCTCAAGCTCATGTTGGTGAACGAACGTCCATTCCTCACTGGCATCAGCGTCTTGGGCATCCGTCTTTAGCTGTTGTTTGTCATCTTCTTCGTCATTTTCAGTTGCCCGTTCAACATACTACAACCACGTCTGGTTTATGTTCAGCATGCTGTCAAGCTAAATCTCATGCTCTTCCTTTTCCGCATCCACTTCTATTAGCACTAGACCTTTATAACTCCTCTTCATGGATGTTTGGGGTCCTACGTGCTGTCCAGATGATTTAACCTGAATTTTAGTAGTTATTCTGCCGTGTTTTGTAGATGTACATATAAAGCAGAATTGATACTCTTTTGTGATACAAAGGTTGGAATAAAGATTCTTGATGATGTTTATTTCTTAAAATCCTATTGCTTTAACGATCATAACCATAGGCCGTAACCTTAGCTTTATTAGTTGTGTCCATTACTATAAGATAACGCTTGAGGTCTTCTCGGTCCGGGCTATTACATATGCCTTGTCCGAAAGGGCACCTATGCTAGAGGAATTGGCCCAAAGGGTGAGCAACCTCCGTAGCATACACTGTGAGAGCGAGAATGTGTATGGAGAGCACATGGATTTCGGGGGTGGTGTCAACATCAACCATGGTGTTGTTGCGTCTATGGACACCAGCTTGGGTTTCATAAAGTGGGGATTCGCTTTGGTTATGGGTGCTAGAGCAAGCTATAATGCCCTACTTGTCTCTAAGGAGGTGTACATGGAAGAGCTCGTGTGCAACTAAGTTATTGTTCAGAATGTTAAGGACCTTGTGTTGGATCAATTTAATTTTTAAGGCTAATGATTTTTATTCTAAATATGTTGGGAGTTCATCCACGAGATGGTTCAATTTTAGACTCTAGGCAACAAGAGGAATTGACGACAAGATGAGGAGGATAATGATGAAACTTAACAACTAAGTGGATATAAATAGGGGTGGCGCCATTTAAACTTACACCAAAAAATTGTGGTTAAGCTTGAGATTAGTAGAGAAGTGAAGTACAAGCCGATTAGAGAAGATTGCAAACATTAGAGAAAGTTTAGTTGGTTATCTTTGATTTCTTTCAAGGATGATTATTTGAATCTCTGCTCGCGTAACTTCGAGTCTCTCCTTTATTGCAGAGTGCCTTCCTAACTATGTTTGATGAAAGAAAGAGCGAATTCATACATGGATGCAATGATGATTCCCCCCTTGGATGTGATAGCATGTTGTGATTATGGGACAAGGATCAGCTTGTGTTATGTGTTTATCATGTTGATTCATTGACTTATAGAACCTTGAGACATTGTGACGTCTTATAGTGGTGTTTGAAATTTTATTGTGTAGTCATGTGGTTTGACTTAGTTATTTCTAGATTATATGGTTGATGTGACTTTCATTTTCTATTAGTGATGGTTTGTAGATTTTATGGGATAATGCAGTGGTTAGTAGAACCATTTGTGATGATTGTTGTTCATGTTCATGGTTGTATGTTATAACGTTCGTTTCCAATATTGTGGTTTGTGGATTTTGTAATGCCTCTGCGATGTTGATTAGCCAGTGGTTTGTGGACATGTTCAGTATCTTATAGCAAAGTTGGTTGTTTTTCAACTTTTTTTTTTTCAAAATTTCTTCCAAAAGTTGTTTTTCAAAGCTTGAACATATTTTTTTCCTTTTGATTTCAATACTTTTCATGTTAAAATTAGTTTTTCTACGTGGTGATTAAGCCGGTTTTTAACCGAGAAATCAAAGTGTTGTTTTTGCCTTCACAACATTTTCCTTTGTATTTTATGATGTTGTGATGATGGAAAGAGTTAAGGTGTTGCATATCATAATGAGATGTATGGGCGTTGATATGAGACATGCATACTTAACTTGTACTTGGAAAGGAATATTGTGATGTTCAAGTATGGTTAGGTGTTGCATATCATGAATGATATGTATGTACATGAGACATCATACTTAACAATACTGTGAAGACGTGATACTGTGCACAAGAGGATGTGTTCACTTGTTGTGACATTAAAAAAGATCCTTTGTTAGGATAACTCACTCTGGGAGTTTGAGGCTGTATTGTGCTCTAGGAGTACTGTTGCAAAGCGACGGAAGGTTACTTGTAACCTGTTCTTAAGTGATTCACTCTGGGAGTGAGAGTAGTGGTGATTGAAATGGAAAAAGGAAAATATCTTTTAAAGAATTGAGTCTTTTCATTTACTTTCTTCTTCTATTTTGAGATTTATTGATGAATGGGTTTTCTTCAATATCTTTTTCTTTATCTATTGTCTGTCTAACCACTAGCTTTACTGAGTCATTTGGACTCACGGTTGTTTGTTAAATTCTTTTAGGAGATGTTTAGAATGTACTTGGGAGAATTTACTTAGACTTTGACTCATGAGGTCTTGATACTAAGCTAGTAGTTAGGTCTGGGTCACTGAGAATATAGACATCATCGTTGAGAGCATCCTGATTATATTTTCTAGGATGATGAAGAGGAAGAGTAGAAGAGAATAAGATAAAGACCTACGTAGATTGTACTGAATTTTAGTAGTTATTCTGCCATGTTTTGTAGATGTACATAGAAAGCAAATTGATACTCTTTTGTGATACAAAGGTTGGAATAAAGATTCTTGATGATGTTTATTTCTTAGTATCTATTGCTTTCACGATCATCCCATTGGCCGTAACCTTAGTTTAATAGCTCCATTACTATAAGATAACGCTTGAGGTCTTCTCGGTCCGGGCTATTACATATGCCTTGTCCGAAAGGGCACCTATGCTAGAGGAATTGGCCCAAAGGGTGAGCAACCTCCGTAGCATACACTGTGAGAGCGAGAATGTGTATGGAGAGCACATGGATTTCGGGGGTGGTGTCAACATCAACCATGGTGTTGTTGCGTCTATGGACACCAGCTTGGGTTTCATAAAGTGGGGATTCGCTTTGGTTATGGGTGCTAGAGCAAGCTATAATGCCCTACTTGTCTCTAAGGAGGTGTACATGGAAGAGCTCAGGGACTACATGGCTAATAAAAGGCAAAGAAATAGTCTAGGCAACAAGGGTTGACGACAAGATAGAGGAATGCGTGATCGCACTTAAAAAATTCGAGCCAAGATTGCCATAAGAGTTCTGCTTGGTTGTAGCTCGCGTAACTTCGAGTCTCCCATTGCAGAGTGCCTTCCTAACTATGTTTGATGAAAGAAAGAGCGAATTCATACATGGATGCAAATGATTCCCCCCTTGGATGTGATAGCATGGATTATGGGACAAATCAGCTTGTGTTATGTGTTTATCATGTTTTCATTGACTTATAGAACCTTGATGTGTTATTGTGACGTTTATGTGGTGTTTGAATTTTATTGTGTAGTCATGTGGTTTGACTTTTATTTCTAATTATATGGTTTGTGACTTTCATTTTCTATTAGTGTGGTTTGTAGATTTTATGGGATAATGCAGTGGTTAGTAGAACCATTTGTGATGATTGTTGTTCATGTTCATGGTTGTATGTTATAACGTTCGTTTCCAATATTGTGGTTTGTGGATTTTGTAATGCTATAATCCAGTGGTTTGTGGACACATGATTCAATATTGTATCTTATAGCGTTGGTTTCTTTTTACTCTTAGTGTATTGGAGCATTCTCCATCTATTGAATGTAGAAGGTTTAGAGAATCAACCAACTTAAAGCTTCAGGAGGTAAGTTTTATCACTCTCTCTTTTCGTGACTTAAAATTGCAGCTCTACTCCCCTTATGTTTTCTTCTCTTTCTTGAAAGTTTTATTTTCTCCATTTAAATGACAATTGAACATACTTTCTTTTCAGTAATGGGGTAAGATGATTCAATCCCTATAACTTTATGAAGACACAGATTGTGGATGTGCTTAGAAATGGCAGTATGCTATTGGAGCCTGGTCATTGGTTTGTATCTTGTGAGGAATTTGGTTGGGGCTTTTGTCTGTAAGAAACCTGTAGTTTGCTTTTTTTGTGTCACTTATTCTCTGAATGTGTTGTTCATATTCTTAAAGGGTTAAAAATTGAAGCAAAGAACATCTTTTTCTTCCTTAGGCAATCCTGACTCCACTTATTTTATCCCTTATCCTTTCTTCATTTTTCTGGATAAATTCTTTGCCTTTCCCTTTTAGTCATTTCTGGCATTTAAGTTTTGGTTGTTGACTTAATAACTGTAGTAGTTAGGAGTTGATCATTTAGATGAACTTGACAAGAAAATTGCAAATTAGGATGTGTAATTGTTAGATGTATGCCCTCAAAACTAATAATTTTGCATAATTATGAGATAATTATTATTATTGATTATTCACTTGTATATTATTTTGGGTACATGCAATGACATTAGATGTCATATTGTTGAGCAATATTGTAGAAAAATCAGGCCAATGATTAATGAATCGGAAGCGGGGAGTATGATTTTTCGGATCCTTGTTGACTCACTTTGTTCTAGACCGAGATACATGATAATGTACAAATAGGTCTACACTCATTGTGCCTCTGTAAGATAGAATGATGGACTCCGTCATTGAAGTGGTGACCTTAAGCAAACGAGTGGGTGCAATGTAAGAGTACATGCACTGAACCAGATCAAATATGAATACCTTCTGGAAATGATCACTGATGTAGAGAATGGTATTCAACACAATTAGCTTATGTTGTCCTTAGACCTGAGAGAGTTATGCAGGTTTGCTTGTTGTGTGCTTGTGCTTTGACTGAGTCATTTGGTGATGATCTTCGCAGATCAAATATTCTAGATAAGCTTGGGCCTTGTTCATAGTAAGTGAATTTGTACAATTGCTCAATATGGAATCCACCAGTCTCTTGATGAGGCAGTATATTCATTATGTCTGTATATTGTTGGACTCAAATAAAACGCTGCGCAGCGAGATTTTGTGAAAAGTGTTTTCATAGTTTTACTTATTAATATATAAAGTAACTATTTGCGAAAATGATTTTGGAAAGTTTTTGGAAGTCAACTAGGTACAGACTGAGAATTAAGAATTATATGAGCTAGGGACTTAATCGGTGATATTATTCCAGTCCTATTAGCTCATGTGGAATATAGTATGGTGGAAGGATAAATAAGCGTATAATTGTTAGCAAAAGGGATTTCACAAAAACAATCTCATTATCTCGGGGGTCAATTGTGATATGTTAATGGACATAATCACAATTTGTAGAAGCCTTTAAATTCAGATTACAGAATATAAGGGAGTTTAATGAAAAAGAATTTTTCATGATGATCCTACGGCCGAGATATTGAGATCCCTAAAGATCCCACGCTATAGCACAGTTGAGTTCTGAGCCAGCCATTATAAATAGCTCAGAAACTCATTTGAGAAAGAAGAATTTATTTTCACGTGAGATTTTCTCTCTCTAAAATCTCTCTCAAAGCTGTGTGCGTGGATCTGAAGGAGGCAGAATGCTTGGGCTGCTTTTATTCAACGATCCTTTCCGCTGTGACCTCGCGATCCAACAATAATGGATTATTTGTCTTTTTAATGATGGTATGAATGAAAGACTTTGCTACCATTTCATATAAAGTTGAATACTTACCAAGTTCATTTCTTTGTTTCTCTATAATGTTTGGATTTTTTTTAATCTGAAATTAACTAAGAAAAAAGACTTTGTCTTGCATCACCAAAGAGGATGATTTGGAAGTGATTGATAAGGTTTTATCATCTCTTTGAGAGGTGTATATTTTTTAAGATGGTGTATATTATTAGCTTAATATGTCTATTTTTTTTGGCCTTTCTTACCAAAAAAAATAAAAATAAAAAGAATATTTGATTGATGTATGGACCATGGAAAGGGGGGGGGGGAAGGTAACAATGTGCAAAGATAGAGATACAAATTCTGCTACAATCGGTGCTTAGTTAAGGTTTTTATGTGTTGAATAGGCATAGTTAGTGAATATGGTTGTGAACCATCTTCCCGTTTTGGCTTGTGTTGAATGACTCTTCTTTTTTATTTGTGATGCAATGTGCCTAGTCATGATTTAATTACTCTTTTGCGAAGTACTTCCTTGGTCAACTTTTTTTCTTCAATAACTTTTCTTCTAGACCCTGGATCCTCTTAATTTAGACTTCGTCATGCGTTTGACTTGAGAAGGATAGTCATATGCTATGATCTTGTTTATTAGATCGAGGAGTTGACAAGAATATGAATGTGGTGTGATTACGTGGAAATATCAAGTTATCTTGGGAAAAATTTTCCTGGAGAAAATTTTGGAAAGGGGATAGATTTGAAACTTGAAATTGCTATTGGTAGTTCGAATAATTCAGAATTGGAAGTTACTTGCTAGAAGTAGATAAAAAGGATGTGAGGCTTTTAATGCATTACTAGATGGCTATCTTATCAGTTCTATGCCAATAACTTAGAGAATTAAAGACCTGTGTTCTTTATACAAACTTTGTCTTTTGAACTTTCTCTCTACACTTTGATTTTTGCCCTAAATGAACTTGTCAGTTCTCCATAGGAATGGAATCTAGAGTTACATGGAAGATTTGCAAAACTATTCAATGGCAGGATCCAAATGTACAATTGGAGGTACTTTGTATCATGTCAAACTAATTGGAAGGTTTGAAGCATTTTGGAGAAAGTTCTGGAGCTTTTCCGGTGGTAGGGTTAGCTTTTGGTTAGACCGAGGTTAGCCTGACGGGGTTTCTAGCAGATTTTGTTTTAAGTCTAGAAACTTCGCCCAAATTGGTTCTTTGACCCATTATACCTTTCTACCCTTCTCTAAACATTATATAAACTTATTTTTAAGCCTCAGACATTTTTTACGTACATTGAAATTGCCTTACACACATATATATCCTCTCTAGAGCCTTTTGTTATTTCTTTCTCTCTATATGTCATACAGCCTCTGTTTTAATATTTGAGTTTAAGAGAGTTGCTGCTTCCCTCTGGTGGAGGATTGAAGAAGTAGGAAATTGCTGAAGGATTTTGTTCCATTCCTACTTGGGTTTTGAAGATCAATCACTAAGATTTCATAAGTTTCTTGAGAGATTTCAAGAAGAGTTATTGCTAGAGTTTCAGAAGTTTGAAGGGACTGATGAGTTCATTGGCATCTACTTGGGAGCTAATTGGAGTTGTTGGTCATACAATTGAGTGTTGGGCACCGGCTCAAGAAGTTTCTTGAGTGGTTTTATTGAAGTTAAGAGATCTGAAAAAGTGATGGGTTTTGCTTAGGATTACAAATTTATAAAGCTCAAAAGTTCATAGTGGATCAAATGGTGTGCCTTTCACACCTAGAGTGTTGTTTCTTGGAGGAAGACATCCTCAAGAAATTTTTCATTTCGTAACCAAAAATCCTTGTGTAGATTCTCTTGGTTGCTTGCTTATTTTTGTTAAACTATTCTTGTGGTTTTATTAGTATCTTTAATTATCTTAATTGATTAATTAAGAGTCTTGTACCTTAATTGAACAATCTTGATTTGAAGATTCTACTATTTTGTCGAAAATTGCTTTATAGTCAGATCACAGTTAGTATTGAGTCAGACGGCTGGAATCCCCAGATATGAAAAATTTGAGATTTTCAATTGATTGATATTTGATTTGGTATTTTTCTATGAAATAAAAAGTTGTCTAATTTTTTAATACCTATTCAACCCCTTTAGATATAGTATTGGGTCTAAACTTGGTTTTCAACGCCCCTTGTGAGCTTGAATCAACCTTGTTATTGCTTTCAACACCCTTTGTTCGACCCCATGGTTGATACTTAATCACACATATCTCACTATTCCAATATCCCCCAAGTGTTTGAGGATATTCCCAAACCATACATTACCCTAGCATTACTATGCTTCACTGCCACTAGCCTATACCATTCGAACACCATCTATTCACCACAGGATCATTAACCTAGGTATAGACCAAAGCTATCTAAACACTGATCTTGCTCACCATATAGCCTTGTCACTGAGCACTATCAGTAACCATCATTAGACGACCACACTATATACCACCAACCATCATGTGTTCGTCCTTTATTGAAGAGGAGACCCATCCAACATTCGGTGTTCCTAACATCCACCAAGGGGCCTAGAAACGAGTCTCCACCACTAGTATTGTGCCTAATTCTCCTGCCAATGGTTAGACATCTCCCTCACCTCCCTGGAATTGGCTCTACTCGCCAATTTCGAAGTGCCATCTAGCAGGGACTCCATCAAAGAACGTGGTCGATCCATGCAGATCAGAGTGTCTTTCTTTTTCGGCTCCACCACTAAAGTAGTCTTATCATCATTCGTCCTTAACAATCTAAGAAGCACATCCTCCATACTTATTGGTGGAACTTGGGTAGCATTAATGTTCAAATTCTGTACCTTCTGCTGGAGCTCCTCTAGCCTAGGAAAAAAGTCAATGTTCAACCACATTCTATCTTATATCTGAACCATTAACTTTGAAAATGAAATTTTAAGAGAATGACTTATTTGACAAAAATTATAAACTCAGGGACCTCTATGATCAATTTGAAAACCGAAGGACGATTTGTTAAAATGGGTCAAAACTTAAGGATAAAATGGGTACTTAACCCTAAATTTGAATCCAAAGAGGTGGCTTTCCATCCCAGTTTAGATAACATCTGGGGATAAGAGGTAATGTGGTGTTCAACATCAGCTGAACTTTCATAAATTTTGTCGCCCATATATGCTTGGTTGACCAAAAGTCCACTTCCAAAACCACTCCCAACCTTCGGCCAGCTAACTCTGCTTCTTCCATAGTGGAGGATCCAAGTGGGAGACCATGCACTTGGACCCAAACGAGAGTGGTAATGAGGTCATTCTCTTCGATTGTGTCACCTAGCTCTTACTCTTTGAAAACCAAAATGCACCCCTTGATATTCCAAGGGCTTTGGCTCAAAATGCGATCCTTATGAAATGAGGATGGAAAATTAAAGATGAAACGATTTCCCACCATTTCCTTGATCTCCAACTAAGGGATGAAGTGCCTAGACCGAAAAATAGTGGTGCGAAGCCCCACCTTATGTAATGGAATAGCTGAAATCAATTTACTAACTAGAGTGTAGAACGCACTATCTCGAAGGTCCTGCCCTTTTGAAGAAGCCATGAGAATCAGGATAAAGAACATTCACAAAAAGTGAAAACAACGAAGAAAAGGGACTAGATACAAGTGGAGAGGGGGAGAGAAGACAAGAAAGATAATCTGGGAAGGATAAGAGGAAGAAATTGGACCATCTAATCGGGCAAGAAATTGGAAAAGACCTCAATTCTTTTTATTCTTAGCAGAATCCACAATCCCATTAATAGCTTCCCAACACCTAAACCTTCAATATGAACCTTCTATAAGCTCTCAAAACATCCCTCTTTAAATATCCATTACACAAATGTTATCCCCAAGGTTACATGGTAATCATATTGCATTTGATTTTGATGATAACAAACTATATAATATCTTCTTAAGAAATTCCTATTTATGGTTCCTATAAAGCTACATTGCAACAAATCCCACTGGATAGAGGAATCTTGGTTTGCCAGGTTGACCTACCCATCTAAGAGTTTGTTTCTACACACAAAACAAAGACTTTCGGGAACAAATATTGGACCAGGAATCAAAACAGAGAAAAAGTAAAGTCTAAGCACATATGGCACGAAAAGGAAATCAGATTTCACATTTAATATTCAATCTTTTTGATTCTATAATCAAGTTTATAGTTCAAGGTATAAAAGTTTAGGGGTAATGTCATAGTACGCCCCCTAATTATATGCCAAAATTAATCTCGCCCCTAAGTTTCAAACAACAATTTAAGTCCCTAATATTTCAAATATGATCAATCTTCACCCTCTATTTGAAATGATCATTAAACCACATGCAAAGTACCAAAATGCCCATGCAAGTCAAAATTATTGAAAATATTTAAAAATTCATTAAAAATAAAAATTATATATAAAAGAAAAGTAATATTTTTTAAATAAAATTACTAAAACTCTATTTCAGTCATCTATTTATTCTTAATTTATTTCTTGATTATTTATTTTTTAAAATTTTGTCTTGAGGGCATTTCGATCATTTTGCATGTTTTTCCGTTTGACTTAATGCTCAAATCAAACGGAGGACGAGAATTGATCATGTTCGAAACATAAAGGGCTCAAATCGTCATTTAAAATTTAACGGGGCAAGTTTGATTTTAGTCTATAATTAGGAGGCGTACTATGACATTACCTAAAAAAATTATTTTTAATAAAATATCTTTGAACATTATGAATCTTGATGAAAAAAAGCCTAATTTGATGTTATTTTATTCATTTATTAAGATTAATTTGAGTATATGTTGGTTCATATTGAAGGCACGTCTAAATGTTTAAATTATTTTCAAAGTTAAAAAGCTTAATCCACAAGGAAAACCCAACATAAAGAGAAAAAATTAATTATTAGGTCTACAAAAGCAAAGGAAAAAAAAAGACTTGAATGCCTTTTTCTAGCTGATTTTAAAAAGTATCCTTTTGCCCTCTTTTTTGGTTAATTTTGAATGGGGCTTAAATTCACTAAGTTTATACCTCAATTTCTTGGCTTCTTATCCCTTAACTCATTTAACATACTATTAAGGATCAAAATTAAAAAGCTCCCAAAATGTCCTAATTAAATTAAATTAAATTAATTCAGAAAAAGATATAAATACCCTCACTGTTAAGGTACCAGTAGAGTGTGAGGGATTCTTCCTTCACTCTTGATCTCTAAAGTTGTCAGGCTAATCTCCTAAATATCATTTTTTAAATCTTTTAAAACAAATATAAACAAGGATTAGCCTAAGGAATTGAAGAAAATATAAAAGAAAAAGATAATTTTATAAAGAAGTGTAATACTATGCTTGTTAGACAAAAGACTATATATATATATATATATATATATATAAAGTTTTATACAGTGGTTTGTTTAAGGGCTGTTCAACCTCGATGTAGGTGTCGATTATGGCTGAAACTGGCACCTACACTGGATATGCCGATTTTCAAATATTGGCCACCTACACTTACACTGTTAAGGGCAATAACTGACCCTTAACGGTGGCGGTTCTGATTAACCTACATTTATACTGGGCCATTTTTTTTTTAACATTTTATGGACTTGGCCCAATGGTGGTCCTGAACAATAAGAAGGATTCACTAGTCATAATAAAACTTGCAATAGCCTAAAACTCTGCTATGACAATTCTCCAAGCATGAGGCAATAGCCTAAAACTCTGCTACCGAATGCCTTCTAATAAAAAATGTATAAACTTGCAAACACAAACACAACACACAAACAATATCCCTTTGATGTTATATTTGCTATTTCAACTAATTCAAATTTCAAAATGCAGTATACGCTAACCGACTTAGTTCTCTGCCACTCTCATTTCCATACAAGAGCCTAAAATACCCCGTGTGAAAATATGCAACCCCAAACATCTTAGAGCTACTTCTTTTCCTTGCATTGCGAGAAACAAACCATTATTCAATCACATTCATTATTTTGAAAGCCAATAATCCCAGAAGTCCAATTCCAAGACAATAAAATTCTTAGATTACATAATATGAGATTATATTTAGAGTTCAAAAATCATCATACATTGAGAAGATTCACAAAACAAACCTTTGCTGCACAGGTCTTCCTTAGCAAGCACAGACCCTTTGTTGCATAGGTTTTTTGAGAGACCGAACAAGAGGTTTTGGGGCTGCAACTGTGAATACGGCGAGGGTTTAGTAAAAAAATGGGCTAAATTCAAACCTTACCACACCTAAACAGCATACAAACTCACAAAACGAGCAACTACTTCAAAAGAAACAAGATCCCCTATTTAACTTATACTATAGAGTGCAGCGGCAACAAGAAGAAAAAAAAATTAATACGTTAAAAATTGCAAACAAATAGAGAAAATTAACGTGAAGGAGGGAGAAGATGAGAGTACCTATGGTGGTCAGCGAAGGGAGGCGTGGTGGTTGGGGAAGGGTGGATGTGCCTCCTGTGCGAGTTTGGAGAGGGAGGGGAGGGAGAGAGAGGCAAACGACGTAGAAATGGGAGGGAGCAGGGTCAACTGTCGAAGAAAAAATGAGAGGCCAGGAGGAGGGACAAAATGACATAGTTTCTCATTAAGAGAAACTACGTCGTTTAATATAAAAAAAAGTAAAAACCCAATTTTACCTATACTTGAGAACCCAGTGCTAGGTAACCCGGGAACTGGTAAAACCACCAGATTTTTCAATATATAGGCCACCGGTTGGGCCGAATACTGGGAACTCAGTGCCGGTGTCAGTTCCACCGGATTTTACCGATGGCTTTGAACAATCCTAATTTGTTTTTTGGGTAATTGTTAAAAATACATAGGCTATGTTTGGAGTTTTGAAATATTTTTGATGTAATGATTAAGAAAATTTGTTGAGATATATTTTTTAAGTGTTTGTAAAAATGTGAAGTTCATATAAATGATGTTTAGAAAGAAACCGGCACTGGACTAGCTGTTGATGATACAAAACTATTATTTCTCCCACTCTTTTATGATATTTTGTCGTATAGTACATGAGACAGTCTTAATTCTTAAGGGGCAAATTGTAACACGTGTGTAAAGTGTTCTATTGATAGTTTGAGAGCATGTTAAAAAAAAAAATGCTAATTACAAAGTGGAATGAAGGAAATAGACTGTTAAACGGGAAGGTCAAAATGGAGATTTCGAACAGAGCGGGTCGCCTAAAATCCGCGTAGTATGATACGTAGAGCTTCGTCTTTTTTTTTGTTTTGTTTTTTTTTGGGAACGTATTCGGCTTTTCTCAAGGGCCAGCGGAATATGAATTCAGATCAGGAGAATAACGAGGATGGCTTTGTGGGAGGGTCGGGATGAATCATCGAATCGAGGATTGTGCAAGATAAAGATCCGTTAGAGCTGAGCACAGAGAGAGAAAGGAAAGGAAAGGATCTGCGAGAGTTGGAAAGGAGTCGGAAAGTATGTCTTTGGAGCCTCCCCCTTTCCAAGAATCAGCGCGCTGTGACGTCTGCAAATGCAGCTTCAACACTTTCAGGCGACGGGTACACCGCTCCCTTTCTTTCTCTATCCACATTTGTCTCTATGCGTGTCTTTGTGTTTATAAGCGTATGAGTTGGGAATAATTAACTTTTTTTATTAGCTCCGCTTTGAAGCGGCTGGCCATAGAACAATAATGTGCAGTATTGCATAGTCTGCACACTGATGGTCCTGAGTCCCTTTAGGTGTTCAGCAATCCTGAAATGTGATAGGTCCTTTTTTCAATTTTCATTTTGATCCAGAATTTAACGATCAAGTTTCAGTATCAAAGCAACGTTACGGATAATTAGGAAGAACAATACAGGAGAAAATATGGATCTTTTGTTCATCTAACGGTTAAAATGTCAATCTGAATGGAAATAGCGATAAAGGGGGGGGTCTGTGTTTCAATATGGCTCTTCAAGGTTGAAACGATTGTGGAGTTGTTTCGAGAAGAGATGTGGAGCTGAAAGGCATGTGTATGGATCATAGCAGCACTTAACGCTTTTCCCAATCGGGGGAATCTCTAGCAAGCTTGAGGAAGTCGCAGGAAGTCCAATAGATAACACAGAAGAATCAACAAAGACTTTTTTGAGGAGTTAGCTCAGAAAATGAATCAGATTGTAGAAAGCACTAAAGCTCTGGCGATTTCTGAATCAGATATGTAAGAAGAAGAAGTAGAAACTCCATGAAAACATGTTGGATTACATGCCATAACTCTCAAGTTAGATCTTTTTTTTTTTTTTCCAGTTTGATGGGGAAAAGCCCTCTGGCCGGGTATATGAACCACATTAATTTTTTAACTCCAATCAATCCCCTGCACGTCAACATATCTTGATGGTCCCATTTCAAGATTTAGCAGAGTTGAGGGTTTTTATAAGTGTGAGGCATTTGTGAGGATGCTACAAGTCAGGTGGACTAGTTGCCTATAGTGTTCATGGATGCCACCGGTGCTGGTTTTACCATCACCGGACCGGCATCGGTAAACGCCGAACCAGCATGTACCGGTAACGGTGATGGTAGCGGCTAACTGCCGAAAATTGCTACCTCTTTTTTTTTTTAAAGACAAAAACTGCGCCGTTCTCTACTTAAACTGTAACTTTTTTTTGAAAGTTTTGAAAGTTACCCGGTGGGCTGGTTAACGTGTAACCGTCACCAGCAAAGATCGGTTTTGTAGCCAACCGGTGCCGGTGTTAGTGTTAAATTCTCCTCATCGGGATTAACGGTGCCAGTGCTGGTTTTGGCCAAATAGGCACCTACATCACTGTTACTCAGCCCTAGTTGCCTATATTGACACTATGGAGGCTCTTACAAGGTTATGGTAGACATCAACACTGTGGGTTTAGAAACTCAGTTGAAAATTGAAGATCTATTTTACTGTTGTAGAGAATTATCATAGAGATACAAGTTAAATTGTTTTAGGATCCATATAAGGATGGATTAAAACCACTTGTCAAATTGCTTAATTTTACCACTCTTGATGCATCTTTTGGCCGAGCAAAGTGTCAAGAAGTGTATATAAATAGGAAGGTTGTGTATGGGTTGACAAGGAATGGTCATAAACCCTCCATTCCTTCTCACCAAATTAGTCCAAGTCAGATGAAGGACAAGAGATAGAGAGTCTTCCGTTATCATTGTTAGGAGAAGTGAAACCCTGAATATATATGTGAAGTTCCAAACCTTTGGTTGAAAAAAGTAGCTGAACCAATGGGTGAAGAGTTCAGGAGGATGGGTTGGCAGAATTGGCCTCGAGGGTTTGACTCAAGAGGACTTGGTAAAGTTTTTGACTGACCTACCGGAAATATCATTACTCTCAATTTTTGGTTCACCTAGTTTCAAGACTACGAGACTTTCGGGTAGGACTAAGAATTATGTTATTGTGAAATTGGTAAATTCAAGAATTCTCCACAACTTCCTAGGTTCATCTATTGTAATTAAAAACCAACTAGTGGTGGATAGAGATGAGAAGATTCAGTGAAGGTGGTTAACGGAGACAAACTCACTATTGAAGAGAGGGATGGACTACAAGTTTCCCAGTTCAAGCAAATCCTTTCATCATTGATGTGATAACCTGAATCCCACATGGAATGGAAAAGAAATAGAAATGAGATTTGAAGTAATCTTGAAGAAATTTGAAGAAATACGAAAAAAGTGGTGTAAGGATCGCATTCTATGTTGGATCCTTACTAGGTGGAATTAAAACTTATAGTGACACTAAATAACTTTAAAAGCAATCTTGTAATGGGAGGTTCACACCGGAGGTCTTTCTGGACATTGCGAGTGTAATAAGACCATAGAGGAAGTTGAGGGCCAATTTTATTGGCCTAGTTTGAAGAGGGACATTGCTAAGATAGTTAGCACTTGTAGCACTTGTCTGCGTGCCAAGCATAAGAAACAGAATACCGGTCTCTACACAAGTATGGACTCTGTTTTAGGACTTCCGCGTACACCTAAGAGGCATGAGTCTGTTTTTGTTTTTGTGGATCATTTTTCTAGAATGGCTCCCTTCATTCTTTGTAGTAAGACTTCTGATGCCTCTAAGGTTGCTAGGTTGTATTTTGATTAAATTGTTAAGTTGTATGGCCTTCCTAAAACTATTGTGTCCGATCGCAATGTTCGTTTCACTGGTCACGTTTGGAGGACCCTCTGGCATATGGTTGGCACTAAGCTGAAATTCTCCACTGCATACCATCCGCAAGCAGATGGCCAAATTGAGGTTGTCAACCGTAGTCTGAGCAACTTATTGAGATGCCTAGTCCAAGAAAACCTTAGGAATTGAGACTTGATCCTTCCTATTGCTCAGTTTGCTTATAACAATTCTGTGAATCGGTCTATTGGTGTGAGCTCCTTTGAGGTTGTGCATGGTTATAAGCCTAGGAAGCCTTTAGACCTTATTCCCATGTCCCCATATGCTAGTGTGTCTACGACTGTTGAATCATTTGCGCATCATCTTCATGACATTCATCTTGAGATCAATAAACGTCTAGTAGTAAGTAATGCATCATATAAACTTCGAGTTGACTTACATAAAGACATGTTGCATTTAATGTTGGGGATTATGTCATGATCCGAATTCGACCAGAACGGCGTCCTTTTGGACCCGCTTCTAAATTGCAGGCTCATAGTGCTAGTCTTTTTAAAATTTTGAAGCAGGTTGGACCAAATGCATATGTCATTGATATTCCATCTCATTTTGGTTTTCATCATACTTTCAATCTTGAGGACTTAGTTGCCTACAAAGGCCCTTCCAGCTTCCCAGATGATCCTTTTCTAGACCCCACTACACCTGCACCATTACCTCCTCTCCGTACACCCATAGATAAAATTGATGCTATTCTAGATGAGCAGGTTATGTTCACTACAGATGGAGCGGTTCAACGTTTCCTTGTTCGCTGGGTAGACCGTCCGGATTCCGAATGCACTTGGATTACTCGAGATATTCTCCAACAACTTGATCCCGACATGTTGGAGCTCTATAGAAGTCATCAGGATCTTCTCTCGCCAGAGTTGAGTTCTTCTCACCCCGAGACAATTAGTGGGGACACTACATTCAAACCTCCACTGATACGAGAGTATGAGCGTGCGAAGAAGAAGACTGCACAACCACTTAGTTTGTGGTTGGGTACTTGAGAGTGACGATTTCATCATATTTTGGTTTACTCGATGGGGTCGAGTGTCTCCCACCTGGGGAGAGTTAATGGGGACATTTAAATGAATTGTTTTACATTATTTAGTTGTGATTTATATTTTGATAGATTAGTAGTTATTATGTTTATTTAGGCTTTAGCCCATGGGCTTTTAGGGTTTGCTTAGCACCTTTTGTTCTCTATTTAAGGTTTGTGAGAACCTTAAATTATTTAGACTAAGATTATAAAATTTATTGGCAGCTGCCTTTTGCACTCAAATGTGGTGTTTCCCTCCCTCTCCTTGGCTTTATTCTTCTCTTCTCTATTATTTCTTGATTTTCTTGACTCAGTCATTTATCCATGAACCTTGTATTATTCTGATTTGTTTTTAATCATGACTCTTTTTGTTTTTGACAATTGCACATGTTATTGTTGGATTTGTTTTTCAAGAATTTGGTCTAACTTCTCATCTCTCTCTCATTTGGCAGCATCACTGCCGATGTTGTGGGAGGACTTTGTGCAATGAACACTCGTCAAATCAAATGGTATCATTTTCCCCCCTTTTCTTGCTAGTTCTATTGATTCACTAGAAATTCTTGACAAAAAGCAGATGACCTTTCTGTGCACACATTCAGGCTTTACCACAATTTGGCATTCACTCATTGGTTAGAGTTTGTGCTGACTGTTTTAACGACTCCACTCGGTAAATCACTCTCTTCTGAATAGAAACCAGATTTATTGTTTTTTTTTTTGTGCGCGATGAAATTTGATTAGAAATAAAGACCATGTGTCTAAGATCATGGAGATGTGTTAGCAGATTCATTTTGATGTCAGTCCTTAGAGATTTTATTCTATTTTTTATTTCTTGGCTCTATGTACTTTCTCATCTTTTTACTTCTAGAGTGAGGAAATAGCTTACAGCTGCATCATTAAGAGCGTTAAGATCCCTTGAATTATATACGATCAATTTGGTAGTTATGGTTGATTTCAACAATATCTATGAATTTTTTAGTAGGAAATTTCTTGAGTTGGTGATGGACCACAATGATTGTGTCACTTTGTGGAAATGAATTAGAGTATGCTGCTCTCCAAAGATAGTTGAATTATTGTTGTTCCTCTATCTTCATTGTGAGAGCAGTTGCTGGTTAGATGATCTGTTCTATTGGTCATGTTGTTGTATGCATATGGATACTTTTGAGTTGGGCTTGTGAACTATTGATCCCGAGGTTTTAATTGCTGAGGAGAGGTCAGTATAGCTAACAGATTTTTCTGCTGTCACTGCTGGAGACTTTAAGGTTAGCTTTGAAAAGATGAAACGTGTCCCATTTTTTCTGAAATTTGTGTCATTGAGCTAAGCCTTGTCTTGATAGATGAGATGAATTTTTTTTTTTTGCAGTTTTCAAGGAAAAAGATCGTTTTGTTTTTTTGGCTTCTTTGAATACCGGTAGATTTGGTTTAGAGATTGCGAAAAGCTTTTTTAAAAACCTGAACAATGAGAATTTGCTTTAGAGGTGTAAAGAAAGAGGAAATTGAAAAAAAATGGAATTTTTTTTTATCAAATTTAGATGGATTAAAAGATATAAATAGAACTAATTTTAAAGAAACAACAACCAAAAAAGAAAGAAAAGGAAACAGGTGCGAAGCATAGCATCCCCGGTGTGCTGTGGCCTCCATCTACCTCCTCACGCGGTGGATCTCTCATCCCCATTCGCTGGGTTGATCAACCCCAAGTGCCCCACTGCTTCAGGGTCTCAGGCACAACAGGGGATATGGAAGGGACCTCTTTTTTCTTTTCTTGTTTTGCAGATTTTTTTTATCTTATATAGGCAATCATTATTTGCGTGAAATTGGACTTAAGAAGTTTGAAATAATGTTGGCTTGGTAGAGATTTGCATGATTTTGGATCTTAAGGATTTTGGCACAATTCAGTGTGTGGAGGTACTAGGAGAGGTAGTAATCAAGGACAGGATTTGGAAAATGAAGGTTGAAGGTGGAGTCATTTTCTTCCTCTGCTGGCAAACAATATACGAGGTTACTTATAAACATTCTGTCAGAAAAAATGCCCTTCACAGGTGCAGTGGAGTGGCCTGACAAGCATCAACGTTGTTACTGTTTGTATTTGAGCCATCTGAGGGCATAGCATTCATTTCCTATTGTTTTATTGCTTTGTATCATTTTCTCGGTTTTTCCACTTCACTAGATCATAATGACTGGGAATCCCCTCACCTTTGTTGCCCTTGTCTGACAATTAGTGTGGTCAGGCCCTGCAACTTTATTCAAAAAACAAACTTCATTAAAGTTTGTGTTTATCTTGTTGAACATTGATTATACTGTCCCTGATTGTCACATCGCTTCTAATGATTCAGATGCATGCTATTGTTATCTTTACTGACCAATTGAGCAGAGTTGGTGGAACTCATCTGTGTCCAGAAATCCTCTTTGATGGTTAAATTTCCATCTTACTGCAAACGCTACACAGTTTTAATTCCGGTCTTTTGTACTTCTGAACATCTTTCTTAGCCTCCTGAAAAATCTCTTGGCTCGATTACCTACTATTTCTTTGTTCAGAGCTTTTGAAAGTCAAAGCTTGCTTTTAATAATAGGCTGTGAAGTGGCTAATCCTTTGAAATAGGCCTCAGCATAACAGCTTGTAAAGAAGCTTCTATGCTTTCTTTATAGATTCACTCTGTATGCTTAATTTTGGAGTTTTGGCACAGATCTGGGAAAGACAACCCACAAGCTTCTTCAGATGGTGTTGATCGTGTGACAGACACAGTTTCTAAATTGGGCATAGGTGGGGATGAGGATTTGACGGCTGGACCGCCTGCAGAACATGGATCTGTGTCAGTCATTTCAGAGTGTAAGTGTAGAATGCCTTTATGCATTTGTGAAGCTCCAGCCCTTTCTACTAGTGCACTCCATCAGCAGGTATAAAACATTTGATCTTTAGATGCATCTCCTATGTTGTTCATGCACCTGACAGATTTGTTCCTTTTTGTGCAGAAGATAAGACCTGTATCTACTGTTACTCCTCAGATGAATCCAAAACCAAAGAATACGGACACGATTCTAAGAAAAGGTGCCACTTCTAACAAGTCGAGGTATGTTGCCTTTAAGGTCTAGATTTCGACTCTGTTCTTCCTGGCTCATCTGATGCTTTTAAACTATAGTTTATTGCGTGATTTTTCTGTTAGGAGTACAACATATACAGCTGGAGTTTAGAGTTTCGACTTTGTTTTTAGCTGCTACTGTATATTTCTGGCCTCGGTAGCCAAAACCTACAAATTAAGTAATCCTATGTGCCATATGTTTGAGTAAACAATCATGTCTTTCACTATTGTGACTTTTTGAGTACGTTGCCATTTTCTCTTATACTGTTTACCTTGATTAAGTGATGGTTCTCTTGCAGTTCTGTTTCCAATGTTGTTCTGAATAAACCTCAGATGGATTATGAATCCAATGGGGAGGTATATATTTGTGATTATCTATTTAAAGTTCAAATGCGCAAGGATTTTAGATGCTATGGATTATTTAGTTAATTAAGTGTGTGCTGTTCTTAGGGTTTAAGAGAAGCTATAAAGAACGGTGACACTGCTGCAGTGAAGAAACTTCTGAGTGAGGTATTCAACCTTTTACTGCAACATCGAAATTGGAAAGTGGATTTATGCTTCTCACATTTGCAGGGTGTGGATGCAAATTACCGGGACAAGCAAGGATTGTCTTTGCTACATTTGGTACTGATCTCTCTCCCTCTCCCCTCTCTCTCTCTCTCTCTCTCTCCATCTCTCTCACACACACCCGCACACACTAAGACTTGCCGGCATATCAAATCAGTTGTGAGTGAAGAAGGGTGAGTGCCTGAGTTTTTCTAATTTTGGTTTCATTGCTTAAAATGTTTGTTACTGACATCAGAAGAAATTGGGTGTAGGCGGCTCTTTTTAATCAAACTGATATAGTTTTCATCCTCATGGAATGTGGAGCAAGCATGAACTACAAGAATGCACAAGGTAATTAATCCTTGGTCCACTTCAAATGTAAGTGTGATTACTTGTTCACTAGTGGAGGTGATTCCTAATCCAAGGCATTACTGGGGTTTGTTCAGGCGAAACAGTTTCTGTATATCCTGAATTGAACAATTAACTAGATATAATATTTCCGGACACAATTTCTAAGGTCTCTGAAAGTCCCCATGTATTAGCTTTTTTTGGCTTTTAGTTCTTTCTAATTCTAGTTTTTTTGGTCTGCACTATTAGGCTTTCTAGTTAAAACAAGTTGGGAGTTAAATTGCGGTGAAGTGGGTTGTTTTAATCAAAATCTCCTGTTAATGCTTGGCAAAAAAACGCAAAAGAAGATAGAAAAAGATGGGGCTTAGTTTCCCTCATGAAGAGATACATGATTTTCTACACGCCCACTTTGCACATGGTGCTGGTAGCTTGTTCCCCCTGCACCCATTTGAGAAGGCTGTGCATAAAAAGTAATAAGGGTTCTACATTTTGGGCCATAATTGAATATTCTCCTTTGCTTATTCCTTTTTCCTTCTTTCATTGTTGGGGTTGGTTAGACTATTTTTACTACTGGGGAAAATATCTATTCTCCATATATTTTGACCATTTATTTAGCAATGTAAATAGGATGTGTGTTCAGAAAATGTTTTCAGTCAGTTTTTTAAGTAATTTCTCTTATTAGCGATATTATAATGTAAACCAAGAATTGTGGAACTTATAAATAGTTGGAAGCAGCTGATCTAGTTATGAATTATTCTTCAGGGGAAACACCATTGGATTGCGCTCCTGTTACTTTGCAATACAAGATGCGAAAGAGTGTGGAAGAAGGTGAGGCTATGCATGAGCATGTTTGAGAGTATTAATAGTCAACTTATTTTAAATCTATTTGCTCGAGTTCTGATACTCTCAGGCGAATATTTGAGGAACTACTTAAATTGTTTTGTACTAAATACAAATCTAATATGCATGGTGGTGAACAACCCAAATAAGAGTCCCGCTTCTGCTCTGTTTGAAACTGATCTATTATAGAAGGGTTTTTTTTTTTTTTTTTTGCATCCAATCTATTATTTTTGTCATATTATAGTTACCAACTATTGACTTCAGACCTTTTGTACAATGAAATTTTTCTATAAATTTAAATAGAAAATAATTTTCTGGTACATGAAATGAAAAATGCATCTCTATATTTTTTTTGCCCCGTGACTATTTTAAGGGGTAAAATCGTAACTTTATAGATTAATAGTTGATGAGTGTATAAAGTATTCATATAATTTTCCTCTAATTTTTTAACTGTACTGTAAAATTAATATTTAATGGATAGAATGTGATTATAAATTGTATTTATTTAAGTTTAAGGTAGTAAAATGTTTTATTGTGAAAGGGAGCAAAAAGGTTGGCGGTGTTCGGGCATCTTATCCGCTAACCCCACATAATTTGGTGGGAGTTTGGAGTGAGAGTGGGACCCGAACGTTATCCTCGTGACATGGGTACTGATGAGGCATGTTGGCACTCACCGTATGGTGAAGAGTGCCGGTTCGTACTGGATTACTCGACCATGACGTCTTTGTTGGATTCTTGTGTGCTTTTTTATTTTTGTATTACCAAAGGAAAATGTTTATTTACAGAGAGTGGCCCTTGGCAAGGAAGGTTCAATGCTCGTATATAATGACCGAAAGATGCAATTTTGTCGAGATTTGTGAACCTTTTTTCTTCGAGCTGGAAGGAAGCACCAGCTTCTATCGAGTGAACAAATCGAATTTTCCGATTCTTAAATGTTATACTTATTTGTGGTGGTAGTATTTTGCTTTGGTCAATGCACAATGGAGGATCTCTTTGGTGGTTTGAATCTCTTTGCTTTGCCTGTAGAAATGTGGAGTTGATAGGCCTGATGACGAAGATATTTCTTTGACTTAGCCATTAAGAAGTTCATCACATATTTATTTTGACTAACCCACTAAGAAGGATCTTCTCGTTAGTTTGAATGATCTTATTACTCACATTCCATTCCTAAAATAAAGGAGACATACACTTTTGATATCCTTTAATCAATGGAGTCACGACACTTTATAACTCAATTTATTATTTGTCACATTATATCTACTTATTATTGATTTCAAGTCTTTTCTTTATTCCCTCAGTTTAAAAATTAATAATTGTCTAATGTAATTTGAAAAAAATTAATAATTTACTATATAAAGTGTCTCGAGGTTCATAATTGAAGAGGATAAACTATATTTACCCCTCAAATAAATAAAGTAAAACAAGATATATCATCACATTTGCTTTGCACCGTAACTGTGAACCATGTTAAAATCCTCTCAACTAATGCTTTATTAAAATCAATCTTTGATTAAGAAATAAAATTATATATCTTCCATGGGAATCATAAAAAAGTGAGGTAGTGGGATCTCAGCAAGGCGGTCCATGGTGACGTATCATAGAAAGTTTTTTTTTTTTTTTTGTCCTAAGCTATCATGGAAAGTTAAGTAGGTTGCCAGATCACAATTGGGAATCCTCTCCTTTCTGTTCCACCTACCAGTCCTTCCTGGCTTTATAGAGGTCGCCATGAACAGGTGATGACTTCATGAACCAGCAAGCAGACCACAATCCCAATTAAAAGCTTATTCCATCACACCTGACCTGCCTTTTGCTTTAAATCCCTGTCAAAGTTGCCATGACGGAACCCAGCGCCCTTATTATGCCTTACACGTATGCTCACACGCGGCACTGACCCCATGACTACTCGGCTGACCCCTTTATTCTTCCAGAGAGTGAAAGATAAAGAACCCACGAACAAATGACTCCCATCAGTATCTGCTTTGCTTTATTCGTCTTTATAAAGAACCTCAAAGCCTCCTCTGAACTTCCCTCCCTCCCCCTTCCCATCTTCTCTCTCTCTCTCTCTCTCTCTGCCTTCATCTTCTGGATGTCTGCTTGTTCGGCTTCTCTTTGTTTTGCATCTGCTCCAATGGGTTTCTCTGCGGAGGAGTACTCGTCGGGTTTGCTTGTAACTCATCTGTTATACAAAATAGCTCTTGTAATCGCAGTGGTGAGATGGGTCCTGTCTTGGTTTCTCAGACGAAGAGATAGGATCAGGAGCTTGCCCTCGGTCTCCTCGGGCTCTGATGAGATGGCGTTTTCTCCTTCAACAGCTGCTTCTACCCAGATGATAAGGGACAGTCTTATAGTGACTACCTTCGAAGATCTCACGGAAAGGCTCCCGGAGACTAGGAGTTGGGACACCTGTGCTGTGTGCTTGAACCAGCTGAGCATGGACGATGAGATCAGGGAGCTCAGGAACTGTTGCCATGTCTTCCATAGGGAATGCATTGACAGGTGGGTAGATCGGGATCATGAGAATCACGTGACCTGCCCACTCTGTAGGACTCCTTTACTGACTTCTTCACAATTCCACAGCTTGAGCTGCGGGTCTGGGACCCAGCCTAGCTGGGCTGTCGAGCGACTTCTCTACCTCTTTGGGGACGATTTATATTGTAACTAGGCTAAGCATTTTTTTTTCCTTCCTAGAGAAAAAAGTAGACATTTAAAAAAAAAAAAAAAAGTGAGGGCGTTTAGATTATTCGTGGTAATATAGTGATTATTGTTTTGAGTGCTTAGAAGCCAATAGCATAAAAAATGGTGGAGCTGAAGAAGCTCGAACCTGCTTGGAATTTTTGTATATACGTGTTCTTAATCTTTTTCAGTCAACCTACTTTTAATGTTCTTAAAGGTCTGTTTTTTGTTCTTATTTATCATCTATATTCTACCGCAGTGAGAATTTACTGATACAAAGAAAGTAGTTAATTGTCTTTGTATCCTCTAGGGTGCACTTAGAACGGCTCAAGATGAACCCAACTTTAGTCAAGATTGGACGTACAGTACTGCAAATGCCACAGCCCAAAGAAAAGTTATCCACACGGCTGTTTGAGATCCTTGTGACCAGAACCCAAGTCGTACCACAATCCATCAATCAAGTCCTGCCCACGATCAGGCCGTCGAGCAACTCGTTAATCCATCCATGACTATTGCAGTGATCATATTTTCTTGGAGGGACAAGAGATTGAAATATCTGGCTTCTTGATAAGTTTCTTGTGTATGACTCTTGAAATATCAGTCTTGCAATGTGATAACCAAACTATACCAATTCCTAAACTATCCCATTTCTTAAGCTATACTATTTTTAACTGTCAAAAAATATAATTTAAATAATAAAATTACATGGTATTATGGTCAAAATCTTCAGTTCGAGACCTTTCTAACCGGCAGAAAATATAATTAAAATAATAAAATCACATAGTATTAGAGCTAAGGTCTTGAGTTCGAAACCTGATTCTAAACTTCACCCTAATTTCAATTAAATATTACAAGTGTTGGGTCTCTGAATAAAAGGAGAATTTGGCTCACATGTGAGGAAAAGTGTTAGAGACTTTGTGTCAGTTTAAGCTTTTTGGATTAATGATAGATTCACACTAACATATTGCATTGCCAAATTTACAAAAAAATTGCATCTTCAGTTCATACTCGGTGGTTAACATGGCGGTAAATTCACTACAGTAAATGTGGGTTTTAACGACCGGTCATTTCGTTGGTAAAGAGACAGAATTTGATTACCAAAACGCTATAGTGACCATATAAGACTATTGCTCAGTGGTCACAACTAAAGTGTCAGTAAAGGTTTTTAGTGATGAAAAGAATACTTTGTCGCTATTCATTACATATAGCAACAAAGTATATCATTGCTGAAGTTCAACCAACTTCGTCGATGGAGGGCTTATGAATTCATTCGTAGTGGTTGTTAGACATGACCACATAGTAATAAATAACTTGGTCACCCAAGCTAAGAAGGTATATTTTAGCAACCAAAAACTATAGTTGCTATATGATTGAGCTAGAATATTGCATGTTGAGTACATCTAAAATTAATATAATATTAATTGTTTAATGTTTTAAATATTGGTTTTAGATGGAAAAATGGTTATAGGCATAAATCTAAGTTGTGCATTTAATTGTTGAATTTATATGACTTTAGATTTAATTTATTGCACATGCAATTTTCCCCATCTTTAGCTTGCCTATACTTAAGTCATACCGTGTCCAGATATATTCTAAAATTATTATTTTTATCATTTGCACTATATTATTGGCATTGCAATTATTTTATGAATTTAATTTCGTCATATGATGCCATGAACTAATTAAGTATTTTTGTACATGGTGATAAAATTAATTGCTTTCTGGATTCGTAGACAACAAGACCAGTCTACAGGGACACATGACAGAGCAACAGGGATTCATTAATGACAGTGTTATAATTCTATGAAGAAATGAGAGACTAAATCTCAGCCATCGATCTCTCTTTTCACTCTCCTTTCTTTTAACCTATCATCTTATTCTCCTCCTCCTTACTTTTTCTAACCTAGCCTCATTTTCTATCTTCTCTCCCTCTCCCTTTTTCTCTCTCTTCTTGGTCGACTATTCCCCTATTTAATCTCTCTCTTTTTCTTTTTCCAAATCACAATCTCTCTTTTATTTTTCTAACAACACTTCTTCCCTTCCTATTTTCTCTCTCTTTCTCTCCTTTTTTCTCTCTATTTGCCACACCTTTTCTTCTATTTTTTCTCTCACCTCTTAGCCTAACAAACCCTAGACTTTCTCTCATTCTCTATTTAATTTTCAGCCGCACCTCTCTCTTTCTCTCTCTCTCTCTCTCTCTCTCTCTCTCTCTCTCTCTCTCTCTTCTCTCTCTCTCTCTTCTCTCTTTCCTCTAATATTCTCTCTTGTCGTAAACCCTATTTTTTCCCCCTAACTTTTCTTTATGCGTTACTCTCTATCTCTCTCCTCCATTATTTTCTCTTGCAAAAACCCTAGTTTTTCTCTCCTCTTTTTATTTTTCTGCCGTCACTCTCTTTTCTCTCACTACTTCTCACCTTTTCTTTTTCCTTCCCTCTCTTCTCTCTCAATTTTCTCTCTTAGCCGCCCATCACTACTCTCTTTTCTCTCTCTTCATTATTTTCAGTTTTTAGATTAGTTTCTTTTATGCTTTATAATTTCAATCTCTTGTATTTCAATTCCTAGGATTTAGATTTAAGTTTCTCGCTTTTTAATTTCCTTAATTTCTATTTCAATTTTGGATTATGTTCTTGTTGTCTTTTAACTTGAATTTTGATATTGTTTAATCCAAGAATCTTGTGCCTTTTTTTTATTCCTTGTCATTTAATTATTGTCATTTAAATCCGTCATTTAATTTTCATCCTTTACTTATTGTTATTTAATTTCTGTCATTTAATTCTTGTAATTTACTTTTTGTCAATTATTTACCATTGTTTATTTTTCGTCATTTACTTTTTAATGCTTGTTATATTCTTTGTTTATGTTTTGTGTTGTTTTAATTTCGTTACAAACTCTCCAAAATCCAAAAATATGAATCTGAACTGTGTTCAGTAAACACTTTTATTTTCTCTTTGTTTCTTCTACGCGAATTTGAAATTAATCTATTTTCCTTGAGGAGACGATCTAACCTTTTAGGCTAATTATTACACGGCATAACTCTTATACTTGGGATAGCCTTTGTGCTACACATTTTAGAGTGAGTCACTATAGCTAGTAGTACTGACGAATTGGACATATTGCAAATAGTGATACTAATGATGCGTAGAGTATGTCGCTAAAGTCATTTTAGTGACCGATAATGATAGTCGCTACAGTTAGCATCACTGACGAATTCTTTCTAACTCCCAAGGTACAAGGGAGAAAAAAAAAAGAGAAGAGAAAGTTAGGTTCTAATTCTTGGATCAACCCTTCAAACGTTTGTCTCCAGCTCTCTATTGCTGTGGATCGAGATTTGCTTATGTTCCAACTATATCTTCAAAATACCATAAAGGCTTCAGCCTTCGAGTGTTGGTAAGATCGTAGAGAAGAGAGTCACAGAAGATATGACATTTACTCATGAAGATAAGGTTGAGGCCAACCTTGTCGATTGTGATAGTGATGATGATGGAAATGGTGAACATGAAGGGAATGGTGTGGAGAACAAATCTAGTGTCGTTGATGATTCACAAAAGTCTGCATTCCAAAGAAAGCCTAGAAAGAGGACTTCTACTGTGTGGAAAGACTTCAAATTAGTTGTTAAAGGTGGTGCAAAGAAAGCTGAATGCAACTATTGCAAAGGAGTATTTTATTTTCCTCCTTCGGGTGCTACTACTCAGTTTCATAGACATTTGAAAAGTTGCCTTGTAGTAAAAAGCAAAGAGTGAGTCTAAATAACAACTCAAGAGGGGGGTAAATTGAGTTTAATAAAAACTTAGTCTTTTTCGATAAAAACACAGATCTGAAAAATACCCTTTTTAACAATTAAAAATGCAGATCTGAAAGTGTAAATGCTAAGCAAAATATAAGCAATAATGATAAAGCATAAAGCACCACAAATATGGATATGGAACAAAAATAAGAGAGATAGAGTTAGAGAGACACACCGCAATTTTAGGTGGTTCGGCCAACACTTGCCTACGTCCACCCTAAGGCTATTGACTTCCTTGGGCTTCCTTCACTATTCTCTAATAGCAAATACACCTTAGCTTTCTGGGTGCTAAGGAACCTTTACAAAGCGTTTTTCGAGCTCATGCTTCAACTCTCTTCACAAATCCCAAAACCCAAGGGATTTCTTCTACCTCACAAGTAGGACAAGTGTTTACCCAACACTCAAGTGTTTTAAATGATGGTTACAAAGGAAGATAAGAATGGCTCTCTAAGCCGAATATGCAAGTGGAAAGCTCAATAGAGTGCAAGAACAAGATTCTCAAAGGAAAGCTAAAGTTTGGCAGGTGGGAGCACAAGCTTTCTTGGTAGATGCGGTTTTCCCTCTTCTTCAAAGCACTTTCTCTCTCTAGAAATTAGGGCAAAGTGTAAGCAAGTGTGTTGTCTCTTCTTCAAGAAATCTCTCTCTCTTTGGAGGCTAGGTCGTCAATGAAGAGCAAGAGGAGAAGATTCAACAATGAAAGCTTTTGTCTTGAACGAATCAGCAAGTGATTTCTTTGGATCTAGCTTTCTCTCTCTTTGGAATGATAGATTTTGAATGATGATGCAAATCCCTTGCTTTCTCTCTCCATCTCATTCTTCTTATAGCCCCAGGTCTTCAACGATCATCAAGTAGCTTTATTGTACCGTTGGAGGGGTTCCAAAGTCTTTTTGAACCATTTTGGATGATCTGGCGTCGTTCCAGGATTTCTACAAATTCGCACCATGTGTCGACACATTGATGGTATGTGCTGACACATTAAAACTTGGCCTGGAAACATGCTCTGGGGTGTTAGTGCAATGTGTTGACACTTGTGTTCAATGTGTCGACACATTGAACACTTAGTCTGAAAATGCTGTCGACACCATGAATTCTGCATTCTGGAGTAAGTGCAATGTGTCGACACCATCACTTAATGTGTCGACACTTATAAGTGCTGGAGAGAAAAATCAGCATCTTGCAAGTGTCCAATCTATTCCAACACTTCTTTAAACACCTACAATATGAAAAATTGATCTTATCAACTTATATAATGGTGTTCAAGTACACTTAAACATAATTTAAAGAAAATAACCTCAATCTTTTGAAATATTTTTTAGAAATAGTGGATTGACAAGATAAAATCTAAAAGTCTTCAAAGCAATTAGAATTTTTGTTATCATCAAAATCAATTATGGATTGTTTGCAAAACAACCTTGGGCTAACACAAAGGGTTCTAGCTTTCGGCACAGCAAGGCTAGAAAATGTAAGCTCAGTGACAAACTTCATTTATGATGTGAAAAAGGTAAGGGAACTTGCTTCTCACATGATACTCTATCATTAATATTCCTTTATGCAAATGGAACATGTTTTGTTTAACAAATTCATGAAGGCAAACACTCCATATTGGCAAAAGATAAGTCATGCTATGCAAAAAATGATTGCATATCTACTTATGAAATAGAGAAAAGAAAGACAACGGACATGTGGTCTTCTGGTCAGAAAATTTCATACATGGTTGTTACATGTCATTTTGTGGATTCTGATTGCGCTTACAAAAACGAGTTTTGAATTTTTGTAATGTCCCACCTCCACATAGTGGGTTATTGTTGTTGATGCTCTTCAAAAGTGTTTCATAGATTGGGGGAATTGAGAACAAGGTTTCAAGTATTACAGTTGACAATGCTAGATATAATGATGCTGCTATAAGGGTTCTCAAAGATATTTTTGCATTGAAAAAAAAATTATCTGTTGGGAGACGACTCTTTCATGTACGTTGCTGTGCACATATCACAAATTTGTTAGTGCAATATGGCCTTAGTGAGATTGGTGACATTGTTGATTGCGTCCGAGATGGTGTGAAGTACTTAGTTGCATCGGAGTCTCGAATCAAGCAATTTGGAGAGATTGCAAAACAGCTACAATTATCTTAAAAAAAAACTCATTTTAGATGTTCCTACTTGGAATAGCACTTATTTAATGTTGGCAGCAACTTTAGAGTTTAAAGAAGTTTTCCCAAGATATGAAGATAGGGATAGTGGCTTTCATTATGTTCCTAGTACTGAAGATTGGATCAAAGTGGAAAATGTGTGTCAAATTTTAGAGGTTTTCAATAAGGTGACAAATATTATCTCAGGTAGTGAGTATCCAACTTCAAAATTATTTCTTCCTGAGGTATGGAGAATGAAAGATGTGCTGAATAAGAAATCTAAAGACCACAATGATTATATTAGAGCAATGGTTGTGAAAATGAATTCCAAGTTTGAGAAGTATTGGGGTGAATGTAATTTACTTATGGCAGTAGCTGCAGTTTTAGATCCAAGGTTTAAAATGATGCTTGTTCGGTTTTGCTTTCCATAAATTTATTCAGAAAGTGAAGCCACTAAAAATATTGATATGGTCCTTAAAGTTTTACATGAGCTGTATGATGAATATGTTGAAGATTTTAGCTCGACCCAAATCTATGTAGAGCAAAGTGCACATGAAAATGCTCGAGAAATGGGTTCTTCTAGTGGCAATTCTGTAGATGCTATTGGGATGAATGTTAAGAGTGGTAGGTCAATGTTTCAAACATTTGTTAGAAGTGTTGACACTATTCGACCCACAAAATCTGATTTGGATGTATATTTGGAGGAAAGCATGTATATTTGTGGTGAAGGCTCAGATTTGAATTTTGATGCTTTGGAGTGGTGGAAAGTCAATAATTTGAAGTACCACATTCTATCCAAGATGGCATGGATATCTTGTCAATTCCTATTACAACAATGTCTTCAGAGTCTACATTTAGTGCTGGTGGTAGAGTCATATCGTGCATCCTTATCCATTGAAACGGTGCAAATATTGTTATGTGATTGCTGATTGGGTTCGAGTACTTCATGGTCTTAAAAAGTCATCTGCTGTAAGTATGCCTTTTGCTTAGAATTTTGCTGCTTTTTTTGAACTAATTTAATAAATTGTTATCAAGTTACTAATTGTCTTGTTTTGTTTTGTAGAGGGAAGAGCCAACATTTATGGAGATTATGCTACCTTAGTTGGGTGAATTTTAGCAACTATTTGGTTTCTTTTATCCTTTTATACATTAATTCTTTGGTTTTATACACTATTTATATATTTTCTTGAGTTTATTTGCTTTGCTTTTAATTCTGTAATGGTTTTTGTATTACAGGTCAGTGGTTGGGAATTGGCCCTTTTAGCTATTTTTTGCTTGTGAAATCGTAGTTGAAGCGTATAGTAGTTGAGATGCATCTTTGGAAAGTTGTTTACTCATTGAGAGAACTAAAGTTGCTGGAAAATGGAGCATTGCTTGGCAGTCTATATTTTTTGTGAAGGCTGATTGTACAAAGTGTTCTTATTGATTATGTGTTTGACTTATGCTTCATGACTTGGTAGAAAAATTACTAGCTTGTAGTATTTTTTGAATGCTTGATTGGTGGTAACTGTTAAGGTGTCCTCATTCTATATTTTTTTTGTAAAAGTCTGTATTATAGAATTCTATTATTTTGTGATACGCTCCTATTGATTAGTACATATTATTGTTTATTTTACTAAGAGATAGATGATCACAAATAGAGATAGATGATCACAAATCAAGATTATATATGGTAATTTCAAATCTTGGAAATGTTCTCCCTAGCTTTAAACATACAAAATGAGCTCGAGTTGAGCTGAACTCATTTGTTTATTTTGTGTCGAACTCGAGCCGAGCTCAAGCCCATTTAAAATTTAGCGAGCCGAGTTCAAACAAGGATTTTTGAACTCTATTCGAGCTCGAGCTCTTTCATGTGTTAAACGAGCTGAGTTCGAACATTCACTACTTGACTCGACTTAGTTCGTTTATAGCCCTAAATGCTACCTAAAGTGGAACATATAAGATAACTTATAGATAACTTATGTAAATAACTAGGCGCTTCAGTCCAGTTGTTGAGCTCATACCATTGGGCCTTGAAAGAAAGATGAGATTCCGATCGACGAGCAGTAGAGAATCCTAAGGGACATATATCATGAAAGAATATGGACAAATTTGGAGTAGCACTCACAGGGCTCTTATTAGTATTTCGCTCGTCACGGTCAAATCTTGTCTCAACACTATGAAGGTATAAGAAGCAAAAAGTTAGGCACTCAACATCAATGTATGCCATACCTATTGAACCTTTTGGTCCTGACTTGTTTTTAACATACCACTTTAATAAACCAAGAAACCCTTCAACAAGATACATCCAACGAAATCGCATAGGTCCGGCAATCAATGCCTTACGTGGTAAATCTATAGCTAAGTGTATTATAATGTCAAAGAATGCTAGTGGAAAAATTATCTCAAGCTTACAAAGTATGTTAAGAATATCGAGCTCTAATTTATGTAATACTTCTATGCTCAATGTCTGTGAGCACAAGTTCTTGAAAAATGAACCGAGCTCTACCAATTGCACACTTATATCCTTTCTTAGATACCCTTGGATTGCAACTGAAAGCAAGCGCTGTAACAATATGTGACAATCATGGCTCTTCAATATAGTGATTTTACGCTCATCAACATTCACACACCTTGAAATATTCAAAGCATAATTATTGTGAAACTTCACAGTTTTCAACAAGGTTAAGAAGTTTTTCTTTTCATTCTTTGATAGTGTGTATTGAGCATGAGGCATGACAGATTGACCTTCACTATTTTGTAAGTGTAGCTCCGGCTTAAGACCCATTTACCCTAAATCTTTTTGGGCTTTGACTGTATCTTTCATTTTTCCTTCAATACCTAACAATGCTCCCAACACATTATCGCAAATATTTTTTTCGATATGCATGACATCGAGGTTATGTTTGAGTTTCAAAGTTACCCAATACAGGAGCTCGAAGAAAATACTATTTTTAGTCCAATTCAACTTTTCAATTATACATTTCATTTTCCTTGTAGGCGAAAATTTTCCAAAGATCACATCTCTTATATTCTCTAATTGCTCCAAAACATCATGACAAGTTAGGTTACGGGGTGCAATTCTATGCTCAACATTGTCATCAAATTCATGCTCCTTCTTTCGTCAAGTATAGCCTAGTGGCAAGAAATGAGGCTGACCCATATAACAATGTTTTTGTCAATACTTCAACCACAAGAACTCTATATCTGCATTATACTCTAGACATGCTAGCTTGCACTTACTGCTCCACCCTGAAAGAACTCCTTAGGCTGAAAAAGTCATTTATAGTCCATAACAAAGCTACATGCATTCGGAACGTCTATGCAGGAGAGGCATCACATGTATCCACTCCATTTTTTCATAACTCATTTAGCTCATCCACCAATGGCCTTAAATACACATTAATATCATTTCTTACTCGCTAGTCCAAGTAGAACATTTCGAGGGTCACTTGCAAATCACTGATGATTTCTATCAAAATCTCTCCATACAAGAGAATGTGATGGATGTTGCATTGCATTTTGATCAAAAACTCACCTTTCTATGTCAACTTATCTCTACAGCTGTTGTCCTTGACATAAATAATCTCTGTAACCTTGGTTCTAGTGGAAAATATCAGAGAAATATTACTTACCCACACTTAAAGTATTTAAGCAATCTTACAGAGTATAGCAGCAACGAAGGAGAAATAAATAGTTCTATTATGTATTAGCTCATGTGTAAATAAATAAGGTTATGTTTGTCCAATTATTTGTTAGCATAGCATCTGTATTCGTTGTATATATCACAAACATATATATATTTTTTACTCAATACACAGAATCCGATGATTGGAATTCTCTAGCATTTTCTTCTTCCACCATCTTTCTTCTCTAATCTTAAACCTTCAAACTTGAAATGGTATCAGAGCAGTAATGGGGTCCAAAGATGATAAAGACTCATTTTCCAACTCTACACGGTACTGTAACTTCAACGATATTTCCAATCCTTATCGATTAGAACCATCAAGCAGTCTTAGAAACGCACTTGCTATAGAGCTCCTCACTACCGAAATTATGCGATCTGGTCAAGGTCGATGCTAAAAGCCCTCAGAGCTAAAAATAAGCTCGGGTTCATCAATGGTGTCCTACCAAAACCCTCTTAAGTTGAAGACTCATTGCTGGAACCATGGGAACGATGCAATGACATGATCGTCTCTTAGGTCCAAAACTCTTTCAGTCTTTCCCTTAGATCCAGTGTTGCATTTGGATGATGCTAGTGAAATCTGCGCAGAGTTGAAGGAATGGTTTATCCAGCAGAACGATCCACGCATTTATAAGTAGAAGAAAGCATTGTCCAACCTTACTTAAGAAGAAGATTCTGTCAGTTTATACTACGGTAATCTTAAAACCATTTGGGGATTAATTATCGGTCTATGATCCTCTCCCTGATTGCAACTGTGGAAGTCTAAAAGTGTTGCTAAAACACAACCAACGAGATTGTGTATTTCTGCTCCTTATGGGGTTTAATGATTCCTACGGGAACGTGAGGGACCAGATTATGCTGATAGACCCACTTCCACTTGTGAATAAGGTATTTTCTTATCTCCAGCAGCAAGAAAGATAGAGACAAATTGCTTCTAACTCCCCAAGTCTTGATTCAATTGCCTTGGCAACACGAAATACTTTTAAAAATTTTAGAGGCTCTAACAGACCATCGTTTGCTGCTAAAAAAGATCATCCTTACTGCACCCACTGTAAGATTGCAAGTCACGTGTTTGTAAATTTTTTCAAAGCTGGAAATGCCCAAATTCCAATTTGCACACATTTTGAAATGGCAGGACACACGGCTGATATATGCTATAAGCTACACGGGTACCCTCCAGGGGAGAAGCTCTAGAACAAATTATGGAGCAATGCTGTTCTTACACCTCAGACTTCGATTCCTACCAATCCAGAGGTTGATAGTGAGAACAATGTTTCCTTGACACGAGGGTAATACCAAGAGCTTCTTTCCTTGCTCAGAACCAAGGACTCTTCAATGGCTACTCCTTCTGTTGTGACACCCCTCGCATTTTTAGCTACTTGTGAGACTCTTGTGTTAAGATTTTTTTTTTAATACCTTTAGTAATCATATTATTTTCCTTAGTATTTGCTTTATTTTCTAAATTTATGCCTTGTTTAATATTTACGTTTTAATTAATTGTTTATAGAATTTCTTTCATTTAATTCTTAATCTTTGAATTAAGATCACTATTTTTATTGTAAATTCATGTGTTTAAATTGTCTAATTGACTTGATTTTATTTCCGCTAATATTTTAGATAATTTGGTTAATTTTTAGTATATGGCCAAATTTCCCTTCATTGGTTTTAATAAATTTTCTTTCTTATATTAATGTGATGTTATTTGTCTAATTTGATTTTATTTTAGCTTAATTTTTTTTTTAAAATTGTTTTTTAATTGCATTTAAATTTCAATTGGGCCTAGGGTTGTTGAATTTTGGACTTGGGCCTATGGAAATGAGTTGGGCCAAAGCTCATTAGTGCATGGTAGCCCAAGAGACACACCCAAGCCCACTCAACTACCCCATGGCCGGCCATTATTGTGAAGATTTTGCAAATCTTAAATTTTTGCCAAGTATTCAAGACTTTTTTCACTATGAATAACTACCCAATGAATGCAATTACTTGTGTAAGTTTCTTGTCACCCTAGTCATTATGTCCCCTTAATTGTAGCTGACCCCTAGGTGATTAGGTAGAAAAGACAAAAACAAATATGTAGGATAAAAGCACATGAGACACACGGAAATGCTCATTGCCATGAGTCAAGAGAGAGAAAAAGGGGGGAGAAGAGAGAGAAGAGAGAGGAAAGAGAAAAAAGGAGGAGATCACCAAGAGAGGAAAGAAAGAAAAAGGAGAAGAAAGAAGAAGAAAAGGAGGGCTTCCAAAGAAGTAGAGGTAAGGGTGTAGTGCATAAGAATTTTGTGGGGGAAAATGAGTTTTTGCCATGTTTTGTTTGCAAAATAGCTTGCTGCCATATTGTCTTTGAATAAAAACATTACATACTTGTATTTTGATGAGATCTTCCGCACTTGTTGGTTGCATGTAGTAGTTTAGTAAAGATATTAAACATCTATGCTTAAATGTAGCAATATGCATAAGAAAAATGTTGTAAATAGTACTTGTGTGTATATTGTTTTTGCAAAATTTGGAAATGGTGTTAGAAGGCCACGGTCAATGGTTGGAAAGCGGAGTTTTGGAGGTCAATAGGCCACGAATTGGCCTTATTTTTTGACATTCTCATTGCATGTAAGATTGCTTGAGTTTATGGTGGTTTTTACATGCTTGTGCTGGAAAATTTCTTGACGGAAAGGCACTGATGTATACCGAGTATACAAGAATGAATTTTATAGTTGAAATGACAAGATCAAGGTCAAAGAATGAAGCAAAGAGGGCTTGAGACGAGATTGTAAAGCAATATGACCATGCATGTGTGTTTGAATGGTTTTTGAAGAAGGTTTTAAAGTTGCACGTGATTTTGTTGTTGATCTATACATAAATGCTTGCTATGATTATGTTATTTTAGTTATGATGATTTAAGTTAATTAGATCTAAGGTTTTTGGGCATGAAAATGTCACATGCATAGAGAAAAATTAGAGTTTTAGGATGAAAACACTTGCTGTCCAAAATGTCCCCATGAAATCCTTGGAATTTTTTCATGAAAATTGTTAGACTTGTAGTAAGAGTCACAGAAGGTCCCAGTAAAAATTTCAAGTCAAACGGAGATCGGGAAATGTAAAAAATGCTCCTGGAGGTCTCTAAGGGTAGTTTGGCATTTCAGTAAAACGTTAGGGTAAAACTGTCAAAATTGGAAAAATAACTTTATGGATGTGTAGAGCATTAAAAGTGAATGAGGAAACCTAAATCTAATTTTAAGCTGAATAGATTTAGGGGCTCAAATTACAAAGCCTGTTTAGCGGCCTAAATGGACTTTAGGCCCAATAACCCCAAACAAGCCCAAAACACTTTGAAACTTTAGGGATAGGCTCAGTAGGGTCTAAGGAGGCCCAAAAGGCCCTCATTCAAAGATTTAGGGCAAATTTTTTAATTAATTATAAATTTCATGTTTAATTCTTTAATTAATTAGTATTATAAAATGGAAAAAGGTTATTAATTCTTATTCAGAGGAAAAAGGTAAATTAACTTAGAACTATAAGCTAATATCACTAATTTGGGAACTTAGAAGAATTCTTGTGATTGAGACAGTATGAGATTTTAGCTATCGTACTTGAATTTATTTAAGCATTTGAATTTCTAATAAGCCGTTGAAGGAAAAAGAACGTTTCATTAAAGTGAAATTCATCATTTATTTTGTACCATTATGCATGCTTGGTTTTGTATTATGAACGACTCAAATTTATGAAGAATGATGAATTATGATTCAATGATTGTGTTTATTATGCAAATGATTGAACATCAATGATTGCATTCATATTATGAATCATTGAGTGGACCAAGACTGGAGAATAGGAACCGAATTTACTAGAGGTAGTTTCTGTAATTGTGGGTGACAGTACCGTTCACTAAGGGGAGAGTGCAACCCACCGCTATGAGAAAAGGGTGGGTTCCTAATGGGACAAAGTGCCTATTTTGAAAGGGTCCTTGTGCAGGTGGCACGAGACAAGTCCTGGAGGAGAGGATGGACACACAACCCAACTATGGGGTGAACAGAGCAGATGGCGGAAACACCTTAACCCGAAAGGAATAGATGGGAAATGGGTGCACAACATCATCTCTTTGCATGTGCATCGATATGTCTTGATTGTATGAAAGCACGCATACTCCATCACGCATCATATTATTATTATTATGTTACATTATTGATATGTTGTTGTCATAATTGTCATATGTTATGTATTGCCACGTCTCCACATGCTCTTTTATGATTGTCATGTCTCCTCCCCGACCTTACTGAGTCAGTAGGACTCACCCCTTTTATTTTTGTTGCGTTTGTCTTTCTATTATTGAGCCGGGCAATGTATTACTTCGAGACCACGGATGAGGAGTAAGGTTTAGGGTTTGTTTTGCACCCTATAGTTAGTTCTTTTGCTTTCTTTTGATGGCAGTGTTTCAAAACTATTTTTGTTCCTTGAAACACAGTTTTGTAGGTTAGGTGGGCTATAAGAAGCTCACATTTTTGCATATCTTAAGCCTATTCTTTTGTAGTCCTCGCGAGGACCTTTTTGTACCCAACCTTGTTTAGTTAAAGGAAAAGTGTGTATTTCTTTATGTTGATTTCTTTCTACAAGGTTCATCAATTTCTTTTAATCTCGCTTTAATCTTGTTGCCATACCAATTAGTTTTCAACCTAATTCGTTAATGGAATTTTCTTGAATAAGTGCATATTATTACGATACGATACTTTATAAGATTTTACCATTTTTCGTTTTAGTCCTTAAATCGGTTAACAACTTTTATATTCATAACAATTTTCTTTTTCAAATGTACCCGTTTTAATCATAAATATTCTGCTAAGTAAATTTCGAGGGCATTTAAGCGATCCTAAGAGTTTCTACCGTGCTGTAATCCCCATTTGTATACATGTGATTACTATATGCAAGCCTAGGGGGTGTGACATCCACAAATCAGATTCAAACCATTATTCCTTCACAGACAAATACTCCTCATGCTACTTCCATGTCTGGTATCCCTATATGTTTGTTAGCATCCCACACACAAACAGTCAATTTACACACTATTCCATAGATCATTGATACTGGTGCTTATTTGTAGCACCCCTCTGTCACTACACAAGTATCCTATTCTGTCAAACAACCTAATGGAGCCATCACCCTTGTCAAACACGTAGGCATAGGTTAAAGCCACTAACTCTATCACTTTGCACACTGTTTTGTGTGTACTAGCATTTGGTTTTAACTTTATCTTAGCCAAAAAATTATCTGACCAGCTTCATTGTTGTCTCATATTCTTACCTAACTTGTATTTTATACAGGCTGTATCACCTTGGATGATGATTGGGAAGGGTAGAGTTGAGCAAGGCTTATATCATCTTCAACAAGAGAGAATCTCTCCTTCTGAGTTAGTTTCTAGTTTTCCAAAAGGTTTGGTAAACCAAAATTTTGTTTCTCCCTTTTCGGCTTTTGTATCAGTCGTTTTGATCTTTGGCATTACCGTTTCAGACATATGTCAATTTCTAGATTTCATCTTATTTTAGATCCTATTGTACATACTCATATGCTGTGAGACCCCGACCTTATTTCTATCATTGTAAAAAGAATTATGACTCCTTAAGTGTGTATTACTCTAATTTTTGAGAAAGGCATGTATGGGTAAATTAATCTAAGATTTTGTCTAGGTGGAATTTTCCCCCTAGCATTTTTATGCATCTTTAGCTATGATTTAAATGTTATATCGTTTGCAATTTTTAAATTTGAGTATTTGGGATTAATTAAACTAATCATTTTAATTGTTGGAATATATCTTTAAGTTTGCAATATTTGGAAGAAATTGAATTAGGGACTTTGACTCTTGAAAAATGTGTGAAAGGCATGTTAGGGTTAATTTTATGAAGTGGCAGAAAAATAATGAAGTGGCAGAAAAATAATAAAATAAAAAAAAGGGGAAAAAGGGAAGGAAGTCACGTGAAGGAGGGAAAGAAAGGGGGAAGGCAGCCTTGTCTTCCCCCCCCCCCCCCCAAGCACTTTCACGCCTATTAACCCCCCCTTGCCGCACACTTCACATTCCCATTGCCCTAACACTCTTTTGCCCTAACTCACTCACACAACGAAGAGAAGAAGAAGAGAAGAAGAAAAAAAAAAAAGGAGAGGAAGAAGAAGAAGGAGAAAGAGAAAAAAAAAGGTAAGTCGGCCCTTGCTATGAAAAAAAAAAATCTCTGCTGGCTGAAATACCCACTATCTCATTTCTTTCACATTTTTCTTGGATGATAGCTTGTTGTGTGCTAGGTTGTTTTCTCCTTATCTACATGTTGTTTGCTCTAAGAGTAGTGTAGATCTTGTAAGAAATTATGGGGAGATATGGTTAGATCTGAGAAATGTTCTAGGGCAACATTGATGCACCCTAAGTGTATGATAAAAAGCCTAAAAGAGGACTGAAATCTGTTTGTGTATGCATGGCCGGATCTGTTGGGTTGTAGTGTTGCAAGTGTGGTTTTAATTTTTGTGTTAAGTTTAAATTTAATTGCTAAGTTGCTGGAAAACAAAGCTGAGGTTTTAAATCTAGAATCATGGGTGAAGTTGCTGCATGAAGAAGGTTATGATAAAAAGGGAGGAAACTTGCAGGAAAAGGAAAACTTCCTTGTTGCTGATTTGCATCTATAGAGGATAGACCCATTCTATTATGACCTATTATGGTTGATTGGAAAACCCATAGCATTCATAAGCATGGCCTGTTATGTTGAAGATCATTGAGAATTATAGAGAATGCTTGTTAGACTAGTTGCTGAAACAAGTTGCTGAAATGTACTTCTGCAGATTTCAAGGCTCGAACTAGGAGTGTATTCTGATGCAATTGTGCTTATCCTTTGATCTTAAGAGGATCCTAGATTGTAGGCCTAGGAAATAGGAAGATTTTAAGCCATACCTTGGGTGATTCCGATAAGTATTGGGTGAGATATGCGTTGTTCAAGGCCCGGACGTCAAGCTGCCAGCAGCCTTGTACGTCCGGAATGTTAGCTCATTTCGAATACCTTTTGAGTGATCAGTTTAAGTCTAAATTTTACAAGTTTGGTCTTGAATTTTAAGTTTATGAAAGAAGAACATTTTAAGGTAAATTTCGTGTGAATTAGAGGTGTAATGAATGAGTTGTGGTATTTTGAAAATGGAAGGCCGAGCTGGAAACAGTGTTGTTGTAGGATTTTCGCCTAATATGAAGTGTTTGTAAAAATGTATAGCAAATTCTGCTGTTGTGAATTTTACCTCCAATCTTGACCTATGAAAGCTGAATAGTTCAAAATAAATTTCATGTTATTTGGAGCCATGTCTATGAAGTTATGAATTTTTAAGTTGGAGACGTCGGGGCTGCCCGCTTGGACGTCCTCCGCAGCTTGTATTTTCAGGTAAATGTTTTGAATGGCAAATGAGCTCCAAATTACTTAGAACTTTCATATGTTATAAAAATTAGTGTAAGGATCAGTTTAGAACCAATTCTTATGGCTTCGGCATTCTTAAGAGAATACTTTGCATTGTAAGATCACCATTGGGAATCAAGAAATATGGGCGATTTTGTATGATGTGCTGAATTTAATTGACTATTCTCTACATCTAGTAAACCTATAAATGACATTAGTATGAATCAATTGTAGGCAAGGTGCTGCCATTCGCTCAAGTGGACGAAGGTAAGTGGAAACTTACGTTTTTCCGAAAACTGGAATGAACAGCATGAGAAGCATTTACGATTTCTCATTATCAAGCATTACACGACATAAGCATTTGCATGATTTCTTAAAGAAGAAAGTTTTGTGCAAATGAAAGTATGAGAAGTATTGTATGACAAGTTAAGTTAAGGGGCTGAGGTTGGTCGGTACCGTACCATTAAGATAGGTGCATCCACTCCGAAGGACGAATGCGAGAAGGATGGATGACTCCTAAGGGCACCCACTCCGAAGGATGAATGCGAGAAGGATGGGTAGGAGGTATGTGCAATCACACTGAAGGATGCTTGCAAGAAGGTGTGAACCTCTAAGGGTTGAGTCTAGTCATTAGGCCTGGGGGCCACGTCGAGGACTAGCTCAACCAAATGACGTATTCCCAAGGGAAAAGGGAATAGTTCCGAAGGGAACGCACAACCCTGACTTCAGGGGTAAATGGAGCGAGATAAGTTGCCCAATCAAGAAAGAATTATTTTCAAGATCAATTGAATGTTTCTTTTAAGATCAAGTACGTTGTCTCATGCATATGCAAGCATTTCATTTGACATTCATGTACATTGATATCCATGAACATGCGAGACATGCACTATTTATTGCATATGATCCCTTACTGAGTCATTCGACTCACAGTTTTTAAATTGTATCATTCCAGACAATATTTCAGGTGAGGAAACCTAAGAAGAGGACCTTAAAACTTAGGAGAGGGGCTGACGAGGACGTCCTCTTCCCTTTTTGTTATTTCAGTAAAGGTTTAGATATAATTTTTGAAAGAGCCGACATGAGCCTCCGATGTGTGGTGGTCATGGGTTATTCGGCCCAGTAAAGTTTAGGGTTTTTAACCAATTGATATTTTGAGACTGTGTTGTAATTACTTCAAGTTATCGTTTGAGGAGCAAGTTCTAATGTTTCATTACGCGCATTAGTCGATAAAAAAAAAAAAGGGATTTTTTCCGCTGCAAGAATTTAGTAAGTTCGCTTGAGTATTCCTTGTTGGGGATGCTTGCGGCTGTCACTAGCCTCTTCGAGTTAGCGTTTGGGGCGTGACATATGCAATCCAAGAAACATTTTCCTTATCATGTTTGTCCTTTGGCAAAGCAACACAGATTGCCTTTTCCACAATCCACTCACACCACTTCTACCATTTTTGAGTTTACTCACTATGATTTATGGGGACCTTGTTCAGTTGTGGTGCACACAGCGAAGCCATGTTCTCGCTTGTTACTTATTGGAGGTGGTGATATGCTTGTTTTTTTTTTTTTCATTTGATTTGCTATACAACTTAATAATTTTTTAATATTGTGTGTGACAAAAATTGAAATCCGTTCTTCATTTTGAGTAATACTGCAAATTAGAAGGAAAAGGTGACGAGCATAAGATAGAGTCCAAAAAGCATGTGTAAGGTTTAGATTTACCATTTACAATGTGAAGTGTAGAAGTTGTAAAAGCAAGTTGTTCCATTGGAAGTATTGGAACATCATCTAGAATCTAGTGTAGATTCCATTATTTTCCTATGTAATAATGCACAAACATACAAGGTTCACAATGTGTGCGAATTCATGCAGTTTGATTTATATATTACCATTTGATTGCTTAATTGAGCTATTCTTGTGCAATTATGTGATATTATCTTATATGGTTAGACATTTGTATTGATTTGAGGGCCTTTGGATATCAGTTTAAGAAGTTGAAGAGCAAGGAGGTGAAAATGAATTTCATGAACAGGCGATGATTCTCACTTGAAGAAAAAATTCACACAATTCATTTGGTACAAATATTCGTTCATGGATATATTCATAATTCTCTTTATTTTATTGACAAGAAGTGGGACTCCTCTTGAGCTAAGGAACAGTGCTTCAGGATGTTCCTTCAGGTTGGATGAACGAGTCGAGAAACGAAAGGAGGTTTGTGAATGCACTTTTATAATCATGTCAAACAAATTTAGCTTAAATGAGGAAAAACTAATCAGTTTTGTTTTTTGATAACTAGTTCTTTTCAAAACTAGAAGAGAAGACTCAAGCAAAGAAAGTAGAAAGAACTAGTATGCAAGCAAAATCAAAGGTATTGCAAGAATGATTTATGCATTCTGGAAGATGTTTGGGTTTCATTAATTGGTTCTTTCTTCTTCTTTTGCTTCCTGATTCATATCTGTTCCATTTCAGCTATTTACTCCATATTTATTCAAGGTATCTTGCATGAAAACCAAGACGAATAGGTCAAGAAACTGAGAAAAAGCATAACATTTAAAGCAACTTCCATGCCAAGTTTCTATAAAGAACCTCCTCCAAAAACTAAAATGCATAAGGGTACTCAAAAGGCTATGTGGTATTCCATGATAATACCCTTTTTGTTTTAACCCTCTTTCATCTTTAATGCTAAATTTTACAGTCTATCTTTTTGTTGTGTATTCTGATCCTCATATCACATGGTTTTCTTGAAGATTTAAGGACATATTTCAGGATGTTTATGAAACTTGATGGAAGTCTAAGTTTGAAGTTGCAGGGATATGGTGAGATATCCAACCCTTCTACTTACTTTATGCAGTTTGAGTAGATTCTTATAAACTTCCATGGCTTAATTGGTAGGTTTGAACATTGTCTAATCGATGATATGGTTGCTTATGCACTTAAAAGTGAAGGATGTTATGTATGGGCATGCAAAAATTATGATGGAGATGTACAGAGTAATTTCTTAGCCCAAGATTTGTGTCAATTTTGGAAAATACTTGTGATTTACTTGTTGATTGCTGTAAGTTTTGCTATTATTGTGGAAAGTGAATGAGTGGGTACTTAGTGTGGGACTGTCTTGGACAAGGTGTTAATAACATGTTTCCGTTTACGACAAACATGCTTATTATCATTGGTATAAGATTTGGATCTCTTGGGCTGATGAGAAACCAAAGAAAAAGACTAACAAAGATGGAGGGAAGAAGCGAAAAGGGAAGAGATCTAAAGCTTCAGATGGAACACAATCTAATGTTATGTTTTTATTTTAATTTTTAGAATGTCTTGATGTAAAACTATATTGAATTTTTGTATTTTATTTGAAGTAATTCAATATTCTCTTCCATTATGGTTTTAATTTTAATTTTATTATTCTAAATAAACACTTTGGACGTTCTATCATCAAATAAATCGTTCTATCGTCCACAATGCATATGTGGACGATCTATCAACAAATAAGCCGTTCTATCATCAAATATACCGTTCGATCATCTAATTTAAACGATTGATCGTTCATTTTAGATGTTTGATCGGTTGTGGAATTATCGTTTGATCATCTACAAAATTGCCTATCGATCACCTACGAAATTACAGATTGATCGTCTATTTTTTACCGATCGATTAGCTACTTTGTGATGAAAAAAATTTCGTCACTAAAATTTTTTCGTGACAAAATTCGGTTTTGTCACAAAAAAAATTAGTGACACTCTTTCGCTGAAGAAGCTTGTGACAAAAAAATTTCTTCACTAATACTTTTAGTGACAAAATTTTGACTTTTAGTGACAAAAAATGTCATCACTAAAAGTCAATTTTTTTTTGTAGTGTTCTATTTTCTTTACAAACCAATTGTTGATTCATCCTCATCTTCACCCCTTAGGACTTCTCCTAATTCATCAGTTGCTCCACCAACATAATCCATTCCTTTTGCTCCTCATAGATATACTAGAGTTCGAAGAGCTCCTAAATATCTACAAGATTTTCACTACTCTCAAACAGGAAAAACCTCCCTTTCTGAAGCTAAGCTTACTCTGTCTACTCCATCATCATCCACGGTACAACCTCACAATCTAGGTATACCTTTTCGTATTTCATCCACACTTTCCTATCACAAATTATCACCTACTTTTTGAGCTTTTACTTCCTCTATTTCTTCTCATACTAAACCTACTAGTTATAGTGACGCCATTAAAGAGTTTCACTGGTGCAAGGCTATGCATGCTGAATTGGATGCCCTTGACCTCAATCAAACCTGGACACTCACTAATCTTCCACCTAGAAAGGAAGCAATTGGGTGTCTCTGGGTTTATAAGATCAAATATCACTCCGATGGCAGTATTGAGCGTTATAAGGCTCGTTTAGTTGCCAAAAGGTAAACTCAACAAGAAGAAATAACTATCATGAGACCCTTGCCCTGATGGCCAAACTTGTTAAAGTTCGATGTTTGTTGGCTGTTGCCGTTATTCGAGGTTGGCATTTACAGCAATTTTATGTTAATAATGCATTTCTGCATGGTGACTTAGATGAGGAAGTATACATGAAAAAGCCCCCCGGTTATTCTAAAGGAAATAAGCATCAAGTTTGCCGTTTACTCAAAAGTATTTATAGTCTTAAACAAGACTCTCGACAATGGTACGCGAAGTTTTCCAGCTCACTTATTGAATTTGGTTTCCATCAATCGAAAGTTGATTATAGTTTATTTATCAAGACTGACAATGACTCCTTCACAGCTTTGCTTGTGTATGTGGATGATATTATTGTTTCTAGTTCTCATATGGATTCCATCACTTCTCTTCAAACTTTTCTCAGTTCCAAGTTTAAGATTAAATCTTTAGGGGCTCTCAAATATTTTCTTGGGATTGAAGTGGCTCATTCTCACAAGAGAATTCATATTTGCCAAAGAAAATATGCCTTAGACATCTTCACAGATGCTGGTGTGCTTGCTGTTAAACCAGTGAAATTGCCAATGGATCAAAATCTGAAGTTGAGTCATAATGAAGGGCAACCTCTCACGAATTCTTCCATTTATCGACACCTTTGTTGGGAGGTGGTTGTATCTCACCATAACTCGGCTTGATATTTTTTATGATGTCCAATGCCTTAGTCATTTTATGGATACTCCTAAGGTTCCAAATTTGCAAGCTGCACTGAAGGTGCTTCTGTATCTCAAGAATGCACCAAGTCAGGGTATTCTATTTTCCTCCACATCCACACTTCCCTTAAGAGCCTATTGTGATTTTGATTGGGCTTTGTGCCCAGATTCTCGAAGGTTCTTGGGCTCCTCATTGATTTTTTGGAAATCTAAGAAACAATCCGTTGTCTCTCAGTCTTTTGTTGAAGCGGAATACCGTGCTATGATTAGTACCACTTGTGAATTGACTTGGTTGCAGTATATTCTTCAAGCTCTTCATGTCTCTCATCCTCACATGTTGACATATTGCGACATCAAGCCGCCATTCATATTGCTGCCAATCCAGTACTCCATGCAGTACTCCATGAAAAGACCAAACATATCGAACTTGATTGCCATCTCATTCGAGATAAAATTCAAGCTGGGTTCCTTTGTCCTTGTCATGTGCGCACTCATCTCCAATTGGCAGATATGTTCACTGAGGCTTTGCCTTCTTCTTTGTTCTTATCTCATCTATCCAAGCTGAGCATAGAAAATCTCTATCCTCCAGCTTGGGGGGGGGGGGGGGGGGGGGGGGCTCTTACAGAGTATAGCAACAACGAAGGAGAAATAAATAGTTCTGTTATATATCACCTGATGTGTAAATAAATAGGGTTATTTTTGTCCAATTATTTGTTAGCCTAGCATCTGTATTCGTTGTATATGTCATGGACAGATATATATTTTTTACTCAATACACAGAATCCGATGATTGGAATTCTCCAGCATTTTCTTCTTACTCAGTTTTTCTTCTCCTACCTTAAACCCTGAAACCTGACAAGCAACGAAAAAAATAGTTGTAAAAGATAGAATTTCAAAAATATTATTCAAATAGGATGACATCATGATAATCTCGCACTTCAATGACGTTTCATCAAACATTTTCCATGCACCTGCAAAATGATTGCGTGAAAGAGTAAATTTGTTGAAATATCTTCCATTAAGGCTTTCGCGATGAACCAAATAATTTCGCTGCTGATAAGTAATTGGTGGGTAAAGAGTAAATTTGTTGTAGTGATCGTAATGGTCACATCTTCACAATAAATTACCAACTGAGATATAAAGTTGACACGGGTTTGTTAATAGGGTGCCAAATTGTTTGTGATGCAATGGAGAGGTTTTATTCGAGCTAGCTGCAGGCTATGGATGCATAAGGCCAATAACGCGCGTACGTACGTGGAAGAATAAAAGAGGGTCTCGGTTACAAATGACGAATAAAAAAGTGCCTTTCCACTTGCATCTCTATTGCGTGGTGAAAGATCCGATGGAGTTGGAAAATGTGTATTCCCCTTCTCGAGGTTTGGGGTCCAAGGAATACATAGCAGCACAAAGCTAACTCAATACCTTTCTTGATACCCTGTTCTATCTATGCCTCTCGATCGTTAAGTCACTTGAAAACAATTGGTTGGCGACACAAATGGGTTTTCATGGAATCCAATTCCTTATTGAATCTTTGTGTTATCCCTTAACCTTTCTTTTCATAAAAGGAAATCTCTGTACGCTTGTAATTGGTTCCAAATGTTGCCCCATATACATGACTTAAGTCATGACAAGGATTTCCCAAAAAACTTTTGAGATCAGATTCAGGCAGCTGGACAAAACACATCATGGGTCTCCGGTCCTTTGTGTGGTTCTTTTTGCTCTGCATGCTGTTCGAAGGTTTAGCAAAGGGGATCGTGGGTCTGGCTTGCAACTGGGGAACACGTACGACACATCCACTCCCACCCACCATAGTAGTCAAGCTCCTGAAGGACAACGGATTCAATAAAGTCAAGCTCTTTGAAGCAGATCCTGGGGCATTGAAAGCTCTTGGGAAATCCGGTATCGAGGTTATGGTTGGGATACCTAATGAGTTCTTAGCACCACTTGCAAGCGGCGTCCGAGTTGCCGAAGACTGGGTGACCCAAAATGTCTCCTCCTACATATCCAAATATGGGGTCGATATAAGGTAAACTTTTTCTGATCCCAAGATTATATGCTTTGATTTCCAAGACAATTAGCACGACCTTTTTATAGATTGTATTGAAATGTCTTTCACGCAATATCTTATATTTGGCAATGGATCATACACAGACATGTGGCAGTGGGCAATGAACCTTTCCTCAAGACTTACAAAGACACTTTCCTAAAGACCACATTTCCGGCTCTCCAAAATATTCAAGCAGCCCTTATAAAGGCTGGCTTAGGCCGGCAAGTGAAGGTGACCGTCCCATTAAACGCAGATGTCTATCAGACAGAGGATGGTCTTCCCTCCGGAGGTAACTTCCGGTCAGACATCCGCAGTCTCATGATCTCCATTATCAAGTTCCTCAGCGACAATGGTGGTGCCCTCACAATCAACATCTACCCGTTCCTCAGCCTCTACGCGGATCCCCATTTCCCCGTAGACTATGCCTTCTTCAATGGCAGTGCTGCGCCCGTTGTGGATGGCTCCATCTCTTACACCAATGTCTTGGACGCGAACTTCGACACCCTCATTTCAGCTCTTGAAAAGAATGGTTTCTCCTCCATGCCCGTCATCATTGGGGAGGTTGGATGGCCCACGGATGGTGACGTAAATGCCAACATGAAGTATGCACAAAGATTCAATCAAGGCCTACTTGACCGTATCAAAGCAGGCCGAGGCACACCGAAGCGGCCAACTCCACCTGACATTTACCTATTCGCTCTCATAGATGAGGACGCGAAGAGCATCGACCCTGGGAAATTCGAACGGCATTGGGGTATCTTCTATTTCGATGGAGTCATCAAATACTCATTGAATATGGTTAACGGACAAAGCCTCGTCCCGGCCAAAGGAGTCAAATATCTGGCGAGGGAATGGTGTGTAATGGCACCCGAGGCAAGTCTTTCGGACCCCAATTTGCCACAGAGCGTAAACTACGCATGTACTTACTCGGACTGCACCAGTCTCGGATACGGATCCAGTTGCGGTACGCTGGATGAGAGAAGCAATGCTTCATACGCTTTCAATATGTACTACCAGACCCTGGATCAGAGGAAAGGTACTTGTGACTTCTCCAACTTATCCGTCATTACGAAGGTGGATCCGTCTCAGGATACATGTCGGTTCGAGATCATGATCGACCTGAAGAAGCACGAGAATCCTCGGTCTCCGACCCCATCATCAATGGCTGCCGCTGGAAGAAGCCAGAACTCACTACTCCAGCTCGTGGCCGGGGCTCTCGGTCTGATCGCATGCATCCTCTGGGGATTCTGATCAATATCGAGAACATGATATATTTAGTTGGTGTCGGAACGGAGATTGAAAGATATGGTGTTAGATTGGGTTTGGGTCCCCATGCATCAGGATTCTCAAGCACGTGTCATATCCCATTCCTCATTACATTTTTAAGGTTGCTGCATCGATTGCTTTCATGATGAACAGCATGGTACGTTGTTTTCCAGCTTAGATGTTTTCCGCCAGTTGCATTCATGTCTAGAAGAATTTGTGACGCTTTTTCATTATTCTTTGAAAGCATCATTCTTTGGTTCCTCTCCGACCAAAAAGAATCATTATTATTGAGAACACGATTATTATTACAAACATGTACTCTTCTTTCTTTCTTTTTTTCCTTACAAAATTTACGTTAATTTACCTTTCTAAATATAAATTAGTCACAAATTAAGTACTATTCTTGGGAATTGAATCCGTTAAGCTACAATTTTTTTTTAATTTACCCAAAAATCCAAAATTAAACAATTAAAATGTATTAAAAATAAAACATGCAATTCATCATTGATGATTAGATCTTGAGGGAAATTGCAAAAACATTAATAACTTAATTTCTTTTTGCGCAAACAAAGGAAAAAAATTTAGACCAAAGCGTGGAGTCCAAAACTATTATAATGACAGCTTAGATTTGTTTATGTAAATCAAATTCAAGGGACACAAACACTGAGTTCTTCTTCATTAATTGAGGTGAGACATTTCTTGCATTAGTTTTACAAAAGCAAATCTAGTCGGCCATTATAACAGCCTTGGATGGGATGCTTTAATCTCATTAATCTTTTTTCCACAAATAAAATATTATTTTAAGAAATTAAAGTGTTGCTTTCATTTTTTTTTTCTTTCCATACGTAAAGCAAAATTAAGATAAATTTTTATGTTTATATATATTTTTTTATTTTTGTTGAAAAGGATTTATTAACAGAACCAAAGATACTTTAGGTCAAAAGAGGGAGGATTTCATATGAGCGGAGGTAGATTGGCTCGCCCACCAGACAAGTTGAGCCACTTTAATCTAATTATTGAAAGCACCACACAAAAACAAAAATCAGATAATAAAGGTCCTAAAAAAAAAAACGTCCTAAGATTCGAGCAGAAAGGGGGCACCAGGGCCCCAGCCCAATTATACAAAGCCCTTTGAAGCCCTGCCGCTTCCCCCTCCTCGAGGATTGAGGATGAGGGTTAAATTTAACAGGGGGTTTTGTTATTTTAGGGCATGAAATTTGTGGTTGCTCGGAAATGACAGTCTGCGATTGAAAGTGAAAGCTTGATGAAAAATCGCAACAAGAAAAAATAAAAAAGGAGAAAGGTGACAGAAAAGATGAAAAGGGTGAATATCCGAGGGATACCGGGCGGAACTTGGATTTGGATTTTGCAAAAAGGAAAAAGCAGCTAGAATAAAAGGCAAACAATAGATAGAGTGAGAGTCTGGGAGAGAGAGGAAAATTGGAAATCAGGGCAAGATACTCGCCTAAACCAATTGGTTAATTGACGCGGCATCTGACATTTCGGATCTTTTTGTCTTGTGGGGAGAGAGAGAGAGAGATACGACGCCTGCCTAAAGGGCATTGGTTTCGTAGTAGGAATCTACTACTTCCGTGGCTGTGCTGGGTTGCCCCGGTTTGGGGCTTTGTATATTCCTGTTTTTTCGGGTTCGAGGGTTTGAACTTTCTTTTTTGGTCTAATTTTACATCTTTAAAGATTCGCTCCCTTTTCCTTTTGTTTCCTTTCAGACTAGATATTCGGTCATCCACTTGTCCCAAATCCATAAAAGAAGCAGTATATCTTCTTGTTTCAAGTTTCGAGACCCATAATATATAGGTCCGATTTGGTGTTTGTATAACGTTGATCTCTTTTGGTACTCAATTATCGTCTGTTGTTCGTTGATTTCCTAGGAAGTTATTTTGGGTGGATTTGTCCTGTTTTAAATGTAAGAGGGAAACTATATCATTTCAGTCAGCGAAGAATCGTTATGTTAAGGATCAGGAGACACAGCAGTCGGATGTTGTTTGCTGCTTCCAATATTATGGGTTATTATACCAATGGAGGTAGTAGTGGATGTTATTCCACAATCCGGAGTGATCCCATCACCTTGCTCTTGAGCAAGGGATGTCAGTTGAACACACTGAGTCCTAAGTCTTGTAGCACTTTTGTTAGTGGACGAGGACGAGGACGAGGAGGGATTGCAGTTGACATTGGCTTCAATGGCAACAACCTCAAACTCAAAGGGTGCTTGAGGGAGGACGATATTGACGCTGTTGCTTTTCACAAGGGGAAGGGAAAGGGGAATGGAAAGGGAAATCACCCCCGTTCCTTCGCTCCGCCGCACCTTCAATTGCTCCGTGTCCGTCATTTCGAGATTGGTCTTCAAGAAAGCACTAGTACTACTGATGACGCTACTGCCGCTGTGATCCAAAACCAACAAGGGGCATCCCACCACGGAAGTCCTCTTGGATTAACTGACCGTCCTTTGCCCAATAAGATTGTTGTCGCTGTTGATGTGGACGAGGGTAATTACTTTTCTCCTTTTTCTTTAGAGAAAAAAGGATTGTTATTAGTTTTCCAAGATTTGATTTATAATGTATTGTTCATCTCTCTTTTATACTTTCCCCATTAAGACCAAGTATATATGTATATGCGCAAAGAAGAAGAGAAGCTTCACCATATTTTGCAGCATCACCTGCTCAATAGGTTCCATACAGTCTGTTTACACAGGCTTGTTTAGTCAAGCTACCTCGTCTTACATAACCCTTAGACCCCCAAATGATTGACCAATTGACCATCTTTGAATGTGGTTTAAATTTCCATGATATGGACTTGTGATATGCTTTTAGACACCCGAGATTCTGCATACATTCCGGTTCTCTGCTGACTTCTGAGTGCCTGTTACCATATTTAAACGTCTTCTTCATATTTGTTAACTACTTTTTTCCTTTTGCTGTGTTTGAGCAGTTCTGGGAAACTTCGTCTCTGCTCTGAACAGATTTATAGCAGACCGTTACTTTTCAAAACATTCCATTTCAGAGTATCATGTCTATGAGTTCTTCAAGGTATTTTTCACTAATTTCTTAGAATTTCTATTGCCAGATATCAGTTGAAGTTCAGTACCTCAAATCGCTTTGTTGGGTTTTTTGGTTACTATTGAAGTTATTAGGTACTAGTACAAGCAATATACAATAATGTTTTGCCAGCCTCCAAATTTTTTTTTTGCATTATGCTAAGGTCAGTCGACTTAAAATTGTCTCATCATTCAGGTTCACTTCAGGGGTTTTGTTAGTGGAAGCCAGAAACTCTTTTGTGTCGAGTTTGGAATGGTGCATGCAGACATTAGGTTTAGTTGCAATTTGGTACCCTGTGTGCTATGAGTATCTTTGTCAATTTTTGAAGTATGAATTTGGTGTATTTTAGTTTTGGCAACATAAGTTGTAAACTTTAGGAACATATTGTGTCTTCATAACATTGGGCCGGACTAGTTCTGATACCCTAACTCATATGGATGCACCAATATTTGGTGTAAGAATTTGAGTTGTACCCTACTGTTGTGTGAAACTGCTTTTGTTGCATCTAGGCTCTTGTCATGGGTTTCTCATAATCATGTTTGTGTTACGAGATCTAGCAAGGTCTAGATATTGAATACCAGATACTGTTTGCCATAACTGTAACTGACAACATGATACAGTTCTATGGTTTTCGAAAACTATTATGCCTTTTTATTTAGTATTCTGATACACATTTAATTTCTGTTACAGATATGGAACTGTTCCCGTGATGAAGGTACTGCCATTTCCAAGCATTGAATTGATTGAAATGCATCTTATGACTATTTTTAATTTCCATTTTAAAATTTGATTGATTCTTGGTCCTTACAATAGACAACTGTGAGTGAAGTATTTGGGATACTCTTATCCTGGATGAAAGATTTACTTAATGTTGTTTGTTAGATTCTAAAACTCTTGTTTGATACTTTTGGATTTGTACTGTGTTGCACTGATCAAAGTTAAAGGGAAATTCATGCACCCCTCCGATGAGATGTCTGAGTTTTTGAATTGAAAAAAAGAGGTATTACTTTCCTTTTCCTTTTTATTTTCTTTTTTTAAGGTCCAAGTAAAAGAGTTCTTAGTTGACAAATATCTCAAAAATGGTTTGAGATAATTGTCTCACTGAATTGAAGCATATTATTGACTTCATTTTGTTAAAATCATGAGGCATGTCTGCATTAGAAAATTCTTTGAAGCAGTGTATCATCGAGTTGGTAAAAGACATCTACTTATTTTGGCAGCTGATATCCGTGTCCATGAGTTCTTTAAAACGTCGTACTTCAAGAAAGGGATCCACCCTATCCCAGGTGCTCGGAGGGCCCTTCATAAGTTGTCAAGCTTGTGCAACCTATCAGTTGTGACGTATTTATTACTAATCAAAGCCTCTTTCAATTGATACAAACCTGTTTAAACATGCATAATTGCCTACGTTAACTAACTTAATCTTTTGGAATGTACATTTGCATTACCAGGTCTCGGCAGAATGCAATCAAGGACCACACAATTGATTGGATTGAGAGGCATTATCCAGGACTGTTTCAGGAGATTCACTTTGGCAATCACTTCGCTTTGGATGGAGTTTCTAGGTCTAAGTCGGAAATATGCCGGTATGTCCAGGAATTCTCCATAGTATCTCCATGCTCTTGATTGTCAACGACGCTATATATTATCAAATCTGCTTGAACTCATTGCTTTTAGGGAAAATTACACTTATCAAGCTATCAGTTTGTCGCTTTGCCCCCAAGCTATCACTACATTTGCAATGGGTTCCTTTTAGGGTAAGAAATGTCCCTACTGTCCTCAACTTAGGGGGAAAAAAACAGAGAGAGAAGGGAGGGAGGGGGGGGGGGATATATATAAA